>BTHU01000023.1:3744151-4228798 GCA_036184795.1 Tokudaia tokunoshimensis | reverse complement strand
ATTTTCATTGTCTTTTGTACTCACAGATAGGAAAGGAGAGGTTCCATAAATCTCAACATTGGGGCTTTTGCAAACAATGTCAGGATGCTGGTGAGCGAGGAGAAGCCTGGAATAGGTGGAGATCTGCTGCCTGGTCAAAAGATAAAGCCTAAGCACAGTGTATATCCCAAAGGAGATGGAACTGATGCCCCATCCTGGGTTGCTTTTGATAAACAGGTAAGTCACATGACATTGGGGAGACATTCAAATTTCACGTTTTATATGTAGATGTAAGAAAATAGCATCCTCAATGTGTATATTAAGGTTGTTTTTCATTTTGGCCTTTGCACATATTAGCTTTGTGCATAATATTTTTTCATTTTTTTCTAAGTTTACAAATAAAAATATGCACAGTTGGCCCTCTGTGTCAGCAGGATTCATAGATATGGATTCAACCAACTTGCAATCCAAAATATTTGGGATGGCATATGTCTGGGTTGAGTGTATATGAACCTTTTTGATTGGCGTCATTCTCTAAACAATCTCCATCGGCAACTAATTACATAGGATCACATTGCACTAGGTATCATAACTTGTTCAGAGATGAGCTAGAATATAAGAGGCTGTGTGGACGTGTTATGCATACATTATTTATGTAATGGACTCCAACATCCTTGGGTATGTCTGGAACAAATTCCCTGCAGATACCAAGGGATGACTATATATTTAGGATGTACATGTGTTTTTGAAATATGTACACATTGTGGGTTGGCTAACTCAAGCAAATTAGTATGTGAATTATTTCAGGCTTTTCTGTGGTAAGAAGTTGGTTTTTTGTTTTGTTTTTTGTTTTTTTTTTGTTTTTTTTTTTTTTTTTTTTTTTTGGTTTTTCGAGACAGGGTTTCTCTGTGTAGCCCTGGCTGTCCTGGAACTCACTTTGTAGACCAGGCTGGCCTCGAACTCAGAAATCCTCCTGCCTCTGCTTCCCAAGTGCTGGAGATTAAAGGCGTGCGCCACCACTGCCCGGTAAAGACAGGGTATCACTATGCAACCCTGACTGGCATAGAACTAACCATATAGACTAGCATGGTCTCAAATACCATATAGGCCAAGTTGGGCAGCCTTTGCTTCCAAAGTGCTAGATCAGAGGTGTGAGTCACCATGCCTAGTTAAGAATGCTTAAAATCTACTTTCTTGGTTAAGTATATAATACATTACTCTTATCTGTAGTAGCTGTGCCATGTGATACATCTCCAGAACTTATTCTTTCTATCCAACTTTAATTTTGTAACCTTTAGACAAGGCTACTTCCTGCCTAGCCTTAGACAAAAAATTAAAGAGCAAAGGTACCCTAAACAAAGAAAAGTTATCTTTGCTCTATTGTTTCTGACAGGGTACTTTTGTTGTAGGGTATCAAATACTTCTTTCCCAAATAGTGCTTATCAACCTTCATCTCATGTCTTTCTCTAGACAGGGGTATCTAAGAGTCGGGTCACTGTGTCACTTTTGCCATTAACTAATCTTGTATCTTCTAAATGAGGCATTAAATAGGAATTAATAAAATGTTTCCTTGGTTGCATAGTAAATTAAGTTCTCCATCCCTAACTACTGTAGTGTGAGGTGATAAGAACTGTTAAAGTAAAAGGAAGATTTACCATTGTTAGTCAAGGCCTCAAACTCATTTGTATGAAAAGGCTGGTCTTGGGAGTCCCGATTCTTCTGCCTCTGTCTTCTGAGGGATGGATTACATATGTGCACCATTACATCTTATGAATTTTAAGGTACATATTTACAAAGAATACACACAGAGATACAACCAATAATTTAATAAAGGAGGAATGCAGTTTGTGTCTTTCCATCTACTTTTCTCTCTGTCACTCTAATGATGGGGACTGAAGCTATGGTCTCAAACTTGCTAGGCAAACACTTTGCCATTGACCACACCATCAGTATTTTAGGATCTATAGCAGGAACAAAGAACAAAAGAAAGAAATCCAAGGCAAGCAGTCACTTTCTATAGGGCAGCATATGGATGTGCTATGTTTACAACAATTCTGAATCACAGTTTCATGCTTTGTTCTCTAAAATGAACTTGTTTTATTATCTTAGTTCCTCCATGTAAATTGAAAAGAATTCAGGACTAGATAAAGAATTCAAATCACAATATGCTCAATTTATCAAGTGATTTTTTTTTTTAGTATGTTTTAACATGGATCAGTTGGCAATACTATTATTCTAATCAAAATGTCCTGAAATATGGTAGAAGTGACACATTCCCAAGTCATCTGTGATATTATATATCAGTTAAGCTCATGTTATGATACTTATAACATGTAGCAGATCATAGAGAGGCTTCTTCTCTGGTAAAGCAGCTTGATTTTCAACATGGGCCAATATTTCTTTAAAAATTTTTTTCCTGTCTGGAACTCTGGTAGACTTAAAGCTGAGAAGCAAATTCTGGGCTGAATGACTTGGAGCAATTATGCCTGGATTCCTGCAATTCTGTATCTTATAAGATATTTAATTTTCAAGGGCCAAAGAACAGATTCTATTTTTACTTCTTAAATAGAAAAAGAGTTTGTTGACAACATTGTGAGCCAATTATATGCAATGATCCAGACTCCCTTGTGTTGTCAGGCCAGTGTTCAAACAGCTCTGTGAATGCATGCTTTCTTGGCTTATTTCACCTTCCTTTGGTGCTTTTATCCCGTCCTTAAAAATTCCTCTCAAGTTGTGGTACCAGTTCTGCCTCTTCTCCAGCATTAGCCAGTTGCTGCTGGTATACCAGCTCAGAGAGCACAGGGTATAGTGGTTCCAGGTTCCACCTCTACCAATGAGGCGTCTGGACACCGCTGTTATACTTGCTCAGAGAGGACAGGACAAGTCCGAAATGGGTGGAGGACCTAGTATGCCTTTTCCCTCTAGGAGTCATATACTGCTGCCTGCCAGGGTAGGAGAGGGTGAAGTGAAGCCTTCTCTGAAAATGTTGTAAAAAAATTTAATCCCAAAGTAGGATTTCTACCCAGCCTTTGACCATTTAGTTCCCCAACACACAACCTTTATATTTACAATTAGGCTTAAACAACACACCAGGTGGGCAAATATCTATCCTCTATGCTATTAGAATCTACTTTCCTATAGATAAACCTGAATTCTTACTTACTATGTTTCATCTGGGCTGCTCTTAACTCCAAATGGCCAGCCCTAGGGGCCACATTTTTAAGGCTCATCTACTTGATGGTAGCTTCTCCTTCCTCTTCCACCTTCTTGTTCTCCTTGTTCTATGACCCCAAGGTCAGGAAACCTAATCCCTTTTTCTGCCCAACTATTGGCTGTTGCCATTTTTATTTAGCAATCAGGAATAACTTGGCAGGGGTCAGGCTTATAGGTCTATGTGCAGACTCCAGGTTTTGGGGCCCATACTTAGTTTTACAATAGAAAGCAAGACCAAACCTCAACAATTCCCCTTTTTAGTTCAATAAAAAGCTAATATTCTCTCAAATATGAATTGAATACAATTATAATAATTATGAAAATTATAGGGTATAATATATATTTATAATGTCCAGTCCATTATATTTGCCAATTTAGATAAAATATTTTATCATTTTTTTCTAACTTAATGAGTTTACAATTCTGTACCTCAGTCATCTTTGATTTTAACTTGTATTACCATCTGAAAACCATCTTCTTAAATATAAAACACCTTCTTTAATGCTAAGCAACATAAGTTTCATTTGAAGTTATATCTAGTCTTCAACCCTATGAGATATTTGAGAGGGAATAAATATTTGAATATGCAGGAAGTGCGGGAACACAGCTTCCAAAATTGAAACAATTAGCAGAGACAACTGACTGCCTGGACAGTCCGCAGTGTTCCTTATAAAGTTAGAGCATCAAGCTTCAGCCTTCTGGCCCAGGACATCTGCCAGACCTTAAGTGAAGCAGGAATTATGAAGGACTAGCTTGTCCTGTATTGGAATAGCTTAGCAGTCGACTGTACTGCGCCCATTTGTCCTTTTTGGACAGCATTCTGTCTGCAGATAAAATTAGGACATGTCTTATACTGTGGCTACCTTGCCAATCCAATCAACTCCACATGGAGGAATTGATGCTCATCCCCTTTCTTGAAGTAGAATGGGGGTACTATCAGGAGCAGATCTGTCTTGTAGTCAAAAGATCTTTTAATAATGAAGTAACCTTAAATGCCATATTCTGTGGATCTCTGACACATTTGAAAACCATCTATCTATATATAGTATAATTTAATTGTTAAACATTGATTATTTTTAGCTATTTGCAATTTGAATAACCTTGAAAATATGTATTGTAATTAACTTAATTAGAATCTTATATGACCATGAGTTTGACTATTAACTTGCATTACTTAATTATTCTAAACAGTTTATAATATCAGCTATTAAAAGGACTGGGTCTAAGCCTTGTATTCTTAAATGAGTTGCATAAGCACAATGCCTATCTAAGAAAATTAACTTAAAAGTTTGTATCAATATACAAAGGTTTATACCAATGAAAACCTTAATCCTGTATCAATATATAAATTCTGTACCAACATAAGAAAATATAACTTCAATTGTGCATCAAAATATGAAGAACTCTACAAATGTAAGATTATGGTTATAAAATGCTTTTGTTTTAAAGTATATTTAATATCTCTCTCCATTTGTCTAATTTCTTCTAATATGACTATTTCCCTTTTTTCTCTTTTCAATCACCTTCACTTTACCTAAGAAAACAAGAAGGGTAGAGAAGAGAAAAGGAAAGATAGAAATTCTTGATTCTAAGCTTTCTATTTAGTTTCTCTCTGTCCAAAATTATGATTTGCAAATTATCCCTGAAAATGACAACATATCTATAATTCGTATAATGACCAAAACCATTCACCCCAACTTAAGGAATTGGGAAGATGGTCTTCTCAGAATTGTTTCCTGCTGAATTGGGGTGAAGAATTCCTGTTTGGGGCCCAAAAGGACATTTAGAAAATGGTAAAGTCAAAATAAAGCTAGCTAGAATAATTTGCTGTCCAGTCTTTATGTTCTGAGAAAGTTCAGGTCTCAATTAAAGTCCTGACTGGAAAAGTCTGAAAGACTGGATGAACCAAGATCCTCAGTGATTAGCCACTCTTTTTGAAGCAAGTCTCTGGAAAGAGCATCAGTTGAGGCAGAATCAGGCAGGGAGTTGGAACACCAGGTCATTTCAGCATCCTGAGGAGGAATCTTGTTAAGGCAACACTCTTGGTATTTCAGTCTGTAATATATAAACTTACAGCCAATATTTAGTTCTATAATGATATTTGTTTGGAATGCATAATGCACAGATCAGTTAAAGATGAATTTTTCTTTTTGTGTGAGCAGGTGAAAGAGAACTGTCTTTTTATGAGGTAGGGTTTCTCTGTGTAGCCCAAGCTGACCTAGATTTGTTTGTAGATTATGTTGGCTTCAGACTCACAAGACATCTGTCATTCCTTTGTCTTCTAAGCATTGAGATCAAGGGCCTGGATTTATTAATTCAAAGCTGTATTATTAAAACATTTTGTATTGGCTGCTTTTGTGTGTCAACTTGAAACAAACTGGAATTATCACAGAGAAAGGAGCCTCCCTTGAGGAAATGCCTTCCTGAGATCAAGCTATAAGGTATTTTATCAATTAGTGATCAAGGGTGGGAGGGCCCATTGTTGGTGGTGTCATCCCTGGGCTGGTAGAGCAGAGACTAAGAGAAAGGCCATCCAGAGACTACCCCCATCTGGGGATCCATCCCATACACAGTTACCAAACCCAGACATTATTGTGGATGACAACAAGTGCTTGCTGATGGGAGCCTGATATAGTTGTCTCCTGAGAGGCTCTGCCAGTGCCCGACAAATACAGAGGGGGATGCTCTCAGCCAACCTTTGGACTGAGCACAGGATCCCCAGTGGAGGAGCTAGAGAAAAGACCCAAGGAACTGAGGGGTTTTACAGCCCCATAGGAGAAACAACAATATGAACCAACCAGTACCCCAGAGCTCCTAGGAACTAAAAACTACCAACCAAATAATACACACAGAGGGACCAATGTCTTCAGCCACATATGTAGCAGAGGATGGCCTTGTCGGACATCAATGAAAAGAGAGGCCCTTGGTCCTGTGAAGGTTCCATTCCACAATGTAAGAGAATACCAGGACTGGGAAGTGGGAGTGGATGGGTTGGTGAACAGGGGTAGGGGAGAAGGGCTAGGGGGTTTTTTGGCGGGGAAAGGAGGGAAAGGGATAACATTTGCAATGTAAATTAAAGAAAATACCTAATAAAAATATAAGCAAACAAATGAGCAGAGTAAGGACCAGAGAGAGAGACAGAGAGACAGAGACAGAGAGAGATCTCTGAGAGGAAGGAAGGAAGAAATAAAACAAAGAGAGAGAGAGAGAGAGAGAGAGAGAGAGAGAGAGAGATTGAAAGCTAAACAAGTCAGGGGAAGCAAGCCAGTAAGTAACATCCCCTCCATGACCTCTGCATCAGCTCCTGCTTCCTGACCTGCTTGAGTTTCAGATCTGAATTCCTTTGGTGATCAACATCAATGTGGAAAGTATAAGCTGAATAATACCCTTTCCTCCACAACTGATTCTTGGTCATGATGTTTTGTGCAGGCAATACCAAACCCTGAATAAGACACACGTTAACATCAATTTTCATTTATGTCTCCCTACTATCCCTTAAAAACATGTATATCAATTTACATTTACTTTATTTCTTCTTTGGAGATTAATATCTCTGGATAAATATTCTTACATCTCTTTCCTCATTATATAAATTGCATTAATGTCCTTTTCTATATTTAACTTCATTTGAAATGTTTTACTGTATAAGCCAATTTTCAGGCCAACATATGTGTGTCATGTGCTTAAGGTAGTGTTGACATGTAAATTCATTTTATTTTCTATAATTTTTTGATTTCAGGAGGCATGCAGCCTTGCATTCTGCCCTCTGAGCAGCAGGACATTGTCTGCTTCATTGCAACTAGCAGGGGCTTTTAGTGTCTATGTGATTAAGCTGCATCTCTAAGGCCAGCAAAGAGCAGCACTTTGAGAAGACCTCAGGCTGAAGTCTAGTGCCTGCTGCTTGGGGTTGTTGTTCTGGTTTGGGAGCACAGCTGTGTCTTAGCTTACCCCTATGACCCCAGAATCATGGGTTCCAAATCTGTTTATTTCCTTAGTCCTAAACCCCCCGAGCGTCCCTGGGGAAAAACTGTGTGGCCTAAGAACAAATCTCTCTCCTGCTTTTTTTTTTTTAATCTTAAATGGACAGCATATGCTTTCCATTACGGAATCTGAAATTGATTTTTTTTTTTAAAAAAAGAGTCTTTTGCCATACTTTGAAGGTACCAATATGTCGTAAAAAAATTTAATCCCCAAACTGGGACTTCTACCCAACCTTTGACCATTTAGTTCCCTGATAACAAACACAGGACACCACACCACCACACACACACACACACACACAGACACACTCACACACACAAAAACAAAAACAAAAAACAAAAAAACCCTTCTATATGTACCATAAGCTTTAAACAGCCACAAAAGCTGGACTGTGACATTAGAATGTACTTCCCTATCAATAACCCTGAGTTATTACCTTACTATGTTTCATCTAGCCTGCTCTAAACTCCAATTGGCCAGCCCACATGGCCATGTTTTCATGACTCAACCTAACACCATCGGTGCCGTTCTCTCTCTTCCTTCACCCCTTCTCCCTCCTCAGAGTCTCCTCAGACTCCAAGTCAGGGAAACCTAAACCCACCTTTGTCTCTTTTGCCCAGCTATTGGCTCGTTGGCATCTTTATTTACCAATTAGAAATAATGTGGGCGGGCAGGGACAAGGGTTTTACATGCAGACTCCAGTCTTGGGGACCCACCACCTTAGCATTATAATAGACAGTAAGACCAAACCTCAACATTAGATTCTAGTGTTTCAGCCTCTTTAAATAAGCAAAGGCATTCTCTGACTATCTTTAATGAAATAGCTCTCTGAGATCTTACCTTGTTTGTATTTCTTTACTGGGGCTGGGTTTGAAGACATCCACTTTATTTGAGGTGCACAAAGGATTTTGTATTTTGGAGGGAAGGGCATGAGAATATCCGGAGAGGGAAAGGTCATTGGCTGAAGGCTAAGGCTACTGAGGTGCCTCATTAGCATGTAGAGGCATTCCAGGTGCTGGTGAAGTGACTGACTACCTGTGTCTATCTTGGTTGGAGGTTGTGCTCTGAGGCCTGCATGGAAACAGGAGTAGGAGCGAGCTCTCCACCTCCTAGGTCTCAGTTTGAGATTTATGGGCTTTAAGCATGCTCTCCACCTCACCTAGTTCTGTGCTAGATCCTCTGCTGTGGTGGTCCACCATGCCCCACAAAAGATAAATCCCTGTTTCAGGCCTCCACTTTTGTCAGTCCCAGCCTAGGATAACATTAGTTTTATCTGTGATTCTAAAGGTGACCGTCAAAAATACTCTGGCTTAGATTAACCCATCACACCGAACAGTAGAGAAAATTCTATTTGCAGTTACCAAAAAGAGTCACTATGTGTTATCCTGCATGGTCCCTGCTGTGAAACATATAGCCAATTGCCCCTTCATTCATAGGCACTTGATTATTTTACAGGTGGACTATCAGTTATATTCAGGCTGGAATGTGAGTATTTAACATTGTTTATCGTGTAGCTGTATTCCTTGTTTCTTATAGCCATGACTGTTTGCTGCCAACTCGTTTCAATCCAGCCAGTGGTACATATTACTTCTGCTAATGACATACGTGTTAAGGTCTTATTGGATGGGACTTCTGGGAAAGTTACTGTTTTCTAGGGAAAGGAATCAGGCCTCAGGTCGTATAATTTTCCTAATCTTCAGCATTTTCTTGTTTGTAATTACTGCATAATTCATCAGCTCTAGTAGCCCCACTCTTTGAGTAAGGTAGAGATAAATGGACCGTACATCCCTTTTGACATCAAAGAGATACTATGTCCAGCCTGGACTGACTTTCTCTCTCTAGTCTGTTTAAGTGAGAAAAATCAGACCCCTAGTTCAGAAGTTCTCAACCTATGGAAGCATTTGGAAATGTGGGAAGAGGTATTTCAATTCACCACAAAGTATAAGAGTATATATACTATCCGAGGATAAGTTGTGAGATAGGATACTATGTTTTGGGTGTCTCGATATAAGATTGATCCCAAAGGTTTAGCCATTATTCTGGGATATTTGCTTAACGAGTTAAATGACAGCACTGTCATGATTAACGCAATAAGATCGCAATCTAATTGTGTCATGTGATACCCATACTGAAAGGGGCCCCCCCCCTGAAGTGAACAGCTTTAATAGTGTTTTTTTTTTTTTTCACTTTCTAGCATTTTCTATAATTTGATTCACCGGGATTATTTTTACATTAATTTTGAAGTTTTAAACCGACTGCTATGTAGGCTAGTAGTTACTAAAGAGCGTCTGCTACCAATGACTGTGACTGGGTGCCAAATGCATTGTGAGGCAGGCGCCCTCCTGTACTGCACAGAACCAATTTACCTTAAATGACAGCCATGTTCCTGCCTGAGACAAGCTCATCTTGTTTTAAACCCTGAGCACTGGGACAATTGATACAAATAGCTAAAACGATTCTTGCTTGATGCTTCCCACCTCTGAAAAGGATATTGATGTCATTGATTTTTCTAGCTAAGGAAAATAAGGCCATAACTATGGCAAGCTAAAAGTCAGACTACCTCCACAGTCAGGTTGGACACACAGAACATGAACACAGCTAAGTTTGGTGACTAGGACATGCAATGTCAGCCACCTCAGATCGGCTAAGGCAGGAGGACAGTAAGTTCAAGGACTGCCTGGAAAAACAGAGTATGTTCCAAAGCCCAGCTAGGACCTAGTTCCCTGAGAGACCCTGTGGCCCAAAATGTAAAAAGGAAAAGCAAAATGAATAGAAAGCCAGCAAGCAAGAAACACCACCACCCAACCATACAAACAAAAAAAAAAACCGAAACCCAACCAACCAACCCAACCAATCAAAAAACAAGTTTCGGTACTATAACTCAGTAGAAACTTTTCTAGCATAAGTGAGACCCTAGGTTCCATTTCCCAGTCCCAAGAAACAAAAAGAATGTTGTTCAAACCACAGAAATGCACTCATTTATTCTTAATGGTCTCCCCAGCTATCCTCCCCAGTATCTTTCATTAAGAAGCAGAAATACTTGTAATGAACTATATAAATAAGGAATGCTAACATTCACAAGAAGTGCTAGGATCTGAGATTGAGTGTTGGAGGCACTGGTTCTCGTGTAAGGACCATTAACTATCTGTGTGCCTGTAGCTTAGTCACTCTACCTCTCTGAGCATCAGCTGTCTTGACTTCATGTGATATAGGGCTTGACTAGATGATTTTCTGAGCGGTTTTTGCCTCTGGCCATCTAGACATGTATTCATGTTAGAACAGGCCTAGGGTTTTAATTACATCAGTATTTTAGCAGTGTGTGATATGCTGCAGTTGGTTACTATTGCATATAATCCTATAGTTAGCTGCTTTTATTAAAAGTCAAAAATATTTAGAAATGTGTAGATGACTAAATGCTTTTATTTAACTTTCATCTGGATGTTAAGCACCATTTACATTGACTCTACAATTATGCTCTCATTTCTTTTCATTTTTCAGTGGCAGCCTAGTTAGCATAATTTATTTGCTATTTCATAAATGATTCTAATTACAGAAAGTGCCAGGACACAAGGTTGATCTTACAGAGTATACACGTATATTAAACGTACTATTTTATTTTCCCATGTATTAAAAACTTAATCATAATTAAAAACTACGACCACTGAATCTAGAATTTTAAATTACTTCCCCATTAATTGACTTGAGTTCTATAGTGAGCTAAATTATATAGTATCTTTATGAATCTCTCTACTCTGAACAATATAAAAATATTCAGTCTCCTGGGTCACCTTGATCTTCTTTTGTATTCATGGTTGAATAGGTCGTGTGTTGCGAAGCACATGTATGAAAGTCCGGGGTTATCCTTGGGTATGGTTCCTCAGGAGCTATCCCACTTTGTTTTTGGAAAACCAGTTTCCTACTAGGATCTGGAGTAAGAACAAGTAGGTTTTGGCTGGCCTGGCCATCAAAAACATCAATGATCCTGTTTCTGTGTCCAGGGTGTGCCACCATGCCTGGCTTCTTTATGCTCAGAGATAGAACTCAGGGTGCAATACATGATAGTCCTTTTGTTCACTGAACCCCTGACTTAACAAAGCCAAGCAAGTCTAGTTTATTATTGCTCTTCTTAGCAGGCCAATAGAAAAGACATAAAGTAAGATCTAGAGTTTGTGCCCCCCCCCAAGGGGGGATGTTGGGGGAGGGTTTATGAAAAAGAAGAGTTATCTTTAGATTAGATCATTCTTAGGACAGCCGGACGTACTTTTAGGAGTGGGGACATGTTAACAATCTCTTAGGACTTAGAGATCAGACTAGAGAGTACGCTATTGCTGTAACGTGGGAGAAAAGCTACTGTCATCCTATGAAAAGGGGGAGTTTGACATTTTTGAGGAGGGTCTAAGATATCATTTATTTTTTTCTGCTGTTTACACATGATCTACGGAGTTGTCTTGGTATTTATTTAACCTACCATAGTTACAGGGTGGCCCCTCTCTGGTGTTGTTGCTTGAAAATTATTCTTGTTCCCCAGTGGACCACCAGGCCAGCTGACAGTATTAGGTGGGCAGACCACTCAGGAGCTGATTTCATTTCTACTCCAGGACCAGTCAAAGTTCCAAATTTTTCTGCAGAGTTATTTAGGACTAGTTAACTACATCAAAGTTTCACATGATTAACAAAGAACAGTGCCTAAAAACAGATTGTAGGACTCTTGCCTAAAGCAATTAGGTATATTATACAATACAATCAGTGATATCAAACTTAGACAGACATTTACAACTTTGAAATTGTCAGGTACTAGACCTTTAAGCTGTATCTCAAATTGCACATGGAAACTTTTCCATAGGTTTATGTAATTTTTAAATTATCTGATTCCTGCTAGAAAACATTTTATAAGAGACCAATATGTTAATTATCACAGTGTAACTTAGAGTATATTGCCATCTAATTCCCATGTTTTATTCACAATCTATATAAATCTTTAGCTACTTTAGCTTCTAGAGAAGAACAACCAAAGGCCTGTCCTGAATATCAAACATGTGATACCCCAAATTCTCAACTATGTATTCTACATTTATCATAAAGAGCACAATTACAGTCTTTAAATTTATGTTAAAATGAGAGTTTCCAATATCAGTACTACAATGTGGGTTCTCTTTTAATCTTCTTTTGAAATTCAGAAAGCATTTAATCTATAAAAGTATCCTGAAAACTGGAATAATTTTTTTGGAATTAAAGAATGAGATTCATAAATGAATATTTTACTACAAGACTCTTTCCTCCTTTCTTTTATACCCTACAAATTGACTCCTTTACAAAATTTTAAGACCTTTACCATGGGTCTATGACTCAAAAATAAAAACGAAAAAAAGATTTATTTTTATTATGATATGTATATGCCTTTCAAAAAGGTTTGTCTGTGGGGTGCTGTGTGTGATTTTCATTTCCACATACAGAGGTCAGAAGGAGTGTGCTCAGATTCTGCTAGCGTTTACAGATGGCCTTACAGCCTGAAGTGGATGCTCTACAAACCAAACCTTGAACCTTCTGGAAGAGTAGTACACATAAGCTCTTAATCCACTGAGCAGTCTTTTCTGAGTCCCAGTTTGTTTTTGTTCTTTAAGCAAACAAGGCCATAGCTTATTCTCATTAGCCTAAAGTCCTTTTTAAGTGTTTTAAGCTGAAAACTATAGTACCTATCCTATCTAGAAAGGCTATAACTTAAGAAGAATAACAATACATTCCTGGTATGATACCACCATAACACCACTTTAAAAGACAGTTTGGTAGCTTTTAAAGTAGACATATAACTTACCATGTGACCAAATGATTTCACACCTGCATACCTATAAAAACTAAAATTGAAACACATATACTCTAAACCCACAGGATATCACATTCTTAATTTTTATTCTTAAATAGATTTATTTTATGTATATGAGGGTTTGCCTGCTACTATATATGTACACCATGTACATTCCATGCACTCTCTGAAGGCCAGAGATGGAACTAAGACCTTCTAGAATTAGTTACAGATGGTCATGAGCCCCTCATGTTGGAACTGAAAACTAAAACAGATCTTCTGCAGCCGCAGCAAATACTCTTAACTGCAGAGCCCATTTCTCCAATACTCGCCCCCCACCCCAACCCGTCCCCTGCGCATACTACTTTTGTGAACTTTTAAACGTTTTGTGTATGTGCATGTGTATGTGATGCAGGAATACATACCTTTGTGTAAGTGAATGTGTGCATTCTGTACATGTGCATGTGGAAAACCTCTGTGTAATTCATCAAAAGCCAGACACTTTTTTTTTTGAGACAGGGACTCTCATTGGAACCTGGAGTTCACCTATTCATCTAGACTGGCTGGCCAGTAGATCAAGGGATTTTTCCTGGCACCAGTTGTCCTGGCCAGTTGGAATGACAAATACTTTCCCATGCCTGCCTACTGTATGTGAGTTCTGGGGGATGAACTCCAGGTCCTCATGCTTGCACAACAAGTACTCAAAGCACTTAACCATTTCTGCAGCCCCTCACTTAGGGACTCTTATAGCTGCATTATTTACAATAGCTCAACCAGGCAACTAACACCAAACATCCTATTCACTTAAAATGGATAAACCCATATTATTCAGCAATATAAAATCTAGAAGAACGATGCTAAGACATAGGTGAACCACAAAAGCATACTAAATGAAAGGAAACCAGATATAGAAGTCTTTATAGTATATGGTTCCACCCTACATGGAATTCTAGAAAAGAAAATATATAAGAAAAAACCAATCAGTCTTGCTTGGGGCATGTAGAGGGAAACATTTCGAAGGGTATAGGAATGTTCTAAACTAGATAATCCTAAACTAGATTATGCAAATCATTATACAGCACTATAAATTTATAAAAAGCCACAGACTGACAAGTGTAATTGTAGGGGGAAAATTCTATGGTAAAAATGACAACTTATATGGTGGACAGGACTTGAAGAGCTGAGGGGGATTGAAACCCCATAGGAAGAAAAACATTAGCTGGCCAGACTACCTACTGCTTTCAGAGACTCAACACCCAAGGTGTATACAAGCTCTAGATACATAGGTAGTAGAGGAAGGCCTTGTCTGACATCAGTGGGGAGGGGAGGCCCTTGGTCCTGTGGAGGTTTGATGTCCCCAGTATAGGGGGATGCTGTGGATTTGTGGCAGGCGAGGGTGGGGTGGGTGGGGGAGAACCCTCATAGAGGCAAAAGGGGAGGGAGGAGAAGGAGGGTGTGTGGGGATGAGGGGCATGTGGAGGAGCTACCAGGAAATATGTTTGAGATGTAAACAAATAGAATGATTAATAAGAAAAAATCTTAAATGACAGCTTAATATATGGGGGGGGGGTTTGTATTATTGTCCCACAAAATACTATGTACTAGGTGACTTAAAGACAAAATGTATTTTTCTCAGGGGTTGAAGAAATATCTCAGAGGCTGCTTATCCAGAAGTCCTGAGTTCAATTCCCAACAACCACATTGTGGCTTGCAATCATCTCTAATGAGTTCTGACCCCCTCTTCTAGCACGCAGGTGTTCATGCAGACAGAATACTCAAATACATAAATAAATAAATCTTTAAATCAACAACAAATGCAGACAGCCTTTAATCTGCTCTCCGCTAGCTTGGTAGTGCCACATGTCCGATATCTCGCTAGACAAGCTCATCCAGAATTGTGGAAGTTTGAACCAAGGGAGCATTCAGCGTCAAACCAGGAAATGGGGAGTCCAGTCTCGGATTGGGATCCAGCATAGTCATCTTAGGCAGCCAGCTTGCATGGCTACCTTCCAGCAGACAATTGATGCCCGGCAGAAGATTGGCCTCTCAGATTCTCAGCTTAAGCTGGGTGTCAAAGATGCCTGGGAAAAGCTTTCGCAGAAAGATGCTAGGTTTCAGATCAAAGGAAAAGTACAGCATGCCAGAGAGACTCTGAACTCAGGAAAGCAGCAGAACACTGCCCCAGAAGCCCTGCCAGGTGGCTGATGCTCTGGAGATCAGCTTGAAGAGGAGATCTCTCTGCTGTGTTCACAAGCCTGCCTACTGGGACTATGGTCCCTGCTCTGAAACCTCACCCAAAGTATGCAGGTTCCACATCAAAAGGCCATGGTGCCACTTCCTGGCCATCCTGCTGGAAATGAGGGTCAATGTTGTCAATAAACCACCAGGCCAAACAGAACCTGTATGACCTAGATGAAGATGATGGCATTGCAGCACCTGTTCCTACTAAGCAGATGAAAGTTTTAGCCAAGGGCAGCTTCGTTCACCTGAATGGACTCAGTAGTTCCAAGCTGTCCATGCCCAAGGCCCTCCCTCTCACAAAAGTGGTCCAGAAAAATGCCTGCACCACTCCTGTTCTCCCCTCCTCTGCTTTGAGCCAAAGCCTTGACCAACATGTGCCCGACACTGGTGAACAAGGACGAGCCTCCCAAAGAGCTGCCACCTGCTGAGCCTGTGCTTAGCCCCCTGGAAAGCACCAAGATGACTGAATTATCTGCACCCTCAAGTCACAGAGGAGGACAAGTTGAGCTTTTCTGAGTGTGTGGAGCTCTCAAGCGGGCTCGACTGGCGTGTCCTGCGATAGCAGAGGTTGTCTTTGAGAAGAAGGATGATGCCCATCACTGCTTATAAGAAACTACAACAACCGACGTCTGAATGGACAACCCATGAAGTGCAACCTTCACATGAATGGAAATGTCATCACCTCAGACCAACCCATCCTGCTGTGGTCGAGTGACAGCCCCTCAGTGAAAAAGGAGAGTGAGCTCCGCAGAGCGGGTGCAATCCTGCCACTTCCAATCCTCCCTGCCGAAGTGGACCCCCGACACCATTCACAGAACACTCTCAAGTCCTCGGGGGCCTCAGTGACCACACAACCCACAGAATTCCAAATCAAACTTTGAGAAGGGGAGCGAGGCAGCCAGAAACAGGGCAAAGGAGGGTGGCTCTGTTTCCCAAGGCCAAGTTGAGACGAACAGGCCGTCGGACTGAAGCCCCCTGGACAAGGGACAAGGTACCAGGGGGAGCTGCCTCGCTGGACGGGACCCAACTTCCCTGTGTTATTCTACACCTTGCCCTTCCATGTGTTCCATTTCTGTAATATGTTTCCTCTTTCCTCCAGTCATCACCAAGGTAGACTGTGTTTGTTGGTGTGCATCCCCTACCCTCAGCCCCTAGCTGGAAATGGTTGTACTGTTCTCCCTGGGTGGCCCTTCTTGTGGCCCTAAGGGACACAGGGTGCAGGAGCATGTTGGAAAGAATGCTTTTTTTTTTTTTTATACTGTTTTGGTTTCAAGAGTTTTTCCTATCTCTATTGAACTTTTCACATAAAACAGGGAATGAATGGGACCCTCCTGCCATTCAGTGGACTGAATTTCATTGCAGCCAGGGGCTGCCATCAGGTCCACTGTCTTCTTGTGTTCTCACGACTGTCCTCTCCAGGCCTGACTGCCCAATGTGCTGTGCTCTATGATGGGCAGGCAGGGCTGCTGTATGCCAGTCTTGGCTGCCTATGCTGTTTGGCAGTATACAAGGCATCCCCAGCGTTCATAGTCCCTTGTTAGTGTTGTGTCAAAGGCCCTGGCTCACTTCTCTCAGCTTGCATATGGGAGTGAGGGAAAGGACCAGTGCCTATTAGCCCTTCTAGTTCTCCTTATAGGAACTAGAGGAGGCTGGAGCACTGTGACCCAGTCAAGGCTCGCCCAGTAAAGAACTTCAACTAATTCTCTCTCTCCTTTTTTTTTTTTTTTTTTTGGTTTTTTGGGACAGGGTTTCTCTGTGTAGCCCTGGCTGTCCTGAAACTCACTCTGTAAGACCAAGGTGGCCTCGAACTCAGAAATCCACCTGCCTCTGCCTCCCAAGTGCTGAGATTAAAGGCGTGCGCCTCCACTGCCCGGCTACTTCAACTAATTCTTATTTTCCTGAGTTAGATCTGCCCAGCTAGAAGGGTCTGTTTTGAACCTAAATCAGTCCCTTTATCTCTAAGGTTGCCCCAGCAAAGGAATCCAGAAATGACATCTGGTGTGTCCACTCCTAAAGAAGCCTCCTTCTCCTAAACCCTTCTAAATGGATACAAACTTAATTCTTCTCAGAAACCTGAACACACTCCTCTGTGTTTGCCCCTTCCTGGCCCAAGAGAACAGCCCTAGACACTAGTGCCTAACTTCTCTGCCCCTAATGGGAACAGTTGGCATGCCTTTTGCTTTGTGTAGCGTAGGGATTGGCTGAGGCCCTTCCTGGTTCCCCTGCTCTTTTGAGCCAGGCAAGCTGTGATGGCACACTCACATCTAGTCAGCCTCACTCTCCTGGTGATATGGTTCTTTGGGGGAGTGGGGTGTTTGCCCCCCCACCCGCATTTCAGGATGTCATCTTGGAAAACAGAAAAGGGTGGCCAAACTCTCCATGTCCCCCACTCCCTCGCTAATTCTCCTATTTGTTGTTACTTACTTGTTCAGGAAAGAAAGACCATTGTGGGATGGAGGGGCTTGTTACTTTCCATTTCTCAATAAAATTTTTGTTATCCTCCCCCAAAAAATCCAAAATGTATTTTCCTCACAGTTCTGGAGGTTGGAAGCTAAATGTCAACTGTCAAAGTAGGGCTGGATCCTCTTGAGACTTGTGTCCTTGGCTGGCAGATCACTGCCCCCTGCTACTTCTCAAATAGTAACTCACCATGTGCATGGACTTTTTAAAAATATAAAACCCCGTCGTTTGTTGAGATAAACTAGATGCTAATTTATATTTTGTTCTGTGTTTGTAACGTATAGAAGTCATGGTTACTTATATATTTTCCACTTCTGATTTTAAATCGGCAGAAGGTTTAAACATTTAAAATTATTGAAGATTTTGAGTTTCCATTTGAATACTAATAGTGGGAAATAGTACAAACACTAACTGTGAATTGTATGTGAACCATATTCCTGGTTTTAAAAAATAATTTTAAAGTAATATTGGACTTGTGAGCAAAACAAAATGGTACAGTGAATGTGCCCTTTCTTCGGATTTCCCTAACAGTGACATTTTATTTAATCATAACAAGAAATTAAGATACCTCAATTCCCTTCCATAGTTCTCCTGTGTCCTCTTCACTTAGTCCTCTCCCATTTAAAAGAATTATTTTGTTTTATAACTTTTCATTGTTCTTCTTTTGGATTTATATATTTTAATGCATTTGTTTTTCCTGTATTTACTTATATACAGCACGTTCATACCTGCTGTCTATAGAGGGTCAGAAGGCATCCATTCCCCTGCAATTGGAGTTACTCATGGTTGTGAGCCACTATGTGGGTGCAAAAAGCAAACAGGGATCCTCTGCAAGAGCAACAAATGCTCTTAAGGACCAAGTCGCCTCTTTAGTCTATGAGTTTGTTTTTTATGTGTGTGGTGGTTCTGCTTGTATTATGTGTGTCTTTGTACTACTTAGTGGAGTTTGGATGATTATGAATTACCAGGTGGATGCTGGGAATTGAACTTTGACCCTCTGGATCAGCACCCAGTACTCTTAACTGCCGTGCTATTTCTCCAGTCCAAAGATTTGTTTTTATTACTTTTAATTATGTACCTATGTGTGGGTACGCGCATATGAGTGCAGGTGCCTGTGGAGGGCAGAAGACGACATTGGATTCCCTGGAGTTGGAGTTAGAAGCTGGGTGTGAGCCATCTAATGTATGTGCTCTAATCTAAACATCCGCACAAGCAGTGCTCTGAGCTGGTGAGCCATATTGTCCCTTTCCCTCCTCCAAGTTTTTCTGAGTTCCCTCATCTGTTCTTGCAGTTCAGGTTAATTGAAACTGGAGTCAGACTTATATAAAATTTGATAATATAATTATATATAGAAATCAAATATAACAAATTCACGTGAAAGATTTCTGGGTGTCTTTACTGTGGGTTTTAGTCTTCTGAATTGATACCCCCATTTTTAAACATGTAATTATGTTTTCCCCCAAAATACACTGCTGCTCTTCTCTCCTTCAAGTAGTTAAAACTGTCCATATCTTTCAATTTACTTTAATTATGCTCTTCTATTTACCTGGTTTGGGCATTGTCTTATTTTAGTTGGTATTTTAATATTTGTTCTTTTGGGGTTTTCATTTTGAGAGAGAGAGAGGAAAAAAACATGAACAAGAGGAATCGAGGAAGGGGAAAACAAGATCCAAATATGTTGTATGAAAACACTTTTAAACAAAAACAAAAAAGTACCTGTTTTGAGTAGGACATTGTGTTATTCTGTGCGACAAAGTCTTTTGATAATGAGCATTCTCTAGGAACACATGTCATTATCTCTCCCTCCTTCCTTCCATAGAAAGTTTATTTTTGTTGCATTATCCTGCATATTTAATTTTGGTTGCTATATACCCCCATTCTCTTCTAAAATTTCTGTTTTTTCTTTTCTCTTGTACATTCTCTCACCCATACTTTTCCTCCTTCTACTTGCACACCATATATTACCTTCATCACCTCATGCTGTAAGCCTTCATTTCCATCCGTCATGGACCCCTTCTTAGTTTCCTTTAAGTGTGAATGAAGCCATATATCATTTTTGTAAACCTTTTAAAAAAAATACAAAGAAATGAAGGAGTAAGTCTGTTCATTCTAGAAAATGACTGCACATTATTTAAAGGTACCCAGAAATATTAATGTTTGTTTTTTCTTCCGTGTAGCTCCATCTCCTTGGTTTTTATTGTTATTTTTGTTATTTTTTTGTTTTGTTTTTTTGCCCTGTGGTTTTCATTTCTTTGTTACTCCCACCTCTGGCCATGTTTCTATTTTATTTTCTCATTCAGTTGACTCTCTCTTTTTATTCATTCTAATAACATTTATTTCCATCCCTTTCCATCTTCTAACTATAAAAATCCTATTTAACTTTCTTCCTTTTCCCTACTTTGTTTTCCTGTTTGCAGCTTTGGAGTGGCTGGCTGCTTTTTTTTTTTTTTTTTTTGAGAAAATTAGCATCATCACTATCAATAATAAGTCTATAGATTTTGCCACTGATATCATTGTGTTCTACCAAGAATCCATTAAGCCATCCAGGTGGTACCGTTCCCAATTATTCTTCTATGTACTATTTTGACTTGGGCCACTACAGATAGTTTTTAAAATCTGGTATTTAAGCAGGAGGGTTTATGATATCTTGTTTTGTTTTAGCAATTTTTCTTAATGTCTTTTAGGAAAAATGTCAAAACCTACATACCTGTATTCATTATTCTCAATTAAGAGCAATCAGTAACAGACTGAAAACCGTTCTATCACTCTGAGTGTGCAGAACTTGTACAGATTTCATAGCATTGTCATTAGTCTAGGTTAAGGCAAATTAACATAGCTATTTTGTTTAACCGTAATGCTATTTCTTTTGCAACCCATCCTGGTTTCTCCTTTCTGCTCTTTCCAGGAAATCTTTTCTGAGGGGACTTATTTATCTTCAGTTGCTTCTACTTGGTGAGTTTCTTCCACCTGACTTTACAGGGCAGTTACTTTGGCATTTATATTTCAAAAATAGATAAAACCCCTGTATGTTCCATTGGAGTCTAATTGACCTTTATTAAAGTTTTGCTTCTCACTGATATGTAATGGGGATACTACTGTGCGTTCTCAGCTTTCTATTCACTATAATTACCTGTGCAGCAAATTTGACCTTCTTATTTCACTTTGTCCCCTTCTCCATTCCTTAGGAATTCCTCTGAGTTTTTCAGTTGGGATTTTTTTTTAACATATTGATTGATTGTCTAGGACTTTCACATCATGTACCTTGATCCTACTCACTTCCTGTCTGGGTCCCCCTTGTAAACACCTCCCCCCCCGAAGTAAAAATAAAAATAAGGGGGAAAAGCCCAATTTGTGTTGTCTATATTCACTGGAGCATGGCTAAACACTTACTGGCCTGCCCCTTAAGTAGAATTGACTCCTTCTCCTCCTGGACCCCTGTCAGAAGCCATCAGTGTGGAGGGCTACACTTCAGCATCTCTATCACACTTTTTCAGAGTTCTCTTCAGTGGGATTCCTGGCTATGCTGTTGCTTTGGGGGATGGATGAGGGGGCCTTCTAAATTCTTCCCTCTCAGCTGTGCATCTGCAGTCATTGATATCACAGCCAAAGTAGCCCTCTTGCTCTTTACAGCAGGAGAATGGAGTTTCTGGCAACAGTACAAACCATGAACGAGTGCATTCAGAATTTTAGGATTAGCAGATATAGGAAAGAAAGATGGTGATGAGACTTGAGAGAATCAAAAAGAGGGTAAAAGGCTGGAGAGATGGCCTGAGAGTAGCAGTCAAGGTGTTCCTGTAGAAGACGGGGATTTAGTTCTTGGCACCCCCATCAGGCACTTACAACTGCTTCTAACTCCAGTAACAGAGGAGCCACAGCCTCTTTCTGCTGTCTGTGTGTACTAGGCATGCAGTGATGCACATGCAAGCATGTAGGCAAAGCATGTATACACATGATGTTTAGAAGAAAGGAAAGGGTTTTTACGGGGGGCATATATGTGGAACATCAATTGGATTACCTTTTAGGTTTTGATTTTTAGCAAAAAAAAAAAAAAAAGGTAAAACATCTTTTCCCACTGCTGTTAGTTGTCAGGCCATTTTGCTGAGATACTAATACAATAGTGAGACTCAACTACATTGGTTTGACTTTGTATCAGAGTGCTAACTCAGTACAGAAGTCTCATGTTTAAGCAGAGTATAATTACCATTACCTGTTAGCTACCAGTTGACTTTTGTCCTCTCTTGACTTCCTCTGAAATTTCCCATTTATTAGTCTTTCTCTGAATGCTGCCACCACTCCACCGTATTTCAACCAAGACTGGTCTCCTCACAGACATCTCTACTGTCAACCTGATTCTCTTTTCCTGATGCATACTCTGCTACAGCTTAACTTTAGAATCCTTCAACTTCCTTTGCATGGCCTTGGGACATTTTAGTCCTTTTTACCTTTCTAGTCTGGTCATCTCTGCTACCACACTTCCACTAAGCCATTAGGTGCACAGAATTACTTGCAGCTTGTAACGCAGTTACAGAAAACATTCAGGCTGGAACATTGCATGTTGTTTCGTCCATTACCTGTTTCTTGATCTTCCGTCCCTTTTGCAGACCCACTTTAATTGTGGTGTTTGTTCTTGATACGTTTAGATATAGCACTCTATACTATCTTTTAAAATTTCATTTGTTTGTTTAAATAAAATTTATTATTTTAAAACTTATTTGTGGGTGTGTGTACACATGTGGAAGTCAGGGGACAACTTGTGGGAGTGGGTTCTCTCCTTTTACCATGTGGGTCTCAGGATTCCTAGGTCCACAGGCTTAGCAACAAGCATCTTTTCCCACTAGGCCATTTCAGTGGCTTCTTTAAACAATCAGTGCATTTTCTCAAACCCCAACAATAATGTTTGCATCCTCCATTGATCAAGTATGAGTCAAGGTTTTGTGATAGTCCAAGGGATTTGGCTAAGCTTCCTCTCAACTGTCTCAGTCTTTTTTAAAAATTGTTAATTAAGTAATTTATTTTTACTTATTCCCTTTATATCCCATTCACTGTGCCCCTCCAGGTCACTCTTTCCCACAATCCTTCCCCTATTACCCCATCTCCCCTTCTCTGCTATCTTAGTCTTTTTTTACCTTGAAACCTTGGGTAACTATTTTACTTCACTTTCTAAACCTTGACTTCTATATATAAGAGAAGGACCACAGTCTGACCTTCTTTATAGGAGTAAATGAGATAAGCAGTATAAAAATAAACAACACATTGCAGGGTTCATTAGCACTTGGGAACCGGAGGCAGGGGGATTATTGTTTCAGGCAGACTGGGCTCTGAAGTGAGACCTGATCTCAGGACCCTACTTTCAAATTTAAAATAAAATAATATTGGTTATTTTTATTTAGATTTCATACTTAGTTCCTGATGAAGAACAGACATTCAGTAATATTTGCTGAGAAGCACATTGCTTTAGAAATAGTTATTGTGTATTTTTGCATGGGCACGTGTATTTAGCATGATGGGTTTATGGTCAGAGGACTTTACTTTTGAGATGTGTTGATTAGCAACATGGTTTTAATACATGGAGTGACTGTTACTGAGTATTTTATCTAGCTCAAAACTCTAAATTTAGCAGGTTTTCTGTAACTTGACTGGTTCGTATTATTTTAGAAAAGGAGACTGACTGTCAGCTGCTAATACCTACTTTATAACTTAGTTGTTGATATATTTCTGGGTACTGAAATACTTAGGGACCACTAGGCTATTCCAATGTACTGGGGGACAAAGGGGTTTGGTTTATTGGCTAACTACTAGAATTATAAACATATTGATTGACTATGGCAGTTTTTAAGCTTGTTGGTTAGTAACATAATTTCTCTTGGATAGCTAGGCTTCCTTGTTTTAATTCTAATATAAATGTAGAATATCAGGGAATAATTTTATTTATGTGTGTGAATTCATGCACACACGTGTACAAGATTGCTTGTGAAAGCCACATGAGATTTCTTGAAGTTGAGAGTTATGTTTGTTAGAAGCCTGACATGGACTAAGATGCAAATATCAGATCCTAAACTTGCCTGCTCTCCATCCCCAAGAAATCTTCCCACAGTGGTTCTGGATCTATTTTCTTACTAATTGTAAGTGTATATTAATTGCTTTGTGCATAAATTCTACAAGAATATAAAGACAATATTTTAAGCTGCCAGCTTTGTATCCTACACTGACATATATTATTCAGTATTTTCTATAAATTTCATATCCTCCCCATAGTTCTAGAATACATACTTTTCTTAATCCTTTAAATTGTGCTGTAATATCCTCTGATCAGCTAGTGTTAATTTTCTAATTTTTGCTAAAAGGTAAACAACAAAAAAAGTGGTTTGCACCAGTTATATAGTTAAATGGTGATTGAGATACAAGAATATTCCCGCATTTGAGAATATTTCCCTTTCTCCTTTTATGCACTGTAAAGTCCCATCATGAAGCATGATAAAAATAAGTTTGTGAATGCTTATGATGTCTGTGCAGGTACATTTCTTCTAAAACCACTGACTTCATCATAAAAATTGGCAGGTGAATTATAAATTTATGTTATTTCTTTATAATGTAAAAAAATCCTGTGGAAATCATGTTCCTATAATTTATCCCCCTGTTTATTCACTTATTTAACTTATTGATAATCTCTTATTTCAACAATCTAAATGAGACTCAGAATTTGTATAAGCTGAGTTTACCTAAGATATGCATATTTAAATATAGTATCCATAGAAACACAGATTTGTCAAAAATGGGGAGGAAAAGAATTAGAATTTAGAAATTGTGACTTGAGCATTGATTTTAATTTGTACTCTCATTTCCACCATCCCAATTGAAATGACTGCAAAGTTTAAAAAGAAGAAATTACTTTAGCGTTGGAAGCTGGAGTGGTGGTAGGGACGGGGAGGAGGGGAGATATAGAGGGTTCATGTACATGGGACAAATTTTTGAGGAACTGCTACTTAACAACTGAGTGAAGATAGGGGTGCATTCTAAGTATACACCAAAACTAACATGTCATTTCACTTGACTAAAAAGAACTGAATGAAAATAATATCCATGAGACTTTTAATCTGGTTTATGTTTGCAAATGTTGATGGCTTAAGATAGCCACCAAAAGTCCAGGATTACACTGAGCTCAAAGCAGAGCTTACAATTAGGGTCTTTCTATGACACACAGTAGTACACAAAGGACTAACCACTTTGTTCCTGGAATAAAGGTCAGGCCAGTCTATGAAATGTTTGTATGAAAAAATAAAAGGGAGTTTTTTCTGCTAGGTATTATCCATGGCCTTTTCCCCAATTCTATTTCCATGACACACTTTAATTTGTATCAGTTACACTCTAAGAAAGGGGGATTTAGGAGCATCGGGATGGATGGGGAAAACTGCACTATTTAGGGGGAAATTAAAGCTGGTAGTCTATTCAAGAATGAACAATGAAACCCAATATGATTCTTCTGAAAAGATACTACAACATAGATGGAAAAAAGTTAAAACAAAACAAAACAAGAAAAGGAACCTGATTTCAAAAGTATGTTTTGTGGGATGGAGTCAACGATGGCTTAGCAGTTAAGAGGACAGTCCTCTTTTGCAGAAGATCCCACTCAGTACCTAGTACCCATGTCAAAGCAGCTCCAGGGCATCTGATATTCTCTTCTGGATTCCTAGGGTACTTGTACTCAATTGCACACACCTACCACCTGCAAACATATTTAATTGAAACACAATACGGCTAGATGTATGCCTATAACACCACTACTCTCGGTTGGGAGAAGTATGCGGATTCTAGTTTTGAGGCTAGCCAGGGCTGCTTAATGAAAGCCTACCACAAACAAACAGTATGTTTTCTCTAAGAAAAATTGACTGTTTTGTGTTCCAATGCAAGTTGTGTTTTCTCTTGAACGAGTGGAAGTGATACAAAGAAAGCAGTGAACACCCTGAGAAGTGAGAGCTGCAAGAAGAAACAGAACAGAAAGAACAAGTTACTATGCTGCTGGATGAGAAGTGCAGGTTGCTGCAGAATGAAAAAAATGTAAGCAAACTACAGACTGCACCATGTGAAGAAAAAAGTGGGAGAATGTAATATTGGGAAGAAAAATGATAGTATCGCTTAAAAATCAAGTCTAAGAATGACAAGATGACAGTTTATAAAGACGGAGATTCAAAGCCAAGCAGATTAAGTGTACTATAAGAAAATGCAAGCTATATTTTCTGAACTACAGAAAGAGCTAGGCCTGTAAAGTGAGGATGTACTGTTTACCAAGTTTCTGAGGAAACAAAAACAATAAATTTTACATATTCTGATGGTTTTATACTACAGTAGTGCAAAGACTGATAAATGATGAATGGAAAATGATAAAACACTGCTAGAAATGGTACTTCGACTCTAAAGCAGTGTGTCTTAACTGTGCTAATGCTGTGACCCACTACTACAGGTCCTACATAAAATTATATTGATTCATTATGAGTGAAATTTTGCTATTATGAGTCATAATTTAAATGTGTGATATGTAGGATATCTGATATATGACCTCCAAAGGGCTATCAAGCCACACTGAGGACTGCTGCTCTAAAGGGAGGAGCTGCGTTATTAAATGCCTTGAGCCAACAGAGTAATGTATGTATCTTTTTAGGGGAACAAGTTTGTGACCATAAGTTTTATAACCACCCAGCATACCACTTGAAGATAATACTGCAGCCAATTAAGAAATTAAACAAATCAAGCCAGGTGTGGCAGGTCACACCTTCAATCCCAGCACTTGGGAGAAAGAAGCAGGTGAATTTCTGAGTTCAAGGCCAGCCTAGTCTATAAAACAAGGACCAGGAAAGCCAAGACTGTACAGAGAGACCCTATCTCAATAAAAAATTTTAAAGCAAAAAAGAAATTAAATAAATTAACCACTCATCCAGTAGGTAATTAGGACATAGAAATAAAATTTAAAACATAATTAAACATTTTAAGCATTTATTGAAAAACAGAAGAATAACAAATGGACACCACGTGCAATATAGAAACAAGAAATAACATACTAGATTTGTTCAGACAAATTTCAACCATTATTAATGTACAGAGTGCTTGAAATTGTTTCTTAAAAATTTTAGTAATAGTTAAAATCTGTTTACCAGCAGGGGAAAGAAAGAAATCTTATCTCTAAATCATCTAAACTAAATTTTATGACCTCGAAACTAAATGTTTTTCATTTAATTCTGCTTTAATATGCAGAATTAAAATATGCCTTTTGTAGTAAATTAGCCCAGACAGCCCAAGAATTGTCTAAATCAAACACATTTCACACTTGTTTGCTTTGGGAAAAAAACCAGAAAAAATGATTTTAAGTCACAAATTCAGGGGAGTAAGGTAGTTTATATGCTAGTGAGGCAACAGTGAGCTTTAATTATAGACATAGCTGACATTTACTTATTTATTTATTTATTATTTTTGCTTTGTATTTTTTGTTAAGTGCTGCTGACTGAACCCAGGAACTTCTGCATGCTAAACATACACTGTTCCAGAGAGCTATACCCCTACTATTGCCTTTTAAAATTTTAAGTGCTCTAAAAGGAACGCCAGGCTTCTGAGAGGAGGTGGCTGTTAATGAGTTGGAGGGGCCCTGTGATTCTGGACTAACTTCACTAATGGCCTAAGAGATCACTATCAGCAAGGTAAATTTCTACACCACTGGTGGCCCTAATGGGTCTGATACATGTAAAATGGGACAATGGACACACTAAGTGCCATACCAAAAAGGGGAGGGGTAAATAACTCTTTAAGCTCAAAAAAGACCTGTTGCTTAAATACAAAAACTATTTACAGGGAACTAGAGATGTTCAGCTGGCAAGAGTGTATACTAACTCTGCAGGGGACAGAGTTCTTTTCCCAGCAGACATACTGGTTGGTTCATGGTTGCTTGTAATTCCATTTCAAGCAGATTGGACACCCTCTTCCTGGTCTTTAAAGGTACCTGCACTTGCATGCATATACCTTTGCATGTTTAAAAAAAAAAAGCTGGACATGGTAGGGCTAACCTTTAATCCCTAAACTTTCAAGGAAACAAAGGCAAGTAGATCTCTTGAGTTTGAGGCCAATCAGATCTACAGAGTGAGACCCTGTATCAAAAGAAACAAGCAAAAAAAAAAAAAAAAAAAAAAGAAAGAAAAGCCTCATAGAAAACAACAAAAAATATTTGCAAAGTGGCCCAAATCTCACACATTTATAGAATATCTATTTTAAAGGATTCCTTACCACTAATCATGGACTCTGTAAGTGAAAAGTGCTGGTTTTGATTTAGGTCATTCAGATAGAACTGTAGTGCTCACTCCCGTTCTTGAAAAAAAAAAATGTGGTACAATGTTCTGCAGGTTAAGAAAGTGTATAATACACTACAGCCATTTACCTTAAAAATGGTAGCAAAAAAGTAAATTAGAAAAATCATTTTCCTGTAGAAATAGCATTCTTTTAGAAAGGAAAAACTTTCCTTATTTGTAGATCCTGTTTCTTTGGTTGACTGTGTATTTACAGATGCAGGTAGTAATGTGCTTGCTTGTGGGTGCTGCAGACAGAGCCCTGGACCTTTCAAGTATCAGGCAAGTGCTCTCTATTATTGATCCTTACCCTCAGCTCAAGATACAATTTTTCATTCATGCCTATCTTTGAAATGCTCAATTGACAGTGTCACTTGGCAAGGGCATCATTGATTTCCCTCTTTCGTGAAGCTAAGGTAACAAGAAAGGTAAACGAAAGAGGATACTGAAATACGGTGAATAGAATTTTGAAAAATGCAATTAAGAGCATACCTATCCACATAGTATATATGGCTAAGGTAGCATTTCCCTAACTGGTATTTCTGGAGAATTTGTGCATGAGTTGTATATCATATTAATCTCTGAGAAAAGAAAGAAATGCCTTTTCTTGGGTATTTATGGTGCATGCTAATACATCAAAGGATGCATTAAACCTTAAAATTTAAAACAAAAAAAAAGACTACATAGGACTTTAGACAACTAATTATTCTCCTAAAATGTATATTCATAAAACATTGCTTTGTATAGTATTCTAATAGGTCAGACCCCTATAGGTTGAAGGACACTTTAAGCAATATCTAATTAACTAAACGGGGAAAAGATACACAGTTCAAAGAGTTTTTCAAGTTTGTGTCCTAAAAACTACAATAAAACCAAGCTTGTTACATTCTACGAACTTCTCTGGTTCTGTTAAAACCCAGCTTATTTACACTTAACACTTTTTCTTCAAAAGACCGGATTCTCAAACCAAGTAGGAAATCTATGATATATAAAGTACGGTATGCCAGTGTTCTGGTAAGGCTTGCCAAACTTTATATTTGACACCTAAAAGCAGAGTAAATATGCCATTAATTTTTGCCTTAGCTTTTAAATCACAGAGGGGCATAATGGCTTATTCTCTATTACTTTCCTAATATCATCGTCCATCCCACATAGTGTAATTAACTTCCCCAAAATGCTAATGAAGTTACTTATTGATTCATAGTCAAGAAGTCTTTGATTACTTCCTAAGCAGTATTCTAAGATTGAGGGTTAAATATAACAAGACTGAAGTTTGAAAGCTTACAACACAGTAAATGATAACTGATGAACACACAAATATATTTCAAACATGCTAAATAAGTGCTATGCTTCCAATAAACAAAAGGATTATTTGTCCCTTTAGATCGGTAGTCAGAGATGACATTTCTGTGAAAGTGACTTTTGAGCACAAAGCCAGATAGAATTAAGCCAACTTTTCTGGATGCAGTTTTACAGGGTAAAAGAGATCTTTCATTTCTCACCCAAAAATGGGGTTTGTGGATTTGAGTATGTACATTACCCCACTATAGTAAGTTTCATTAACACAAGTATTTTTTTCTAAAGTCTGAATCAATTTACAATGTCTGAAAGGACTGCCTTTACTAAGTGAGCAGCTGACATTCTTCCATTTCTAGCATGTTGATGTTGACATCTTCTGAAGAAATCTGCAATTTGAATGAACCACTGCTATGCTATGATGATGTACTGAGTTCTGAAGAGCTTCACAATTGCATGCTAAGTTCAGATTCAAAACTCTCAGTAGTTCACACTCAACCTTACTTGGTTCTTAGTACTTGCAGCACCTCCAGAGTCTCTGCTCCTATCTTACTGCAGTCCAATCAGCAGTAGATATATTAAGGAGAGATTTTGAGGAAGGCATCTTATCCAGATAGTCTCTGCTTTTATGAACTCCAAATAGATTTTTGATTTGAGATAAAGATGTTCAAAGTCCTTTGGTTTTGTCAGGCCAACATTTTTCAAGACTTTTGACTGTGTCCTTCTTCAAATGTTGTAGAGAGAGGAGGTATTCTCCCGCAAGGTGGCCAAGACATGAGACAGTGGCTCATTTTTGATTCTGGCAATTTCTTTCACAGTATGCAGGCCCATACCTGGATGGGAATACTGGCAAAGGTTTTTGGGAATATTGCGAGGCAGAAAGTAAGGAGCATCGGTTTCAATAAGAATTCTGTCCAGGGGGATCCTTTTTAGAGCTTCACGTGCCTGCAAGGCACTAGAATAAGTCAGAACTGCTGTGAAGCCTACAGACATGTTAGGAAAGTACTTTAGCAGGGGCTCAATGAGTGGGTAACTGCCAGTGAAGCAATGCCTGTGGATCTTGTAGTCATAGGGCACAAATTTTTTCATGATGCCCATTAGATCTTCATCAGCCTCCCGGCAGTGAATCACCAAGGGCATCTTCATAGACACACCTAACTGTAGTTGTCTCTCAAAAACCCTAAACTGCTCTTCAACAGGTGTGGTGCACTTGTAAGAGTAGTCCAAGCCCATTTCTCCAAAGGCCACGGCCTTGGGGTGGCGCAAGGCAAACATGATGTTTCTTTCGTGATGGTCACTGTAGAAACGTGCGAAATGAGGATGACATCCAAAGGCACCCCAAACCAGATCTTCACTCAATAGCTCTTTCCATAGATTATTTTTTAGGGTACGAGGATCACAGAAATCAGTGATGCAGCCCTGAAATTCCTTAGGGAAAGTGTACCTATAAATGTTCCTGAGCTCAGAAAAGCTTCCTCGAAAGGACAACTTGGAAAACAACATGTCCAAATGACAATGAGTATCGACAAAACCTTCAATTTGGCTTGGATGCAAACGACTTCTTGGCAGGAAATCAGATGCACATGCTCCAGCTCCCTGAATATATGACAGTTCATCCTCTTGATATGTGCTCTTTGCCTGTGTTTCTGTGCCTTTGGAAAAGAAAAGTACACGGGAATCCCAGTGTGCCATATCACTTCTTCTCTGCGTATAAGAAGAGTGGCTAACTGGGCTGTCTTTCTTCACTCTCTCACTCATGGATGTGGATGTGGAAGTACTCCTGCGGCTGTAACTGCAACGATACTGAGAAGTCTTGGCACTGCTAGTCGAAGAGTTGGTATAATCATTCCAAGGGCTGAAGTATGAATTAGGCTGTAGGGAGTCATTCTTATTCTTAGAGGATAAAGACTGTGAAATGTCTGGGAGGCTTGGTGAGAGGGATGCCTCCGGAATGAATCTGGCTGTGGAGGTCTTCACATTAGACCTGTAACTTCCTGAAGCATTGGAGGTCTCAAACATTCCCCTTTCTCTAGACTTTTGGAATAACGAAGAGGAGTTATCCTCACTCTGATATTTTGGGAGTAGAAGGCTTTTTTCATAACTAATTGCATTTTTGTCACCAAATAACTCCTCACTAGGTGTTTTAAAACCACGTATAAGCCAGTTCCTCTCTCCAAAGTTGCCTACCTTAGGAGTTGGGAATACAAAAGGTAGATCTCTGGATAGTCTTCTGCCCATCTTAGGAGGCTCCATTCCAGCAGTAGAACATACCCCTTGGGTCATAATAAAATCTGATGGTGTTTCAGCTCTGGGCTGAGAGGGCTCTACTTGGGGAATGGTGGTCTCTACACTGGGCATCGGAAGCTGCCATACGGGCTTTGGAGGTTCTGCACTGGGTAGTGGAGACTGCCATACGGGCTTTGGAGGCTCTGTTGCTCTGGGCAATGGAAGCTTTCCTCCAAGCTTTAGCGGCTCAGACCCAGGCTTTGGAGGCTCTGCCACAGGATCTGGAGGATCTGCCACCAGCTCTGGAGATTTCACCCCCGGGCTTTGGAGGCTGCCATCTGAGCATTGGAGGTTCTGCCCCAGACTTTGGAGGATCAGCCCCAGGCTTTGGAGGCTGCCCTCCGAACTTTGGAGGATGTACCATGGGCTTTGGAGGCGGCCCTCGAACCTTCAGAGGCTCCACCATGGGCTTTAGGGGTCTCTGCCTCGGGCTTTGGAGGCTCCGCTCTGGGCTTTGGATGAATGGCCTGGGCCTTCTGATGCTCAGCCTCAGGCTTCAGATGCTCCTCCTCTGGCTTCGGAGACTCCGCCTCGGGCTTCGGCGGCTCCGCCCGAGGTTTCGGATGCTCCCCCCAAGGCTGTGGATGATTCGCCCATGGTTTTGAACGCTCTGCTAGGGGCTTCGGATACTCTGCCCAAGGCTTTGGAAGCTCCACCCCGGGATTCGGAAGCTCCCCCCAGGTTTTAGGACGCTCCGCCTCGGGCTTCAGATGCTCTGCCTCAGGCTTCGGAAGCTCCACCCCAGGCTCTGGAAGCTCCTTCCCGGGCTTTGGAAGCTCTGCCCAGGGCTTCGGAGACTCCGCCTCGGGCTTCGGAGGCTCCGCCCTAGGCTCCGGATACTCCCCCCAGGGCTGTGGAAGATTCGCCCATGGTTTTGGAGGCTCTGCATGGGCCTTCAGATGCTCCGCCCAGGGCTTCGGAAGCTCCACCCCGGGATTAGGAGGCTCCCCCCAGGTTTTCACATGCTCTGCCTCGGGCTTCTGATGCTCTGCCTCGGGCTTCAGCGGCTCCGCCCTGGGCTTCAGACGCTCCGCCCTGAGCCTCCAAACCTCAGACCAGGGCTTAGGGCGCTTCCCCCAGGGCTTCGGAAGCTCCCCCACAGGCTTTGGAGGCTCCGCCTTGGGCTTTGGATACTCCACTCCAGCCTTTGGAGGCTCCACTTCGGGCTTTGGAGTCCTCCTTCCCCTTCTAGGCTTTCGGAACTGTACTGCCACAGAGGTTGCAGGCTTAAACGCCACTCCAGCCTTGGGGTAGTCCACTCCAGGCTTTGCTCCAGCTTCAAAACGCTCAGCTCCCATCTTAGGAAGCTCCTGCCCAGAATTAGGAGGGGCTCGTGATCTCGATTTTGTACTAACAAAAGGCACCCCTTTGCCTTTTGGGTCACCAACTTTTAGGGAACCAGCCTCTCCCTTTCCCTTGGGTACATCTGCTTCCCCTTCTCTGTTTGGGGCACCAGATTCCTCCTTTCCATTTGGGGCACCAGACCCCTCCTTTCCGCTTTGGGCACCATTTAGCCCTTTTGCCCTTGGAGCCTTCTCCTTTCCTTTCCAAGAACCTCCCCTTTCTTTTTGTGTGGATTTTCCCAAGACGCTCTGCATAGTCTTCTGGTAAATCACAGAACCCTGTTCTTGAACTCTGTCCCCCTTTCTCGGAGAGGTTTTTGGTTCCTCAGTCTTATTTTGACCTTCCGCTTCAGTTTTCAATTCAGAATTGTGGGAGCCCTGTTTGTTACCACCGTAGGCATCCTCTAGAGAAGCCATCTTCAAGAAACTGGGTGGCAATTTGAAAAGTCAGTCCCGCAAACTGCAGAAAACTGCCCACTATAGCAGCTACAGAGACAGCTCTACCTTCGCACCTGGGGTTAAGGGGAGGAATTGAGCTTTGGAATGCGCCTCGGGAAATTTCAGAGTTTGCAAAGTCTTCCTAGGCTTTGTGGCCCTTGTAGCCTCCAGGGCCTTTAGCCCTCACCAAGTCACTTAACCAAGTCCCCGGGGCAAAACAATTTGCTATGTGAGGGGTTTATAACTCAGCACCGTTCAAAGGGTGCTGGAACTCACGCGGCTTGTTCTTCGACGCCTCAGGAGCCTTTCTTCATGTTCTGCAACGCCTCAGGAACCTTGCTTCATGTGCCGCGACGCCTCAGGAACCTTGCTTCATGTTCTGCGACGCCTCAGGAACCTTGCTTCATGTTTCACCTTTGTTCAGGAATTGCCTAAGACCTTCCACCGTACTATCAAAGTGCTCTGGAAAAGTTAGAGATGAGGATTCTGGAGAAGTTTCAAATGGCGACCGAACGCCGGGACAAGCTTCTCAGAATGACGAGGCTTTTCGACTTTTAGCCCCTGTTTCCTGTTTGTTGACGCACTTCCGGTTCATCAAAAAGAAATGTAACCTTTGGCTTGGGGTTCAGGGCTCCTCCTCCGGACTTTACGTCTACTGGCCAGGAGGGAAATAGTCCTGCCTCTATTGTTCCTCTTGTTCAGTCAATAGGCCAAAGTCTGGAAGCCCTCCCCAAACCCCACCTCGTTTCTCCATAGGCCTTTGTTTCTTTTGTTCCGCTTCTTTCTTGTGCCGTCCTAGCTAGACCTCCGCTGCTGAGTTGCCACCATCTTGTATGTATTTGTGTCCCGTCTCCACTCTGTTCTCTCCCCACTTGTGGCTTGTTGCTCTTGCCCCCATTATGAATAATACTGTTGTGGCTTCAAAAACATAGTTTAAACCTATGTATTAGAGTTTCTCCCTTACCGCTTAAACCTATGTGCCCCCTTTTCCACCTCTTTCTCTTTTTTCACCCTTTAGACCTTTATACCCACTTTCCCCTCTCCCTAACTCTTTTTAAAAATTTATTTATTCACTTTATATCGCAGTATCAACACCCTCTCCCAGTACCCCCCTCACTCAGACCCCCCCATTCCTCTCTACTTTCTCTGAGAAGGGGAACCACCCAGAGTATCAACCCCCCCCCAACACACACACACACACACACACACACACAAGTTTCTGCAAGACCAGGCATATCCTCTCCCACTGAGGCCAGGCAATGTGGTCCAGTTAGGGAAAGAGGATCCTTAGGCAGGAAACAGATTCAGGGACAGCTTCCACTCTTGTTGCTGGAGGAACTGCAGGAATACCAAGTTGCCTATCTGCTACATATATATGCAGTGGTCAAGGTCCAGCCAGTGGGTACTCACTCTGGTTGGTAGTTCACTCTCTGGGAGCCTGCAGGGATCCAGGTTAGTTGTGTGTATTGGTCTTCCTGTCCTCCTCAACTCTTAACACCTCCATCCTCACCTACTCTATCTAGATTTCTTATATTTATGAAATCCTGGATGCCCTTTGGGGCCCTGCCTTCCTATTTCTGTGACCCTTGTGGTATCTTTCCCAATATACCATGCATCTACCCCATTTTTTGTGGGAGGAAAATGAAAGAGGTTGATTTGTTAACATAAAGCTGATAATCTGTCAAGTATTTAATCCCCCTTCCTACATTCCCCCTCTTTTCAAATAGCATAAGTATAGTTTTCAAAATAGCATAATGTAAACTTGCATACTTCTTATATTTTTGGTTGAGAGCTTAGCCTTTAATGGATGACCCATCTCTCCAGCCCACTTACATCCTTCATAAAACAATTATGAAATATAACCATTTTTTGTAATTTTTAACTTAACATAATTCTGCATGTCTGAAGTAATTTTATTATTACTATATGGTTCTCAAAACCATATTAGTGAGTTTATAATATCCCAGGGACTACATAATGTTAATTTAGCTAACTCTTCCTCTTCAAACTTTTTAGATTCCCCCCTCATTCTACTCTTTTCCCCTTATAATTAAAGAAATACAGTAAAAATATCTTTGCAATATTTACATTTTCTAATTTGATTTTCCCTCCCTTCGGGCTATGTGCCCAGACTTCTTGAGATACATCTCAAGAAGGATAGGTATAGAATTTTTCAAATTGCTCCACATTATTTCAGAAGAACTGAAGTATTTAATAATGTGATATGAACTGAAGCATGGTGGTTCTTTTGTAGTACTGAAATATCAGGTGATCAGAAGTTCATGGCCAGCCTGGAACAGAACAATCATATATTTCAGGATAACTCCAAATGCTCCATGATTAATCGTCCTTTTAACAGAAGAAACATACAGTAACAAACTTGAGGCCTCCTGGTAATTTTAATTGGATATATCTGGTAATTCGTTAAAGTAAACATTTCATTTGTTTTTCTAATTTCTTTTGTATAGTCTTTTTAATATAAAAATTATTATAAAACATCATTTGTTTCTTTTCGTATTTTTCATTTTATTTTCTTTAAATTCCAGAATTCCATACGGTGTCCCACCTTTCTGTCCTGTGTTGATCTTCCAACTCATCTGTCTTTCCTCCTATGTGCTGTCACCTTCACTTCCTTATTTGTGTGTGTGTGTGTATGTGTGTGTGTGTGTGTGTGTCCTGAAAGAGGTTGATTCGTTGGGATAAAGCTGTTACTTCCCTGGTATGTATTTGAGGCTTATAGTTTATTTAGGTGGAGATATACAACCGCCTTTTTTAAATTAGTATTTTTGTTGATTTGTGATTATTTTATTATGTATTAAATTCATGACTCAATAGAATCTATTCTTTATCATCAGATAGTATGTGTCTCGTTAATCTGGTTGCTTTCTGTTTTAATAATTGAGGCATTTGGGTATGAAATCTGTGTGATCTAAGTCTCCATTGCTCATAAATTTTTGTTGGTGTCATCAATAGTGTCTGGCTTATTTTATCAGGGTAACTAAGAATTATTATGGCAATTCATAATTCCAATGAAACCACCAATTGTCTACATATCCAGAATATAATTCATTGTAATCAAGTTCTTCTGTATCTTCTAGCAAATGTTTTGAGTTTTATATGGATCAAAGTTTTAATTAAAACTGCTTTGCTTATATAATTTCAAATTTTTTTACGTTCATTAATTTATTTAATATATGTGCAAGTGTGTATGCAAGCAGGTGTGCATATGTTCGTGTGCCACTTTGTGCATGATCAAAGGACAATTTGCAGAAATGGATATTCTCTTTCCAGAATGTAGGTTCCAGGTATTGGATTTCAACCTTCAGGCTTCATAATCTCTATGTCCTGATCTATCTCACTGGTTCTCTGTAGAATTTTTTCTATTGTGAACATACATCTTCCTGTAATATTTTCTAAATATAATATTTTTAATTTGGTTGTGTTTATAATGAAATTTATATATTTACCTATTTAGCTTTTGCCTTTCTACCCAAATGATATTTTATTTCTTCCTAACCTTTTTACTTCATCTCTTTTTATATTGCCAAGAACTTCCAATGGCAGTATTAATAATATTTTTGCTTGCATTTTCCTGTTCTTAATAGTGGTAGACACATCGCTTAATTAAATATAATGTCAGTTCTTAAGTCTGTTTTAAAGCAGATGCTTTATGTTTTGTTAAGGAGTTACCCTGGCATTTTAAACTATTTGGGATGGGAAATGGTCATGAGATCATTGCATTACATTTGTACTTGTTTCCTAATTTGAAGTCATTTTTATATCTTTGAAGAAAATGTTGCTTTTTGCATAGGTGGCTCATAACTGTGAATGAAGTGCTATAAATTGCTTGCAATGTAGTTATGATCTTTTGTAAAACATTAAGTAGTGAAATTTCTGTGTAGCAGTATTTCTTGTTGGTAGCTTGCACTTGAAAATCACCCAGGGTGCCTTAAAATCAATGATGTTGGAGATAGCATTGGTATTATTGAGATGGTAGGAGTGGTTATGTAGGGGTCAGAGAGCAGTGGTGTTGGGGTGTGAAGTGATCCAAGCATCAGGGATGTAAGAGGTTTCAAGTGATTCTAATGTGAAGCGAGCACAAGACTATATTGCTTTGTAGTTTATTAGGTTTTTTTTAATGATGTATTTATTGGACATTAGAATTCACTTTCTAAGCTGTCCATCTTTTTGGTATTGTATGGATATCAAAATATATAATCTTTTTCATTTCTCACTTTGAAATAATTCATTAGTAAATACATTTGGTTGGAACATTTGTTGGAAATACTCAGGAGAATTTTTTTTTTTACATCATAGCTATTAGCTTATTCACTGATTTTAGTAATTCATGGGACTTATAGAAATTAGTTTTAATGTAAACTGAATTTAAACGTCATTGGTTGTGTATTATAAGATGATTCATCTTACAAGTTTTAGATCTCATGGTGTCTCATTTCTGATTTTATATATGGTCTCTCTTGGTGAGCTTTTCTGCATTTTTACTTATTTAAAGCATTTTTCTTTGAATTTCGTCTATCTGTTGTCTTAGATTTTTTTGCACTCTACGGATTTTCTTTATAATGTATCATTATTTTATACCTTCTTTAGTTTTTACTAATTTAGGTCAGAGTTCCTTTTTTATAAAATCAGGCCTAAATATTTTTATTAATGTATTTTTTGTGGTGCTAGGATCAAACCCAGGTCTTTTCATATGCTCAGTTATGTTATATTGTCTCTCTTATCTCATCTCTACCCTGCTCATCTTTATGCCCTACCCCAGGCTTTTCTTGTTGACAGGGTCTTACCATGTTGTCTAGGTTGGCTTGGAAATCATGTGCTTAAGTAGGGCACCTCAGCCTCTTGAGTGGTTAGGGCTTCAAGTGTGTGCCATCATGCCCAGCTTCCTAAACATTTTAAATTTCAACTGACCTGTGACACTGATCTCCCTTTTTTAAAGTGTCAAGCCTTATTGAACATTATTGGTATTTTATCTTTCCTAACAGCTTTTCTAGAAATTGATATGTAAGATTTTGACACTCAGAATTTGTTTTCTTTGAGACAGGGTCTCACTGTGTTGTTCAGATTCCCAATAATCCTGTACCCCAGGTATTCTCCTCCTAAGCACTGTGAATGCAGTTCCCAGACATTATACCTGTCTTAAGTTTATATGTTTATTTCTTCAGTAAATAATCTCTGTGATTTATGCATTGATTACTCCAAACCCTCATTTTCTTTAAAAAAAAAATCTGTGATTTGTTGTGAGAGACTAGGCTATTCCTATAGCCTTATAATTATATGTCCTATCCTTTTATGAATGGTGGACAGACTCCTGCATGCAATACTACTTTATGTCAGTGCTTCACTAGACAATAATCTTTGATAGCACTTTAAGGGTAAGACAAGAATCAAAATGAATGTTAAAATCCATCTTGGACTATGTAGTCAAAAGCAAATAAGTCAGTTGGCATGAAAATAATTTTAACTTTTTCATTTAAAGCCAAATTTGTACTGTGTGTCAAGTTATAACCAGTTACCCATCAAACTGTACTTTTTGACTGCATTGAATTTCTTGACTTTATATACAACTTGATCCTAAATCTAGAAATATAAACTTTAAATTTCTTCCTTCCAAAACATTTTTTTTCCTCATGTACCTTTTTTAAGAGCTGATTTTATGTCCTGTAATCTCTATGATTAAAACTCTCCAAATGCCTTGGTGATCAGATAGGAAACATAGTCTAGTTAGTACTGTGAGGCCTTTTGAGGTGTGTGGGGAACTAAAGATTGCATTTTCTACCTGTAGTAGAAATTAATTTTAAAACTACTGCCCCACCAAGCCTCTGTAAATGGTGTGAGTCCCACGCTTCTGCCCGGGACCCACTCCTTTTAAGTATCCAGTAAAGGATGACTCTTAAACTTGAAAAGTTAAACAAATATATTTATGTATAAGAAACTCCCAATTTCATAATGCCAATTTACAAAGATAAAGTCTTGTCCCAACTTTTCTAGCCTCTTGAAAACACCAGAAATATGTCTGAAGCCATCTGGATTTTCATGTCTCCCTCTCTGCTCCACGCTAGTGCGGTCTTCCATGCCTCCCCTTCCCTGCTTTCCTTAGTGCAGTCCTCTGGACCTCTCTCTCCCCTTAGCTCCTCCTCCTCTCTCCCCTCCAATCACTGGCCTCTCACTGCCTTAATGTGAATAGATAGGAAATAATTTGCAACATATACCAAATGCCATACACATTCTGTTTTTAAGAATATAACATTTATTTTTAAGAAGGAGGGCTGGGAGGTATTTCTGTTCTGGTCCTGTCAACTTCAGAGAACCAAGTAACCCTATTGAAAAATGGGGTACAGAGCTAAACAAAGAGTTCTCACCTGAAGAATATCTAATGGCTGAGAAGCACCTAAAGAGATGTTCATCATCCTTAGTCATTAGAGAAATGCAAATCAAAACAACCCTGAGATTCCACCTCACACCAGTCAGGATGGCTAAGATCAAAAACACAGGAGACAGCAGTTGTTGGAGAGGATGTGGAGAAAGAGGAACACTCCTCCACTGCTGGTGGGATTGCAAGCTGGTACAACCACTCTGGAAAGCAGTCTGGCGATTTCTTAGAAAACTGGGCATGACACTCCCAGAGGATCCGGCTATACCACTCCTGGGCATATACCCAGAGCCTTTACCTGCATGTAATAAGGACACATGCTCCATTATGTTCATAGCAGCCTTATTTATAATAGCCAGAAGCTGAAAAGAACCCAGATGTCCCTCAACGGAGGAATGGATTCAGAAGATGTGGTATATTTATACAATGAAATTTATTATACTCTGCAATTAAAAACAAAGAATTCACGAAATTCCTAGGCAAATGGTCAGAACTTGAAAATATCATCCTTAGTGAGGTAACCCAATCACAAAAGAACACACATGGTATGCAGTCACTGATAAGGGGATATTAACCCAGAATCTCAGAATACCCTAGACACAATTCGCATATCAATAGATTTCCAAGAAGATGGAAGGAGAGACCCCTGGTCCTAGAAAGGCTGGATGAAGGGGAATGCCAGGACAGAGAAGCAAGAGGAGGTTGAATGGGGAAAGAGGGAGAGAAGGGGGCTTATGGGACTTTTGGGGAGGGAGGAAACGGGAAAGGGGAAATGATTTGGAATGTAAATAAAAAAACTTAGAAAATAAAAAAAAAAGGAGGGCTGGAAAATCGCTCAGTGTGTAGAGGTGTTTGGTGTGAAGTCTACAGAGCTGAGTTTGATCCGCAGGACCCCCACCATGTAAGAAGAGAACTGGTCCTGAGTTGTATTTTGACCCCTATAATGTGTACATGTATACACATGTATACACCCCCCCCCACACACACACACACTTTAAAAAAAGAAAATTCAGACAGTTGTATCCTCTATGTTTAAACTAGTCTCTGTTTAACTCAGAAATTATGATAAAACCTTGTATCATCATCTTCACTGTTTTTTGGTTTTTTGTTTTTTTCTGAGACAGACTTGACTTTATAGTTTCAGTTGGCATGGAACTCTTTGTTGCTATGGACTGCCATAAATCCTTTTGCCTTAGCCTCCCAAGTGCTAGAATTATACATTAGTAACTAGACGAGACTCATGTTTCTATGAATTTTCATTTCTAACAGATTTTACATTCCCTTTTCTGGATTCTTTAATAGATGGAGTTCATTTACGTTTGTGAAATCACTTATTTTTATACTTATTTGATATAGGCATATATTTAAAGATCAGAGGATAACTTTTGGGAGTGTGATATCTGTTTCCACTTTGTTTTTGAGTCAAGGACTCTTGTTTCTGTCACGATATTACATCCCTGCATTTCTGGCTGATTTTCCTGTCTCAGCTTCCTATTTAGCCATAAGTATTGCAATTACAGACCTGAAATGGCAGGGCTGTATTAGAATCATAAGCTGGGGAAAGGGAAGCTAAGCTCAGGGCCTAGAGAAGTTAAAGATAAGTGAGAAGAGTGTTAACCTCTCCTGGCCCTGAGTTTAGCTTCCCTTGGCCTCTTCTCTCTCTTCTTTTCTCTAGCTTTCTTCCTCTCTCTTTCTTTTCTCATATGACTTGGCTTAGTCTACTGGCCAGGTCTAGTATACTACTTTCTTTTCCTGCTCTACACTCTCTAGATGCCTCTCATTGTATTCACTCTCCATATGTATAGTAAAAACTTTCCCCTGAACCACACCTTGGAGTGGTCATATCCTCATTTTTGTTCAGTTTCTTAACTGTCTCTGATTTTTATCATAATCACTTTAGAATCAATTTCATTCCTCATTCACATGTCAGTGCTAGATTATGTAGGTTCCTGGAGGAATAGCAGGTGGAACATCTATGCTTTTAGAAGGCTTTCAGATTGGTATTTTTGAGCTAAGTTAAGGCAAGCAATTAGTAAGACTAAGTCTCAGGATAATTTCATTCCATAGCTAAGGTAGCTTTGTGCTATTTTTAATGAGAAAAATAAACAAAATTTCATTCATCGTGAAAAAAAGTATTTTGTGCTTCTAACACACACTTTGAATCATATTTTGAGATTGTAAAAGATAGAGAAAAGTTTATTATACAACTGAAAGATGGACTTATTACTTTAATATAGTTTTTGTTATTGTGACCAGACAGTGGTTAAAGTCAAATAATTTTAACATATTATTACTTAGATTGTATATTTGTTCTCTTTAGCTGATGTATAGAATGTCTTGGGGAAAACCAAATTTCTTCTTTAACAAAGATTGTACAGGACACAGATTTATTAATTTTAAATTTGCTGTTTTTTTCACAGTTTCTAATTATGATTCCAACAGGTGTTGTCTTTTGATGCCTATTTGGAAGATGAAGTACTTGATAAAAGGCAAGAAATCTTTAGAATAAGATACTATAAAATCTATTTCTACCTTGAAGATGACACCATTCAAGTAAATGAACCAGAAGTGATAAATAGTGGACTGCCTCAAGGTATCTATTTAAAACTAAAATGTGATATTTTTGCTTCCAATTCATACCTTTAAATACTGCCTGTCTTTAGCTGTATGAATGACCCCATGCTTATACTTAGGCATCTCAGTTATTGGCAGCAATGAATGAATATTTCTGCCACTTATGACTCAACATAGTCCATCCTCCCCCGTAGTATGCTATATTACTATATCTAGTATAGAAAACTCTCCTGTGTCTATGACTATGTCTTTAAAGCTTTTGGTTTCTTTGGTGTCACTGCATCACCCCAGTACCATCAGCCAGGATGCTATTGCTTCTTTCTTGGGAGAAAAGAAAGCTTTTCTCCCCTGAAAATTTTAGGGTGATAATGTTTCTTCTTTCTTGAACTTGCTGCCTGCCATATGTGTTATCCTCGTTCTTCTTGTGTACTGCTAACTTTATGGAAATTACCATGACCTTGATAGTTGTTTAACTGTGACCGTTAGCTTTAGCATTGCTGTGACTAATTTCTGATGGAAACAACTTAAGGGAGGCGCTACCTGTTTTGCTCATTGTTTCAGCTCAGTGTTTGTATGTGTGGGGGTGGGCAAGGAGCTTAGTAGGGCAGCTGACATTATGATGATCAGCAAGCTGACTAGAACAGAAGCAGGGACCAGTGCAAGATACAACCACCAATGATATGCTAATGACCTAATCGCTCCAATCAGAGCCTACTGGCTAAAGTTCTACATCCACCAAAGAGGATTATGTTATGGATTCATGTTTTGAATCCATTAATGGATTAATTCCTTCATTAAGGTCAAAGTTATCCTGTTTATTAACACCTTCCTAATTTAATCATTCTGGAAATGCCCTCACAGATGTAACCATGATATGTATTTCCAGTTTCCTCCTATTTCTGAGTCCAGTGAAATCAGCAAGATTAACTGCCATAGTATGTCAGCAGAGCTCCATTCTTTCACTGTATATGCCTGTAGTCTTTATCAGTGTTCCACTTCTGCTATAAAGGAGAGTTTTCCTTGTGGCCACAGGGAAGTTGACCCTAGAGATAAAAGGAAATGACATTTCTTTTTGTGCTATGGCTCTTCCTCTGGAATGAGACTGGATTCTAGATGCTGTCAAGGGATAGCAATCACGATGATGGCAGGACTGACAATTTGTCATATGAAAGACAGAGCAGTACAAAAGATGTTTGAAATAGGAAAACTCAAGTGCATTTGATGTCTGAGTGGCTTATTTAGATACTGTTTTCACTAACAGCACAGTAGGAATATAGAAGATTTGAGTGTGTGTTTGGTCTTAGTGCAAATAACATTCCAGGATTTCCTATTCATTGAGGAGCCATGATTTTTTACTGCAGTGTGTGTGTGTGTGTGTGTGTGTGTGTGTGTGTGTGTGTGTTCTTTTTGAGTATTGCTACTGGTAATATTTCAGACTTTGAAACTTCTCTGTATCATTACAATATGTACCACTTTTCCTTTCCCCATTTCCTCATACTTAGCCTACTGTCCTCTTTTTGATTCTCAACAAAACATATGTCCATGTCTTTTTGTTCTCTTTGTTGTTATTCAAACCTATGCTACTTTCACTGCTTGATTATAGGAATGGGACAGCTGTCTACTATGACCTCTCTGTTGGCAATTTCCTTTCCACTCATTATCTGTTCTTTATGTGGCAGCTTAGATTGTACCTTGAAGTAGTGTTAGCTTCCGTGAAGCATGTATATAGACTCTTCCATAGACCACCAAAGAAAAGGCTTATGGGCCAAATTAAAATTAATGAATCACATAATGTGGTAAAATACTTTAAAATGCTTCATGAGTTTTGGACCTTGGTGTGAGACATTCTGTAGCCTGGTTGAAGCAAGGCCACTCTGGAGACCCAGTAGAACATTCTACAAGGGACGGAACCCATGAGCTATGCTCCCAGACATTTGACTCCTCAACTCCATAATCCTGTGGCCATCAGTCATGTATGCCCATGCCCTAGGCCCCTAGCATTCTGGCTAGACTCCACCCCTATAGTCACCTGGCTACAGCCAGGCTTTTCCTGCCACTCGGTTAACCCAGCTTACTATAAAAGAAGGCTTCTTGCCCCTCCTGGCTCTCTTATCTATCTCTGGCCTCTCTTGCTCCTCTCTCTCTGTTCCCCCTCTCTCTATTATTTTCCCGCTTTCCACATGGTCATGGCCATCCCTCATGTGTCTATCTCTTTTCTTTCTCTCTTTCTTTTATCTCCTTCTTTCTTTCTACCTTTCTATAATAAAGCATTAAAACTATAAACTGTCTCTTTTTATCAAAACCAGCTGCGTAAGAACAAAGAGCAGGCCTCAGTATTTCCAGTCACCAGGGAAGGATCGAGCCTCCTCACAGCCAAGCAGCTTCCTCAACAGGTACCAGGGAGGCCCAAGCCAGAAAGGCACTGCCTTCTGAGTAAAGACCTCCTTGCCTGCTACCCAGGCAGTCTCTTGCTCTATAGGTACCCAGGAGGGCGCCTGCAGTCTCTGTCTCAGTGGGGTACACAGTCTTGCCAGTGCTCCCCTATCCCCCATGCTGGCTTTGCCTGCCAGTATTTCTCCTATGCAGGACCCGAGCCACAGCCACCCCCCACTCTCCTTTGTTCCCACAAGTGAGAGCTAGCTGTGTATGTAGTTTAGTTTTAAAGCCCTTACCCAGCACTTTAAAGGTGCTGAGTTCCATCTCCCATACTACAAAATCAAACCAACTAACTAAACAGACAATTCAAAAATGCATTGAGAAGCAGGGAGAAAGAGACACATTGGACCAAGTTTAAATGGACAAAAAGTACATGCTGCCTGAGTCCTAGGGTAGATATTAGCACCCACCCCTATAAACCTTGATAGCAAGTAGTATGGTTTAGAAACCAGTATTGAAGGTTAAACAAGAAGAATCAAGGCAGGAGAAACTTTGGGCTAAAGGTACACACTTACTCAGATAGATCAGTATAGGGATGAGTATGCTTGGTCACAGCTGTAGGTCACCAGTAGTCCTACTGAATAGTAATAGGTTTTTGTTTGTGTTTCTTGGGCAGAGTGCAGTTGGGGCCAGAATGGATGTCACCAATGAATGAGTGGCCAAATTAAGATCTCATGAATATTGAGGACTCGTGAATATTTAGTGACTTGTATATTTAGTGTACATGAATATTTAGAGCCCAGGTGCCTCATATATATTTAATATTGCCTGAAAGTTAGTTACGTTTTAGTCCTTCCATCCTTTTTTATATTTAACACATATATTCTGTATTTCCTAATTTCTTAATGTTATGTTTCTTGATTTCGGCCCATGATGAATAAATTTTTGCTTATTCAATTAGGCCTAACACCTCCATAATGATTTATCATGATGAATTTAAAGAGGAAATTTAGGTATGTCCAGGAGCTTCTGATAGCTTCCTAAAAGTGTAGTTATATTGCGTCTGGTATATGGAATGATGAATTTGGAGCCAGGTAGCACTGCCAAGATTTGTTGAATAGCTATCTTCGTCAAGCTCAAGAATGGATGATAGGACAAGATGAAGTTTGTGACTGTGGTTCATTGAGGGGCATGGCATCTTCAAAGGAGTGTTGAGACATCTGAATAATGATACTCACCAGGTAGTTAGAACCTTGTAGGGAAAAGTATAATCAAGACCTGGAATGGGAGTCAGGTACCAGATTATAATCAGAACCAGCCTTTTACCTTTTTATGAGGGTAAGTGGCCCTATTACGATGCATCTCAGCTCTTATGCTACCTTTTCCCTGGCCAGTATTCACAATTGTGTGCCAAATCCTTTAAGAAATATAAAGATACCTTAACATTAAAAAAAGTTTTAGCAGACATTAAGTCTAAAAATGTGACATTATTTCGTGAAGGGGACAAGAAGTTTTAGACTCTTAGGAATATTTTTTTCCAAACATAAGAAAGATTTTCAAAATCAGCAAGGCCAGGCATAGTGGCACACACCTTTAATCCTAGCACTCAGGAGACAGATGCAGGAGGATCTCTGTGAGTTTCAGACCAGCCTAGTCTACATAGTCAGCTTCAAGATAACCAGGACTCTGTAGAGATACCTTGTCTCAAATACACAAATGTATTGGCTAGCTTGACACAACCTAGAGTTATTAGAGAGGAAACAAGCCAGTAAACAGCACCCCTTCATGATCCTTGCATCAGATCCTTCCTGATCTGGTGAATTATAGTTTTGATGCATTCTTGGATTTGGTTGGCCAGAATTTTGTTGAGTATTTTTGCATTGATGTTCATAAGGGAGATTGGTTTGAAGTTCTCTTTCCTTGTTTTGTCTTTATTTGGTTTAGGTAGAAACATTATTGTGGCTTCATAGAATGAGTTGGATAGTGTTCTTTGAGTTTCTATTTCATGGAATAGTTTGAAGAATATCAGTATTAGCTCTTCTTTGAAGATCTGATAGAATTCCCCACTAAACCCATCTGGTCCTGGGCGGTTTTTTTTGTTTTTTTTTTTTTTGTTGGGAGACTATTAACAACTGCTTCTATTTACTCATGGCTGATGGGACTATTTAGATGGTTTATCTGATCCTGTTTTAATGTTGGCACCTGGTATGTATCTAGAAAGTTGTCCATTTCTTCCAGATTTTCAAATTTTGTTGAGTATAAGCTCTTGTAGAAGGATCTGATGATTTTTTGAATTTCCACAGTTTCTGTTGTTATGTCTCCCTTTTCATTTCTGATTTTATTAATTTGGATAGTGCCTCTGTACCCTCTGGTTAGTCTGGCTATGGGTTTATCTATCTTGTTGATTTTCTCAAAGAACCAGCTCCTAGTTTTGTTGATTCTTTGTATAGTTCTTCTTGTTTCTATTTGGTTGATTTTGGCCCTGAGTTTGATTATTTCCTGCCATCTACCCCTCTTGGGTGTATTTGCTTCTTTTTGTTCTAGAGCTTTCAAGTGCACTGTCAAGCTGTTAGTGTAAGCTCTCTCCATTTTCTTTTTGAAGGCACTCAAAGCTATGAGTTTTCCTCTTAGCACTGCTTTCATTGTGTCCTGTAAGTTTTGGTATGATGTGTCTTCATTTTCATTAAATTCTAAAAAGTGTTTGATTTATTTCTTTACTTCTTCCTTGACCAAGCTATCATTGAGAAGAACATTGTTCAAAGTCCACGTGTATGTGTGTTTTCCATTGTTTTTGTTTGAACTTAAGACCAGCCTTAGGCCATCGTGATCTGATAAGATGCATGGAATAATTTCAATACTTCTGTATCTATTGAGGCCTGTTTTGTGACCAATTATATGATCAGTTTTGGAGAAGGTACCATGAGGTGCTGAGAAGAAGGTATATTTGCTTTAGGATGGAATGTTCTATAAATATCTGTTAGATCCATTTGGTTCATGACTTCAGTTAGTTTCACTGTGTCTCTGTTTCCATGATTTGTCCATTGTTGAGAGTGGGGTGTTGAAGTCTTCCACTATTATTGTGTGGGGCACAATGTGTGCTTTGAGTTTTAGTAAAGTTTCTTTTATGAATATGGGTGCCCTTGCGTTCGGAGCATAGATGTTCAGAATTGAGAGTTCATCTTGGTAGACTTTTCCTTTGACCAGTATGAAGTGTCCTTCATCTTTTTTGACAGTTTTTGGTCAAAAGTCAATTTTATCTGATATAAGAATGGCCACTCCAGGTTGTTTCTTGGGAACATTTTCTTGGAAAATTGTTTTCCAACCTTTGACTCTGAAGTATTGACTGCCTTTGTCACTGAGGTGGGTTGCTTGTATATGGCAAAATGCTGGGTTCTTTTTATGTGTCCAGTCTGTTAATCTATGTCTTTTTACTGGGAAATTGAGACCATTGATGTTAAGAGATATTAAGGAAAAATGATTGTTGCTTACTGTTATCTTCTTTGTTAAAGGAGAAATTCTGTTTGTGTAGCTACCTTCTTTTGGGTTTGTTGAAAGAAGATTACTTTATTGCTTTTTCTACAGTGTGGTTCCCCCCTTGTGTTGGTATTTTCCACCCATTATCCTTTTTATAACTGGATTTGTGGAAAGATACTGTGTAAATTTGCTTTTGTCATGAAATGTCTTATTTTCTCTGTCTATGGTAATTGAGAGTTTTACTGGGTATAGAAGTCTGGGCTGACATTTATGTTCTCTTAGGGTCTGTATGACATCTGCCTGGGATCTTCTAGGTTTCATAGTTTCTGGTGAGAAGTCTGGTGTAATTCTGATAGGTCTGCCTTTATATGTTACTTGACCTTTTTCCCTTACTGCTTTTAATATTCTTTCTTTGTTTAGTGCATTTGATGTTTTGATTATTATGTGACGAGAGGACTTTCTGCTCTGGTCCAGTCTGTTTAGAGTTCTGTAGGCTTCTTGTATGTTCGTGGGCATCTCTTTCTTTAGGTTAGGGAAGTTTTCTTCTATAATTTTGTTGAAGATATTTACTGGCCTTTTAAGATGTAAATCCTCACTCTCTTCTATACCTATAATCCTTAGGTTTGGTCTTCTCATTGTGTCTTGGATTTCCTGAACGTTTTGGAGTAGGAGATTTTTGCATTTTCTATTTTCTTTGACTATTGAGTCAATGTTTTCTATGGAATCTTCAGCATCCGAGATTCTTTCTTCTGTCTCTTGTATTCTGTTGTTGATGCTTGTATCTCTGACTCCTGAATTCTTTCCCAGGTTTACTATCTCCAGAGATGTTTCCCTGGATAGTTTTGTTCAGTTCCTTCAATTGCTTGTTTGTGTTTTCCTGAAATTCTTTAAGAGATTTTTGTGTTTTGTCTTTAAAGGCTTCTGGCTGTTGACCCATGTTTTCCCATCATTCCCTATGGGATTTTTGTGTTTGCTCTTTAAGGGCTTCTACCTGTTGACCCATGTTCTCCTATATTTCTTTAAGGGATTTTTGTGTTTCCTCTTTAAGGGCTTCTACCTGTTGATCCATATGCTCCTGTATTTCTTTAAGGAATTTTTGTGTTTCCTCTTTAAGGGCTTCTACCTGTTGACCCATATTCTCCTGTATTTCTTTAAGGGAGTTATTTATGTCCTTCTTGAAGTCTTCTATCAGCATATTTAGATGTGATTTTAAATCTAGCTCTTGCTTTTCCGATGTGATGGAGTATCCAGGATTTGCTGTTGTTGGAGAACTGGGTTCTAATGGTGCCATGTTGCCTTAGTTTCTGTTGGTAATGATCTTGTGTTTGCCTTTGGCCATCTAGTTATCTCTGGTGTTAGCTGGTCTTGCTGTCTTTGACTGTGGCTTCTCTGTCCTGCAGGCCTGTGTATCTGTACTCCGGGGATTCCCTTTCTCTCAAATGCCCTGCATACAGCTGGTTCTCCAGGAAGTATCAGGAGATGGGGTCTTCCCTGTGGCAGACCTGGCAAGGGTCGAATGCCCTGCATGCTGCTGGTTCTCGAATGCCCCGCATGCTGCTGGTTCTCTAGAAAGTATCAGGAGATGGGGCCTTCCCTGTGGCAGAACTGGCAGGGTTCTACCACAGCAGAAGTAACGGAGCAGGCAGCAGCAGAGGAGGGAGAGGTAGAAGGGACAAAAGGGGAGTGGTATTCTGGAGGGAGAGTGGGTTTTGGTGGTTGCTGGATAGTAAGTCCCAGCCAGCGGCTCTGGGCCTCCCGAGGTGAGGGTGGTTCTTACTGAAAGTTCTGCATGCTGCTGGTTCTCTAAAAAGTATCAGGAAATGGGATCTTCCCTGTAGCAGAACTGGCAGGGGTCTACCACCGTGTCTCCAGTATTTCTTTCAGGGATTTATGTCCTTAAAGTCCTCGTCATCATCATGGTATCTGATTTCAGATCAGAGTCTTACTTTCCTGGTATGTTGAGGTATCCAATGTTTGCTGTAGTGGGAAAACTGGGTTCTGATAATGCCAAGTAGCCTTGGTTTCTGTTGCTTTTGTTCTTTCCCTTCAGTCTATCCATCTGGTTATCTCTGGTGTTAGCTAGTCTTGCTGCCTCTTACTGTGTATTTTCCCTCCTATAAGCCCATGTGTCTGTATTTCTAGGAGACCAGTTCTCTCTGGGAGAAATTTGGGTAAGCAGAGCTGTTGTACAGGGTCAGCTCAGTGGTACAAACGGACTTCAGAAGGATCCTATCCCTGGTTGTTTCTTGGTTCCTGTGTCCTGATGGCTCTGTGCGGGTCCCTCTTGGGTCAGTATTAAGAACAGAAGTGGTGGTCTTACCTGTGCTCACAGGTGTGTGTCAGCACTCCTGGTGACCAGCTCTCTCTCTCTCTCTGTGGTATTAGGTATGGAGATCTGTGGCACAGGATCAGCTTTGGGCACAAAGGCGACCATTGTCTTAGTTAGGGGTTATTATCCCTGTGATGAAGCACCATGACCTAAATCAACTTGAGGAGGAAAGTGTTATGCTTCCATATCACACTGTTCATCATCAAATGCCAGGATAGGAACCTGGAGGCAAGAACTGATGCAGAAACCACAGAGGATCGCTGCTTACTGGCTTACTTTCCTTAGCCTTCTCAGCCTGTTTTCTTATAAATCTGAGGATAACCAACCCTGGAGTGGCACCACCCACAATGGCCTAGATCCCATAAATGACCTCACCCCATAAATCACTAAAGTACAAACATGCCCTACAGGCTTGCCTACATCCTAATCTTTTGCAGGAATTTTTTCAGTTGAGTTTCCTTCTTCCCTGATGTCTTTCACTTGTGTCAAGGTGATATAAAATTATCCAGCACAACCACTAAGATTCCTCCCAAGTTTTAAAATACAACGAATATTTCATAGGATTCAGGATATTCTCCTTGTAGCCTCTCCAGTAGTCTAGAAAATGGGAATAATTATGAAGCTGATAAAATGACAAGATCCCCTTGTTCCCTAGCCTGCAATTGAGAGTGTTGTCCCCAGTGCTTTGATATAATTTTTCGTATAACGTTGGCTCTCCTCAATCAACCAGTCCTTTGTGGAAGGACAATGGTCTGGGATTATGGAAGAAATGTCTAAGGAGAGCTTAAATGCTAGATACCTCGGATGAGGACAGTATTCCTCCCTCCTCCCAACCTGGTACCATAAAATTGGCTACCCCACTATCAACCATAGTAAGATTTTTTATTACCCTGACAGTTATCAGTCTTCACTCCTTATCAGTTTGATCTTATAAGGTTCTCCCCATAAACTCCTGAGTATGCAGATGAAATATCTTCCAACACCCCTGTCCTGGCCAATTGTACACAGCCATGCAAATCTTGCCCCAGAGACTGTGACCATCTCCCCAAGGACACAAATACCCATTTCTACCCCTCCCCCATTAAACTGAATCTGTTCTCTGAAGCTGTTCCCAGGTGTGTGTGACTTCCCCTCCTCCTCCTCCACACTCACTGCAGACCAAGATCCTACTTGTACCCAGCTGTGCTGGGCTAAGCTTCCCTTCCTCCAGTACAGCCCAGTGTGCAACAGGCCTGGCTACCTGAAGAAGGAAAGAGGATACTGACCAGCAGCCCTCTCTCAAATTCTCCCATTATTTCTGTCTCCTGCTTTTTGTGCTGTGATTTGTGATTTGAGGATGTTCTTTTCTTATTCCTGTTTATGTGCTCAGTTCTGGGCCTCAAATGGCAGCATTATTCCTAACTTGGCTGGAGAAAACAGAAACATGTTGCCTCTTCTGTGTCTCTAGCCTATTGTTATATGTGCAGGATCCAAGGACAAGGGCTCGTGGCTTCCTCTCTTGAAAAATTGTTCCATCCTTTTGAGACTTTTGTTGTTGTTGTTGTTTGGTTTGGATTGTTTTGGTATTTAGTTTCTTTATTTTTGAGACAGGGTCTGGACATGTACCGCAGGATCCTATTTGACTCTCCTGTATCCTGAGATGGCAGGTATGCACTACAACACCCAGCATCAAACCTCTTCTTCAGCAGTACTGCTTTGTTCTCCTTTCTTTCCTGGACATGAAAAAAAAAACTTTATTGTGTGTTATAAGCTTGTCCTATAGACATGGTTTTCACAATCTGCTAATTGTGCATTTCTCACATATTCTGAGCTTTGGCTGTTAAAGCCATTCTACTAGACTGGAGAAAAGATGTCTGTGGTTATGTAATCCTCAGACTTGATGTCTAATTTTATCATTATTGTATGTTTAAGTGAGGATTCTTGGTTTTTGTTTTATTGTCCTGATGAAATAAGATCTCTTTGGTGCCTTCTTCTTTTAATCAGATGGGAAAGGAAGTTAGCTTTTTCTTAAAGCTGGGTGTTCAATTTTACTACCAAGTACAAATATCATCAAATGCCTGAGACAATATCGATAGTATAAACGTAGGACTCAAATTCCTGTATTAAAGATTAGTGGGTTTTTTATTATTTAGCAAAGTAAGCCGAGCAGGGCAGGAATTCAAACAGGGCCAGACAGACCTGAAGGCATTTTATCCCTTGAAGTTTTAGTTTCAGAAGGAATATACAAGTTGGGTGGTGGTGGTGGTATACCCCTGCAATCCTTGTACATGTAAAGCTAGACAGAAAGATCACACGTTCCTGGCCAGCCTGTTCTGTAGGGAGAGATGCTATCCCAAACAAACAGTATGCACAGATCAATCTTTCTATCCATGAGGACATTAATTAATGAGAAATGCTGCAGTTTCTTCATGGTTGCACATGGTTATGACAATCAAATGCATTGTTGGAGAACACATGACAGCCCTTTCCTTCTTAGACATTGTAATTTATCTTGAAATCAACTTTGTCATTTTCAAAATGAATTCACTGGAGTGACTTCAGAAAAGTATCAGTTACACATAGTACCTTTCTGAGACAACTATAATTCCTGGTCCAAAGCAGGTATACAAAGAAGCTAGCTTTGCCTTTAAACTACACTACAGATTCTTCCAAGTACTTAAGGGAAGCTTGTGCCTGAGGCTGAAATGCACAGAGTCTAAGCCATTGACAGTCAACTATTGCTATACACAGTTGATAGACTCAAGAACCTTCCAGGAATACTAAAATCTGAGGAGGCTCAAGTCTCTTATATAAAGTAGTATAGTGTTTGCATCCTCCTATGGACTTCACATCATCTCTAGATGCTTAACATTATGACTTAACATATCTGATACAAGGAGCTGAAGAGATGACTCAGCAGTTAAGAGTACTTTTTGTTCTTTTAGAGGATTGGAGTTAAGTTCCCAGGATCCTTCTTCTGATGTCTTCTGTCCTATACACACACCCGCACACACATGTTTCATATAAACTCATATAGACAATGAGTATTGCCTTTTGGGGGATCAGTGATTTATTTTAAAAAGAGAATCTAGGGTCCAAGGACACCACAAGAAATCCCACAGAATCAACCAACCTGGGCTCTTATGGGTTCACAGAGACTAAATTGATAACCAGGGAGTCTACATGGAACTGACTCATGTCACAGTTTTGTAGCTTAGTTTTCTTGTGGAACTCCTAACAGTGAGAGTCTTTTACCTGCTTTAGGTACTCTTTCCTCCTACTGGGCTGCCTCTTCTAGACTCAAAAGGAACTGTACTTAGTCTTACTACAACTTCATTTATTGATATGTCATGGTTGAGTGATATCCATGGGAGGCCTATGCTTTTCTGAAGAGACATGGAGGAGAGTGGATGGGGTTGGGTCAGAGGGGAGGTGGAAGGAGGACCTTGGAGGTGAGAAGGGACGAGAAGTGCAGTCAGGAAGTAGAAAGTATATCACTCCCAAAATAATAAAACTATGCATCCTTTCTCTGGAAAACAAGAGAGAACCTGATACAATGGAAGTAGTTACTGATATGTTTATAAAAAGATAAAGAGAAGGAAGATATGTTCTATGGAGGTGTGGGATGTGGTGAGGTATAGGGGAAGGAGGTGCCTCAGCAGGCCCAGGTCAAGGCATCCCTTTCCCCTGAGGGACCAGCCACACTACAGCATAGTATAGAATAGAGTTTATTCAAGGCATGGAGAGGGGAGTTGAAAGGGTAGTAGAGGCAGACAGAAAGAGAGAGGGGGAGAACAGAAGAGAAAAGAGAAGAAGGGAAGGGAAGGGAAGGGAAGGGAAGGGAAGGGAAGAGAAGAGAAGAGAAGAGAAGAGAAGAGAAGAGAAGAGAAGAGAAGAGAAGAGAAGAGAAGAGAAGAGAAGAGAAAAGAAGAGAAGAGAAGAAGCTGGCCATGAGCACATGGAAAGAGAGAGGAGAAGGGAATGGGGAGAGGGGGAAGGGAGGAGCAAGAGCAAGGGAGCAAGAGGGCAAGGAATAGGCAAGCAGACCCTTTTATAGTGGGTCAGGCCTACTTGGCTGTTGCCAGGTAACTGTGGGGAGGAGCATACCTGACTGTGCCAGATAATTGTGGGGTGGAGGTTAGACAGAATGTTAACATTTGCTACAGTGAATAGTAACAAGAAATCTAAAAAACCCTACGTGTTTAGTCTGAACACAACATTTACTATATAGTAAATGTCAGTAACAGTACAGCTTTTGTCTGACTGTTCTGGATCCCTGGTTAATCAAATCTGTAGCTAAAGAACCTGTAGAAACAGAAGGCCAACTGTAAGGCAATCATTTTGTCTTTCCAGCCACATAGAGCCAGTTGGTTTTGGTTAAGTTCTTTTTTGAATTCCATTTGTAAGTGGGTGGCAGCAGGAATTATGGTTATTACTGGGGACATTTCAAGAAGTATACTGAAAGTTCCAGCACTGCAGAAGTAGGCTTGCAACAACAGAAGGAAACCTGAGAGGAGGAATAGCTCTCCCCTCCCCCTACCTTTTCTCATTGACCTGTCCCAATCTTCCTATACTAACAAAGACCCATGTGTTACAGGCTGTTCATGCCCAGTTCATCTAAGGGCTTGCCTAGGCATCTAGGACATGTGGAAGCTGGGTGCTTTCTTCTAGCAAATGTTTGGGAAAACCAAGAATCTGCATGGAGAATAAACACCAACTCCTAACATGGGAAGACAGTTTCCCATTTTCTATGAGCAGAACATGAAAGGAAATAGAACAGCTGGGGCAGAAGGGAGTAGGAGATTCTTAAGCAAGCTCTTTCCAGATCCTCTGTGCTTGAAGATCCCCGACTGTGAACACATGGCTTCTAGTTATTTGAGTGTAGTCCAGCTTTCTAATCCCACATGGGTTTTATATTGTTTGAGCTACCCGAAAGAGTCCCACACATAATACAAAACACACACATTAAAAACAAAGCCAAGGTTTGTATTTTTCCAAAATCCTCCATTATACTTAACGTCATTTAGAGGGTGGGTTCAAATTATCTCTTGCATTATATTCTGTACTGCTGGCCTGTGCACAAATGTTGCTGTTGTATAATGAGTAGGATTGTGGAGCCCATTTATATGCTGATTTGTTTGGGTGGCGCAAGTGGAATCTTTTGAGAAGAGAAAATTGGAGCATTTGTTTAAGGAAACTTTATATTGAGTGTTTTCACTGTTTGGGAAAAATAAGAAAACGAGGTCTGGTTTGAGCCTTTCATGTTAAGACAATAGTTTGGGAGCATGTCTCTGCATTTTCCAAAAATAATCTACATATGAATTATTTATCCTACCCCCCCCCCCCACACACACACACATACAGAAAAAAAAAAACCTCTTGGCACCTAAACTTTACAGAACTTACAAACACAGATTGAAAGTAAAGTATGCACCTGGGGATCTCTTTTCTTCTTCTTCTCTCCATCCCTCTCTATCCCTCCCTCCTTTCCTTCTCCCTACTTCTCTATAGAAAGAAAACCTAAGGTCAGTACTGCCAAGGCAAATGGTCTAGAAAATACATATTTGTAATGTTTATGAATAGAATTAAAAGGAGTCTTATAAATAGGTTTCAAATCATTGTGTAGAAAACTTAAAATGAAATTGTAGTCTCAGAAATTCTAATGTATGTTCACTACCTGTAACATGAATACCTATCATTTATATACTTATAGAAGGATTATTGCTGAAACCTCAAAATAAGTAAGTGCTTTATCTATCTCCAATTGACAACTGCCTGCAATGGACAATTTAGTTTTTTCCAATAGAGTCTCACTGGGTAGGTAAGCCACACTTAAGGCTACATGCCCAGAAGTAGATAGTCAAAACAAAACATATTTTGGTAGATTTTTCTGACTCATAGTGTTTTGTTTGAGAATATGTTTTATCTTACTGGTCTTTTCTTTGTATGTTATATTTTATGACTTTGTGATTTTATGTTTGTGTGTGTGTGTGTTTCTTGCATTTTCCCTTTTTTCTTTTTGGTCTGCCTTGGTTTGTTTATTTGCCAGTTTGTTTTCTAAAGAGAAAGAAAGAAGGCATGGGGTTGGGTGGCTGGGGAAATGGGGAGGATATGGAAGGAGTTGAGGGAGGGAAAGCTGTGATCACAATATATTATATAAGAAAACTATTTTCAATGAAAAGAAACAAAGTAGGTATTTATCTTAATTTGGGCTTCTGTTGCTGTGATGAAACACCATGACCAAAGCAACTTAGGGAGGAAAGGGTTTATTCAGCTTACAATTCTAGACTATAGTTCATCTTTGGAGGAAATCAGGACAGGAACTCAAGCAGGGCAAGAACCTGGAGGCAGGAACTGATGCAGAGATCTTGGAGGTGTGCTGCTTGCTGACTTGCTCCCATGGCTTGCTTAGTCTGCTTTCTTATAGAACCAAGGACCACCAACCCAGGTATGACACCACCCACAATGGGCTAGTCTACTCCCATTAATCACTAATTCAGAAAATGCCCTACCCCATCCCTGTATTTCTTGTAGACTGGATGAATTTTGGGTTGAAAGTTTTGTGCATGGGCTGGTGTCCCTATTGCTCCACTGCGGTTCCTGCCTGGATACAGGAGGTGGTCTCTTCAGGTTCCATGTCTCCAATGCTGTGAGTCAGAGCTAAGGTCACTCCCATTGATTCTTGGATGCCTCCCCTATACCAGGTCTCTGTCATGTCCTGGAGATTCCAACCCCCTCCACTCCCTCCCCCACTACCCCACTGCCATCAGTTGCAGATTTACTTTCATTCTCATGGCCATCTGGCCATCTTTTCTGTCTCTCCCGACACCTGATCCTGAGCCCTCCTCCTCCTCCCCATTCACTTTCCCACCCAGTTCTCTCCCTCCATCTGCCTCCTATGACTATTTAATTCCTGCTTTTAAGTGAGATTCAAGTGTTCTTGCTGGGGCCTTTCTTCTTGTTTAGCTTTGGGTCTGTGGAGTGTAGCATGGGTACCCTGTATTTTATGGCTAATGTTCACTTATGAATACATGCCATGCATGGCCTTTTTGATCTGGGTTACCTTACTCGGGATGATATTCTCAAGTTCCATCCATTTACCTGCAAAATTCATTATATCTTTTTTTTAATAGCTAAATAGTTTTTCATTGTGTAGATGTACCACATTTTCTTTATCCATTCTTCAGTTGAGGGACATCTAGATTGTTTTCAGTTTCTGGTTATTATTAATAAAGCTGGTATGAACATAGTTGAGCAAGTGTCTTTGTGGGATGATAAAACATCTTTTGGGTATATGCCCAAGAGTGGTATAGCTGGCTCTTGATGTAAACTGCCAAATTGATTTCCAAAGTAGTTGTACAAGTTTGCACTCCCACCAGCAGTGGAGGAATGTTCCTCTTGCTCCACATCCTTACCAGCTTGAGCTATCACTTGAGTTTTTGATCTTAGCCATTCTGGTGAGTGTAAGATGGAGCCTCAGATCAACAGAGTGAACTAACCTGGACCCTTGGGGGCTCTCAGAGACTGAACCACCAACCAAAGAGCATACATGGCCTGGACCTAGCCTTCACCTACCTGCACATATGTAGCAGATGTGCAGCTTGGTCTTCATGTGGTTCCCGAACAACTTGGAGTGGGGCCTATCCCAAAAGGTGTTGCCTTTATGTGGGGTATGTTCTTCTAGCTGGGCTGCCTTGTCTGGATGCACCTAGCCCTGCAGAGACTTGATACATCAGGGTAGGGGAAATGCTCATCCTTTCAGAGGAGAAGTGGAGGAAGAGATGGGAGGGAAGGATTGTGGGTGCAGGTGACCAGGAGGAGGGGCACTGAGCAGGATGTAAAGTGAATTTAAACAGTGACCTGCAGTGTTGCCTACAACCTGATCTTATGGAGACAATTTCTCAATTGTGGTTCCCTCCTCTCAGATGACTATACCTTATGTCATGTTGACATAAAACTAGCCAGCACAGCACTTTACAAAATTATTGCATTTTTCTGCTGAAGACAACTGTAAGAAGTTGGCAGTATTCATTGATTTTGTACCAAAGATAACTGATGTTCTGATACACATAGTAGCTTACGTATATAGCTTATATCTATTCTAAACAGTAAAGCTGGTGAAATTAATCTTTTGTTAAATGTTTTGATTAGCATATATTAATTATACATAATAATGGATTGCATCATGCCATTTTCACACATATACATGATATGTTTCAATCATATTCACTCCTGGTGCATTCTCTTGTCTCCCTTCCCAACAAACCCTTGTCTTCTACTTTGATGCCTAGTGTTTGTGACCCAATGAATTTCATTGGGTTTGCTATAGACACAGATGAGGGATTGCCAACTGGAGCATATGTAACTTATAAGAAGTCACATTACCTGCGAGCATGTGACTCTCCCTTCCCTATCAATTGTCTGAATAAAAATCCTCAGGCAGGGATGGACCCCCATGGGCCCTTCCCATCACAGGATATAGACAAGAATGATGTTTCAGAGGTCTTGTGCAGGTAATCCCAGCTGTGACTTTAAGAGTGCAACAGTTGTCATGGCTGGAAGTCAGCATTTCACACCAGGGTCTCACACAAACTAGGCAAGTCTGCTCCTACAGGTCTACACCCAGTCCCCAGCTCTCCTAGTTAATTAGGGCTTTTTACTCTTTGATTAAGAATCACTCTTTTATGTGGATCTGAATTGAAGCCAAACCCGTTCATTTCATTTATCCTATGAATGGAAAATAAGGCAGTTCCTAACTTCTCAATTAGTGAAAGATGGCAAATATTCATTAACTATCTATTTGGTACCAGACAATGGAATACAAAGGTTTGTATAATTTCTAAAGTTTCCTGCTTTATTGAGTTCATGCTCTATTGCATTATGATAAAAAAAAGGTTCTCAATATGAATGATTTCAAGTGTTAAAAACTTACTGAGTCTTGTTCTGTTGGGTATGATATGACCTGTAGTAGATCATGTTCTCTATTGAGTTAATGTTACTGTTGAGTAGAACATGCATTTGGTGGCCATAGAGCAGAACGTTTTGTAGATAGCCATTAGGTTCAATTTGTCTAGGGTACAATTCAGTTCTGATGTATCTTCATCGGATTTCAGTCAGATTAAAAATAAGCGTTTCTGATGTGCTATAGTATTTTCTGGTGATAATAGAAACATGTAAGCAATATTTTACTTTTCTATTGCTCTGATAAAATACTACTTAACAAAAGCAACTTATAGAAGTAATGGCTTATGTTGGGCTATAGTTCCAGAGGGTCCATCCCCACCATGGTGGGGAAGTGTGTCAGCAAGCAGCAGCTAGGAGCCCTCATCTCAAACTGCAAACAGGAAGCAGAGAGAACAAACTAAAAAATTGCTGCTTTTGAGGAATTCCTTGTCAGGCATCAGTGGGAAGAGTGGTCCTTGGTCAGGTGAAGGCTAAACAGATGCCCCAACAAGGGGAAATTGAGGGGGGAGTAGGTGGGAGTGGGTCGGGTGGAGGGGCATATACTTGGAGGCAGGGAGTGAGAGGAGGGGTTGGGGGTTTGGGGGAGGGGGGAACCGGGAAAGGTTTTGCTACTTGAAATGTAAATGAAGATTATATTTAATAAAAAAAAAAGAAGAAAGAGTTCCAGAAACTAAAAAAAAAAATTGCTGCTTTCTGACTTGCAGGTTCCTGCCTATTTTGCTTTCTTGTACATCACAGGACTATCTCCCCAGGAAATTGTGCCCACATGGTGGTCTGGGCTCTCCTACATCAATTAATAATCAAGACAATCTAATGTAGTAGACATATTCACAGGCTAATCTGATCTGTGCAATGCCTCAATTGAAATTCCTTTTTTACATGTGTTAAGTTTTTTACATGTGTTAAGTTGACACTTAAAGCTAACTGGGACAATTAGTTCTGTGAATAAAATGCCCATACTTTCTTAGTTGGAGGAGAACACTGATTTGAAAATCTCTCCTGTGAGTTCTGTGTCAACTGTAGGTTAAAAAAAAATTGCTCCATTTCTTTATGTCTTAACTATGCTTGTTCTCACTCTGCACTCACCAAGGTGCGAAGCCACCATGTTTGATCAATACACTGTGAGGTTTTCCATAGGAAAGGATATGTAATAAGTGTGCTGGAAGATTGTAAGGCTAGCTTGGTTACTACTATGTAACTATTTACTCCAGAATGTAGTGGCACTGAGCAATTATTCTAGTTTGCTCACAATTTTATGCTTAAGAATGAAGGAAGCTCTCAACTAACCAATTGTTACTTAGGGTCTCTCAAGTCCCTGTAATCAGTGGCAATTAGGGCTGTGGTCATCTAAACAAGTGAAGGGCTGGTTGTCCAAGATGGCATACTCATATTTATGGCTGTTGTGTAATTTTTTTTTGTTTGAGAGACATGAAGGGATGTCTATTCACCCCTGGTAGGGCCTATTAGCTACTGGCTGGTATCTTTCTGAATGGCTTCTCTGAGCATGTTACTTCATCTCCAATGTACTCCATTGGATATCTAATTACTACCAGAGTAATGATGATGATAATAGCTTTCCTTTCTTATATGCCATCTTATTTCCATTTCTTACCTTCTCCTGTGAAGTAAATATATGATAAACTGCTAATCTCCCCATATTTGCACAGAGGAACATGGAGTCTTGGGAAGGACAAGGAATCCAGTCAAAGTCATAGAGCACTACGTGGAGTGAACAGGTAATTGGTCCTTTCTCATTAAGTACAGAGAACCTGAACTGAGGTGGTAATTGGGGAGATCATAGCATGAGGAGACCTTAAGGGGGAAGGAGCTTTATTTAGTAGCACACTGTTGATAGGAGATGGGGAGAAAGAGAACCTGATAAAGCAGTGGTCAGAGGTTAGAGTACAGTGCTTCCAAATGGACACTGCAGCAAGCCTTTTCCGCTGTGTAGGATTTGATCTTGTACTCTGCCTAAAGGTCCTGTCTGCTGAGGATATAGCTCAGTGGTAGAATACATGCTTAACCTGCATGAGGGCCTAGGTTCCATCAGCACTGAACAAAAGCAAAAGGGATGTATCCTTGTTAAAGTTCTTGAAGCAAAACTCAAGCCTGGCTATTTTGGGCAACTGATTTACTGACAGGGTGCTCTAAAGAAAAAAGGGGTGAGGGAAGAAAACTGCTAAGAAAGTGGAATGAGGGGTTGGAGGTGTGGTTCAGTGTTGCCAAGTATGCATAGGTCCCTAGATTCTGTACCTAGCACACACACACACACACACACACACACACACACACACTAGGTGTGGTGACCCTACTCATGTAATCCAATTACTCTGAGGCAGGAAGACCACTACAAGTTCAAGAGCAGCCTGGTCTATACACAGCTCCATGTTGGTTAGGATGCCAGGGCTACATTGTGAAACACAGTATTACAAAAAAGGTGGGGGGGGGCAGTGAAGGGGGAACAGGAAAAAAAATAAAATAAAGGTAGTGGTTCTACTTAGAAACTGCTTTCAGTGAGATTTGATAGGGAGCTCACAAGCTTGGTCACACCATACAATTAGTTGTATCTTGAAACAAGTGGGCATATTTTCCTGTCACACTGTTCGTGAATGTTCTTAGACTACCTGAGGTTACTGGAATAGAATGTACTCTTTTGGCAGAAGGCTCATTTGGACAAGAGCAATTCTGTAGTAAAGCCAGCAGCTGTAAGCTCTCATTAACTACCATTGTTGGTGACTGAGGAAGTTGTACAGTCCCAGAAGACAATAGTTTTGTGAGGTCTTAACATTGTCCACTAAAAGGAAGTAAGCCTTGATATCAATAAGTACAGCTCTTTCTTAAGCCAGAAAAACAGTACAACTAGACTTCTAATAAACATGTTTGGGTAAGATGGTGCCAACATGCACTGTACTTATTGAGAACTTCTACTCTTATAATTGATGTACCTCGCAAAGGACCCAGGAGCTGCTATTTATTTAATCTCTGGTGTTCTGGGATCTTATTTGTTCCATCTATGATAATTGAAAGTTTTGCTGAGTATAGTAGTCTGGGCTGGCACCTGTGCTCTCTTAGAGTCTGCAGCACATTTCTACAGGCCCTTCTGACTTTTAGGGCCTTCACTGAGGTCAGCTGTAATTTTTATAGGTCTGCTTTTATATATTACTTGGTCATTTTCCTTTGCAGCTTTTACTATTCTTTCTTTGTTCTATATGTTTAATGTTTAGATTATTATTTGGTAAGGAGACTTTCATTTCTGGTTCAATCTATTTGGTGTTCTGTATGCTTCTTCTACCTTTATAGGAATCTCCTTCTTTAGCTTAGGAAATAGTTTTCTGTGGTTTTGTTGAAAATCCTTTCAGCTGGGATTCTTCTCTTTCTTTTATTCCTAATATTAATAGGTTTGGTCTTTTCATAGTATCCTAGATTTCCTAGATGTTTTGTGGTTTTAGATTTAACATTTCTTTCCATCCATGTATCCAGTTCCTCTATCATAGCTTCAGTGCTTGAGATTCTCTCTTACATCTCTTATATTCTGTAAGTGAAGCTTGTCTCTGCAGTTGCCTTTGGAATTCCTAAAACTTTCCTTTCCAGAATTCTCTCAGTTTATGTTTTTTTTTTTTATTGCTTCTATCTCCATTTTTAGGTCTTGAAGAATTTTATTTGTATTCAACTATTTATGTTTCCTGGCTTTCTTATAGGAATTTATTCATTTCCTCTGATTGTGTTTTACTCAATCTATTTAAGGGATTTATTCATTTCCCCTTTAAGGACCTATATCATCTTCATATAGGTGATTTATTGTCTTCTTGTGCTTCAAGCTATCTTGGAACATTCAGAGCCTGCTGTAATAGGATAGCTGGACTTTAGCATTATCCTGGCTATTATATTGATTGTATTTTTATGCTGGCATCTACACATCTGGGTTTGGGATGATTATGGCTCTAGCTGCTGATTTTTTTGCACGTCAGGAGGGGATGATGTGTGTGATCCACAATAGCCATGGACAGGGGGAAAAGGAGGCTGTAGATTGGAGGATTCTGAGTGATTGGATCATTGGAGAGAACAGAGATAGCTGGGGCCAGGCTATCTGGTCTTAAGACAGACATGGCCTGTGGTGAGCCGGGGGTGTCTATCTGAGCTTAGGTCTGGCACATAGGGATAAGTGTTTGGTGGAAGGCCAGGAGAGGATGGTCTGTGAGATGCACAGAAGATGTGAAGAGGGGTGATGGGAAGCTGCCACTGGTGTTTTGTTTTGGTGCTAGGGACTAGCTTGAGGGATCGGGCTTGTTGGGGAAACAGAAGAAGACTGAACTTTTAATGTGTTCGAATTGGTAAGGTGTGTTGGACTTTTAAAGTTATTTATGGTTTATATTTTGATGTTAATATTAATATGTTATTGTAGGGATAAATTAGAAAGGAAAGGTTTTAATTGGAAAGTGGTATGTTTTTGTGTCAAGGTGACAAGGCATCAGTTGTGTTGGCTAGTTTTATCTTAACTTCGGACAAGCTAGAGTAATTAGATAGAAAAGAACCTCTATTAAACAAACATCTCCATAAGGTCATTGTGAGTGGTGCCATCCCTGGATGTTGGTCCTGAGTTCTACAAGCCAGCAAATTGCATCCTACCTTGGATCTGTCCTGACTTCCTTTATAATGAACAGTGCTGTGGAAATGTAAGCCAGATAAACCTTTCCTTCCCAAGTTGCATTGGTTGTAGTGTTTTGTCACAGTAATAGTAATCCTTACTATGACTGTTTTCTTTGAAATGGGAATTCTTTTCAAAGGAATCTTGGAGTTACATGATAAATTTAATTTTTCTTACAGGTACTGTTTGCTTCCTTATAATCAGTATAAATGATAACCTGGGAATAACTTATACTCCTAAGGAAAACTACCACTAGACCTTTAGATGAATGCTTTGGCAGCTGCCACCAGATTTCTCCAAGCTGCCTTTTGCTATTAGAGTCAAACACAAAACTGAATCAACACCATCAGTGTCCGCTTGAAAAGAATGTAGGCATTGCATTCCAGAGAGGTCTAAAGGTAGTATTACTCATGACCATTTTTATGTTGTTTTCTCTAAGTGTAGGGGAGGATAATTAACCATACAGTCTGTCCTCGTTTCAACTTTCCAGTACTCACAGTCCTTAGAAAAGGAGGAAATATACCTCTTTGTGCAGTTTCCAAATGGTCCTCTTTAGACTCCTTGGGAAGTTCTTCTCCCACATGAAGTGTATCTACTTACCTGAAAGCATCATGGTTCTGATCCTTGTGTTAGGAGACCTGGATTCCATGGTCATGTTTCCTACAAGTTCAGGAGAGAAAAAAAGGTTGACAAAAATTAGTCACAGTGATCACTGTTCCCAAAGTGGACATGAAAGACTTGTATTTTGAGCAGATGGACACCAATAAATGGTTTTTAATTGTATGTCAGATACCACCCACTGAGTAAACAAATGAAGTCCTTAAAACAGAATGCTGTTTATCTTAGTTTGTAGTTTCCATGACAACATACCAAACACTGGGTTCTTATGAACAACAGAAATTTATTTCTCATTGTTATAGACGTTAGGAAGTCTCAGATAATGATGCCATTAAATTTAGTGTCTGGTAACTGCATCCTGATCATAGACAGTGTCTTCTTTCTATATATTCTCTATGGCAGAAGGGGTAAGGACATTGTTTCTGGAGCGTCTTTTATAGAGGACTGACCCCATTCAGGAGGACTCCACTATCATAACTGAATCACTTCCCAAATGATCACTACCATGGACTTGAGATTTTGACATCACCATAGGCATTTCTGGGGGGACATATTTTTTATTCCATCATATAAGATATATACTCTTAATAATGATACAGAAATTTAAAAAAAAATTAGGATTTAAGGAGTTATTTGGTGAAAAGTGGTACCTCTGTGAGACCTCTGTAAGTTGGGTGATGTTATGACTATGAATGTGGCTCCAAAGAAAATACACATAAGAATTTGGGCATAATAGTCCATGCTTATTGTCGAAGGTACTCATCAGGTTAAGGCCAGAGGATATCCTGAGAATTTGAGATTAGCAGAACAACATAGCAAAACCTTATTTGCTTTTAAATGGTCCTAGATTTGGAAGCTGGTACTGGAGGGCAGAGGTAGATCATATAATTTGCATAAGGTTCTGGTTTCTATGCATAACACCATAGGGAATGAAGTGCATGGTCCTAAAACTCAGTATCTATGAATATGGTCTTATTTGAAAAAAGAGCCTTTGCAAATATAATTAAGGATGTTAAAATGATTAAGTAGGTTCCTAATTTGCCACTAAGTGCACGTATAAGAAGAGAAGAAACAGAAGAAAAATGTAGAGGATGTACATGCAGAACATGGGTCCGTGGTTAAGAGGCGTGCTTCCAGGAGTCCTCTTCCAGAGGACCTGAGTTCAGCACTCATGCCAAGTGGCCCACAACCTCCTATAAATCCAGTCCAGAACATCTTTTGCCTTCTTAGGCATCCACAGGTACCCACATGCATGTGTGTGCACATACTCACACACACGCACACACACACACACACACACACATGAATAAAATAAATCTTAAAGAAGAAAAACTTTTGGCAAAATCCATTACATGAAATTTAAATGAAGAAGTGGGATCAAGCCAGGGAATGCAGGTAGCCACCATAGTCAGAAAGCACAAGAAACCCTTCCTTCCTGGAGCCTCAGAGAGAGCCTGGCCCTGCTTGCATCACGATACCCAGTGCCTGGCAACCTCCATACACACACATGCAAGTTAACACATGCATGCATATCACACTTATATACACATGAGGAAAAAATACAATACCTCATACAGCTACTTTAAACAGACTGAAACAAAGCAACATTAAAAGCCACAATGAAACAAAGTTTAAAAAAAAAAAAAAAGGCTGGGAAGGAAAGTAATCCCAGAAGAGAATAGAGATTGAGTCAGTTAAGCTGCAGCATATTCTATTAAGGAAAGGACTTAGCAAGGAATTAAGTCAGTGAGCATTTCCTTTAAATTGAAACATGGAAATTAAAGCAGAAAGAAAGTGATTGGGAATAGTAATGGCTAAGGAAAAGGGGAAAGGCGATTCAGAATTTACACCATCTTCAGCTCAGTCTCTGTCCTTCGTTTTAACTTTCTGTTTATGTTTAAATATTTCAATGAAGAGATTGATTCTTCTCTAGCAAGGTAGAAAAAACTGCTAGTTGAAATTGGGTAACTTTGAGCAAATGAAGTCCTTTACCATTTGAGTAGCATTAATGTGACACCTGGCACCTACAGCTCAACGTTTTAAAACTCAAATTTATAACGTAATTTATTTATGCCCTAGTTGTCATCTCTTCTCAAACAGTATTTTTAAGGTTCTTATTCTACTTTGAGATTATATATGTAAGATACTTGCCACAGAGTTGGAGCTCATGACAGTCATCATATCGTGGTTAAATTTTGTCAAGTCTATATAAACTATGGTCATCTGGAAAGAAGGAACCTTCAGCTGAGGAATTGTCTCCATCAGTTGGCCTGTGGTGCATTTTCTTGATTTGTGGTTGGAGGACTCAGCTCCCTGTGGGCAGTGCCATCCCTGGGCTTGGGTTGTATAAGAAAGCAAGCTGAAGCCAGGAGTGGTGGCCTTCCATGCTGGTTTACAAAGGGAGTTCCAGCACAGCCTGGGCTGTCACTCGGAGAAACCCTGCCTTGAAAAACAAAACAAAACAAAAACAAAGAGAGAGAGAGAGAGAGAGAGAGAGAGAGACAGAGAGAGAGAGAGAGGAAGAAAGAAAGAAAGAAAGAAAGAAAGAAAGAAAGAAAGAAAGAAAGAAAGAAAAAGAAAGGAAAGAAAGTCATAGAAAGCAAGCTAGTAAGCAGCATTCCTTTCCTCTTTGGCCTTTGGCTTTAATTCCCATTTACAGGTTCCAGCTGTGAGCCCATGCCCATTTCCCCTTCAAGAGGATTGTAACCTGTAAGCAAAATACAGCCTTTTTTTTTTTTACCCAAGTTGCTATGGGTTATGGTATTTATCACAGCATCAGAAAGAAAAGGACAGTTATATTATAATGAGTTGGCCATTGGTAATATTACTAAAAAGCTTACCCCACTAAGAAAACACTGTCTAAAGAAAAATGGGAGACAGAAAATAAGCGTCATTGTTGATGTACTAGATGTAGAAGGTGGATGTTTAAAGTGTCACCTTCTAGGTTTTTTGCAGAAGTGGTGAATATTGATGTACGCATTAGGTTAGGGATTATGGATAGAGATCAGCATTTTCCCAGGCACTTGATCTAGATAGTCTGGCAATTTGATACTGACCAGAGGTAATGATTTCAAGTTTTGACTCCAAGATGCTATGGAATGGACAGTAAATACCATATGCAGGGAAGGAAACAGGAAACAAGAATGAGGCAAGATGAAGTCACCTATGATAATAGCTTGTTACAACTGTATTGGTGTGCCCTATCTGCAAAAAAATGATTCGTAGCTAACAGGGAAAATATGGGCAATATTTTTAAACGAATTCATTGAAGTAGACATGTGTTGGTTTCCTGCCCAGAATTCAACATTTCTTCTTTTCCATGGGAGGAATTCTCTGATTTCTCAGTCCTTATGATGTATTGAGGGGTTGATTCATCTTGAGATCATTGAGAAGCCCAAGCACAGACATTCAGAGCATTTTATCCCTTTAGCTACTCTATAGCGTTCAGAGGCAACAAACAATTATACTCTGTGCTTCATTTAATTTGAGTCTTAATTTTCTAACACTTGGAATGGAAAGATCCATTTTCACTAATATAATGGGAAGTCAAGATCACTTTGAAACTGGGGACATATCACTCAATAGCCAACACTGAAAGTAAATCCTTAATGAAATGATGACACTTTGTCAGAGTCCCCATGACACCAGCTAGGAAGAAACTTACTCTGATGCACTGACCCAGGTATAAATCAGCAAGCATATATTTTCATTAGCTGTGATCATACTATGATACCACAGATCACTACCCTTTATTTAGATTGTGAAATCCCCTCTTCTCAAGCCCTGTCAGTGTGTGTCATTTGGACTTAGGTTACACTTTCTTTACTGGAAAGGAAGTACAGATAGAAAGTGAAACCAATGCTCTGAGATGTGAAGTAAGTGGGACTGAATTCATTCACAGTGCAGTTTGTACTGAGCATCCTATAAATGGGACTAACAGGAGCCAGAACCACAAGTGAGTCTGTCTGGCTTCAGATAATTGAACAAACTTGCATTTGGCTAGCAACCTGAAAAGCTGAAAGTACTACCCATATTAGTTAGGGTTCTCTAAAAAACTAAACTGATATATGAGATTTATTAGATTGGTGTATAAGATATCAAAATAGTATAACAGTTACTGTTTTGTGCCAAAAATGTCATGAATCCAATAGTTGTTCAGTCTGTGAGGCTGTTTGTCTATTGATGACCTGGAGGATTCCTGGAGAGCTGCTAGTTTTCAGTCTATGCTGGAATCCTGGAGACATTATTATAATATTGGTGACAGAATGTCACAGCAAGAGCATAGATAAAATTGCCATTGAGACTGAGGGTAAGCAGGAGTAGTTTCTGTCTTTCATGGCCCCAGAAGTTGCTGCCTGAAATTAAAATGGATCTTCCTTCTTTAAATAATTTGATCGAAAAAATTCCTCAGCAGCTTGGGTTTTTATTGACTCCATATACAGTCAGGCTGACAACCAAAATTAGTCATCACACTACCCAAAACAAATTATTAATACCAAGAATCACCTTTAAGGTTCCTTGAACTTGCCAAAGTTTAGAGCTAGGGAGGAGGCACAATGGTAGAACATTTGTCTCTGGATTCCATCCCCTGCACATAAAAACCATAGCCTCACATTTTAAATGAGCTATACATTACCTTTTCTTGAGAGAGGAGTGATGTTGGCATTTGTTCTTTACAGTGAATTTAGTGGAATATGTGAGTGGTTGGTGAAGGCTTGCGGATGGGGCTGATGATGGTCTTGGCTACTGTATTACTAGTCAGGGTTCTTCTAGAGTAACAGAACTTATAGAATGACTTACAAGCCATCTAATCCAACAATGGTTGCCTGTGAATGTGAATGTCCAAGAATCCAGTAGTTGTTCAGTCCACAAGACTGGATGTCTCAGCTGGCCTTCAGTATACACTGGAATCCCCAAGAAGTAGACTAAAATGCCAGTGAGGAAGTAAACTTGCTAGTGAGGCAAGAGGAAGCAGGCAAAGAACAAAAAGCTTCATTCTTCCCTGTTCTTATATAGGATTCCAGCAGAGGGTGTAGCCCAATTAAAGGCAGGTTTTCCCAGTTTGAAAGATCTAGCGCCTCAAAAGATCTGGATTAGAAGTGGACCTTCAAATTAAGCAGAAATCCCTCAAAAGTATACTAAAACTTAGCCATTTGATTTTTTTAAAGTTATTTCCAGATATAGTCAAGTCGAAAACCAAGAATATCTATCTCAGCTACTTTTCCACCTCCTTGACTATTCAATTTTTAAATCATTTCTTTTCTTCATTATGGTGGTAAGTATGGGACCCAGAACTTCGCTAGGTAGGCATTCTGTCACTGAGCTACATCTCTGGCTCTCTTCTACTACTTTCCATGGCTGCTGGGATGTTACATATGCAAAGTGGTCAATTCCTATTCCTAGTTCTAAGACACTACTTCAAAAAAATGAATCATTTAAAAAGATTATATTCACCTCTACTGCAGCAAGGCATCCAGTTTCAGACAAAATGTGTGGAAAGTTGAATATCTAACTTATTTTCAATATGGATTTTTGCAGCAACTTCAAGACAAATAATGGCGTTTAGAGTATGTTACTCTATTAAAGAAACTTAATATTCCAGCATGAATTGGAAGTATAAATTGTAAAATAGACTTTCTTGAATTTTTGCACATCAAATACAACAAACATTAAATGTCTACTCAGTACATGGTATGGGTTAAGTAAATGTTGCTCTTTATACAACATAAGTGCAGGATACTCTCAAAGTAATTTCATAATCATTGCACAAGCTAGATAAAGGCACTTACCATAAAGGTTGTAATATGTTTTAAATGTCAGAGCAGTAACTGAACAATTATAACAGTTAGGACTTATTTTGTTATTAATTTGTCACTCTTACTATGACATTAACTTCCTTCCTCCCAATTAATTGCTCATTTGACATTTTTCCAATGCAGACTCTGGGTCGTGAGATGCTTCACAATGGACACTGAGTCATTTTTCCATATTCTTCTTTTAAAGTGTATAAAGACCCTCACTGGCTATAGCACTTGGGAGAGTGGGCCCTGTTTGGACTGGATAGCACAGTGGAGCTGGCTCCAAAGGTTGAGAGGTCATGAGAGCAGGAGGGCTGATCCTGTCTCCTGCCAATGGCAGCACAGAGTGGCTTAGCTGGAGCAGAGTTGAAAAGCTCATCCTGGGGGTGCAGATAAGGGAAAGCTGGCAGGCTGACCAGCTCAGCTACCACCCAGGCCCAGAGCTAGGGCTCTGAGTTGGCCCACCTCAAAACTATATCATCTGCAAATTGTTGGGATGCATGAAAGGGCATATCCTACCAATCCAAAGCTTCAGGATCTTGATGACACAAGGCAACAACAAGATGACTGGGAGGAGTCCAAGTGAGGGTCCAGTGATTCATTGCTATGAACATTAACAAGTAAAGATGTGTGGACAGAGGAATATACTGTGAGACACATTGCGACACACTATGGCTTCCATGATAAGATGGTTTTCTGTGCTTTGTTTTGTTTATTTTTTATTTGTTTGTATGGATTTTTTTTTATTTTGAGAGGAGAGGTTGCAAGGGTGAAGGGCAGATAGGGAATGGGGAGATGTGTGGGACTGGGGTGCATGATATGAAATTCATAAAGAATCAATAAAAAAGGTTTTTTTAAAGCATATACATTTCAGCATGATACCTTTTGGTAAACAATGCTCACATGATGAAGAAGCAAATGTTCCCTTCATCTCCCTTCATTCTCACCCAGTCTTAGTGTCCTGTCTGAAAGTATACTGGTGACCGGCTACTGCCTCCATGTCCCATCCCCTTTTCTCTGCATTAGTGTGCATCTGACAAGGCCTGATTCTGAGCTTTGCATGTATATTTAAAAATTGGACCGCAGTGTATTTATTGCCCTTTAGAGTATATTTGTTTTATGTGTATGAGTGTTTTGCCCATATCTATGTCTGTGTCCATATGCATGTCTGGTGCCTGCAGGCACCAGAGTCAGAAACTGGCATTGGGTTCTCTGAGTCTGGTGTTACAGATGACTGTAAGCTGTTATATTGGTGCTGAGCAGCAAACCTGGGCTTTCTAGAAGAGCAGCCAGTACTCTTAATCTCTGACCTATCCTTCTAATCTCTGATTTGCCTTTTTGACTGAGTAGACTATATTGCAAATTTCCCCTTTCAGTACTGGTAGATTCATCTATACAGTCATTCAACAAATACCTATTGACCTTTATTCTAGATTTCATTGTTTTAAAGAAAATACTGGTTCTCCTTTTCCATGACTCCAGAAGAGGAGTGTGCTTCCCTGTCAGTCCCTATAAAGTGAAGCTTGCTCATATGAATTGCTAATGCCAATTGAATAGGAGTAGTGGAAGTGAAAGTGTTCCGTACTGTAGAAGAAACTTTGAGAGGCATTGGAAATTCTAGTTTTGGAGGTTTCTGTCCTTCACTAAAAGAATGATGTGTATCCTGTGTCTACCAGGTCCCTGGCATAGGAAGCTAATAGGGCAGATCTGAAACCAAACCCCAGCTTAGGTCAGAGTTGCTAGAACTGATGTTAGGACCACAAAGGAGAAATAAGTGCTTGTTGCTGTAAGCCCCTGACATCTTCCAATTTCGGTGGTTCAGTGTGATCAGAGCAAAGCTGACAAGTAAAGCCACCTTTTACTTGCCATACACTGTTCCAAATGCTACAGGGAAAATGACAAAAATAATTCTTCATGTAGAATTTGAAAAGCTGTGTAGTATTTCACAGGTTGGGATGGAATCTCACTATGTAGTCCAGGCTGGCCTCAAACTTGAGATCCTTCTGTCTCTGTCCCATGAGTGATGGATTTACAGGCCTGTTCCACCACATCCATCTCCTTCATGTTCCTGTCATTTCTATCTCCTCCTTCCCATTCTTTCTGCCATATGTTCACGTCTCCCTTCTTTGATGCCTACTTTGAACACGGCAGCAACAGCAATTGGTGCATGCAATATGGTCATGCAGCTTCTAGCCATGACCTAGCCTCATATGCAACTCGTCTTATCAAGTCTGGATTCATTTTCAAAACTTTATCTTCTTTTTCCTTTTGCATTCTTACACTTGGCTACATTAATGAACTTGCTAATCAAAGGTCACATTCAGTGGCACACTATCTCCTGAGCCACCTAGAATCATCCTGCCAGGACCAATGTCTTGATTCCCCTAGCTGCTGGAAATATTGGTAGATAATAACTTTCACAGTTAATCCCCAGTAAAGGCTGCACTCAGTTGAAGAGAACTACCTCACCCTAACAGTTATACTCCCCTCTCATAGGCAACTTAATTCTAATGAAGCTTCAAGGTGATGGTAGTGAGGGAAGCTATGAAGAGCTGTCTTGGAATGGGAGATGATACCGTTGATGAACAGTTGTCCATGCAAGCACAAGAACCTGAGTTCAGATAACCAGGACCCATGTTTAAAAAAAATAGGTTCAGTGGATGCCTATAATCCTATGCCTGGGGAGATGGAGGCAGACAGCTAAATTGGCCAGCTAGCTCCAGGTTCAGTCAGAATCTCCGTCTCAGAAAATAATATGTAGAGGAATATATATATATATATATATATATATATATATATATATATATATATATATGCATGCCATACCTACAAACATGTATGTGCACACACACATACACACACATGTTCGCATACATGCACAGCTGTCATGAAGCCACTGAGGTACATCGCCATCCCAAGGCATGATTCTTGAATGGACAAATGAGTAGATGGATGAGTGTACCTGAGCCATGGGTAAAGTCTTATACAAAGGACATCTCTTCAGATACTCTGCAGTCATCTTTAGGATTAAACTGAAAGGCAATAATGCATTTCTTCCCCAGGTAGTCTCTCTTGAGGGTAGTTGCTAGCATAAGTAGGAAGACATCCCTGGAATCTGACAGTATCCTTTCTCAAGGGGCACGCAGACAGTGATCAGGTGACAGTTGTGGAAGGGCAGATTTATGATCTCAATAGAGCTGTAAGTTCATTTTTTTCTTTTACCCCTCTTCTGTGTGTGTGTGTGTGTGTGTGTATGAGAGAGAGAGAGAGAGAGAGCGAGAGAGAGAGAGAGAGAGAGAGAGAGAGAGAGAGAGAGAGAGAGATGGTGCCTCTCATTTAAGTTTCTCAGTAGGCGTTAATGGCCTGTGTCACAGTTTAGGTTTCCTAGGCAACAGACTCTAAGAATGAGTTAATGTGCAAGTTAGTTATTAAGGAGAGCTTCTGGGATCGGTGACTGTGGAAGGGAGGAGGAAATATGACTAGTCACAGGCAAAAGGTGAGTTTTGTTAGAGACCTAGAGACAGCCTCCCCTCTAGGGAATTGGAGAACCAGATTGCTCTTTGAAGAGATCTCAAATTAGTCCAAAATGACCACTCATTTATACCCTTGCTTTAAATGTCATTGGATGTGGGCTGGCCACAGGATGATGTGATTTTGTGTAAGGTAGCTCTCTGCCAGTGAGGCTGACACTGAAAGGAACTGGCAGTTGAGAAGCATTAGCTCACTGGGCTCCTGAGACTATCAAGCCTTTCCTTGTAGGGGGATTTGAGAGGTGTATCTCCATATTGAAAACACCCTATGTCTTTTCCAACTCTTCCCTTCTCCTCTCCTGCTTTGTTGCCTTTCCTTTCTTAGTAGCAATAGAAGGCTTATCATCTCCATCTTTTCTTCACACTTCCTCTATTAGAATATAGCTTTCCCTTCATTTGTTGCGCAAACTTTCATATACTTTAAGGTAAATCTTTGGGCATTACCTCCTCCAAGATGTTTCTCTGGGTTCCTCAAAACAAGAGAAGTTGCTTTCAGGGTTGCAGGAATCTCAGTGGTAGAGTGCATGCTTAGATTTGGATTCAATCTCTATCACCTAAAATATGAAACATTTTCCATAATGCTTTAAATAAGACCACCCTGGGGGCTAAAGATGTGCCTCAGTGATCAATCATCTGCAGAGGATTAGGATTTAGTTCCAAGCAACCACTTTGGGAGGCTTTGAACCACCTGTAACTCCAGCTCCATGGTTTCTGACTTCCTCTCTGGACACATGTATATACACACATGCACAAACATGAATAAAAATAAAATCCTTTAAAAAGTCTACTCTTTTATTACAAAATAGCCTTTCTGTACCACTCTGTTACTGTGCATATTCTTTTATCATTCCAGACCTGAAATTCTTTCAGAGCCCAGCCCCAGGCAACATCTGACCCAATCCCAGGGATTCAGTTCATGTTTGCCAGATGCATAGAAGAGTGGTAGCTCTCATTAACAGCAGTGGTATGTCTGTCAGCCCACTGGCTAAGAAGTTACACAATACCTACTATAACATCAAGTATGCTTATTCAACTTTTATTATGTAGGGCTTACCCTCTCTGAATCCTTTGTTCTTGTCTGACTGTTTGTCAAATGAACAACATATATGAACAACATATAGGCTACTTTTCTAAGCTGTTGTTTACCAACCAATAGGTGGGGACGTTTTGGAGGACCATACAGATATTCTTGATATATAACAAGATCTTCGTTCCCTCATTCTCTGGTATCAGTTTCTGATAGGTAGGGTAGGTTTAGTGGTAGTTGTGGTAGAGAGAAGAGATGGGATGCCACAGGCAAACACAGAAGTGTCTAGAGAGCAGGCATTTGGGATAGTGAGCTCCAGTTCTGGGTTAGGGTTGGGGTACCAAGTAACAGTATGCATACATTATCTTGTTTGAAAACCTACTTTGCACAAGGCTTATGAACTAAGAAAGTTCAAACATAAAAAAAAAATGTTGTCATAGCTGAAGTCTCCTAGAGTGAAGTCAACTGATAACCACCACTAATAAACCAAGGCAAGCTGAAGATGGACAATAAGACTGAGCTTAGGATGCAGACCACTCCAAGAGGCTACAATAAAAAAGGAAACTATACCACATCTTTTGTATTCATTCCTCGGTTGAGGGACATCTGGGTTCTTTCCAGCTTCTGGCTATTATAAATAAGGCTGCTATGAACATAGTGGAGCATGTGTCCTTACTGCATGCAGGGGAAGCCTCTGGGTATATGCCCAGGAGTGATATAACAGGATCCTCCGGGAGTGTCATGCCCAGTTTTCTGAGGAACCGCCAGACTGCTTTCCAGAGTGGTTGTACCAGCTTGCAATCCCACCAGCAGTGGAGGAGTGTTCCTCTTTCTCCACATCCTCGCCAACAACTGCTGTCTCCTGTGTTTTTGATCTTAGCCATTCTGACTGGTGTGAGATGGAATCTCAGGGTTCTTTTGATTTGCATTTCCCTAATGACTAAGGATGAATGGATTCAGAAGATGTGGTATATGTACACAATGGAATACTACTCTGCAATTAAAAACAATGAATTCACGAAATTCTTAGGCAAATGGTAAGAACTTGAAAATATCATCCTTAGTGAGGTAACCCAATCACAAAAGAACACACATGGTATGCAGTCACTGATAAGAGGATATTAACCCAGAAACTCGGAATACCCTAGACACAATTCACATATCAATAGATTTCTAAGAAGATGGAAGGAGAGACCCCTGGTCCTGGAAAGACTGGATGTAGGGGAATGCCAGGACAGAGAAGCAAGAGGGGTTTGAATGGGGAAAAGAGGGAGGGAAGAGGGCTTATGGGACTTTTGGGGAGGGAGGAAATGGGAAAGGGGAAATCATTTGGAATGTAAATAAAAAAAATAGAAGAAAAAAACACACGCCAAAAAGGAAACTAGTCAGACATATGGATGTGAGAATTGTCTCCACTACTTCTCATGCAATGTTTACACTTTGATAGTCTTAGTGAACACTTTCCTTAAAGTATGAGACTGGCAATTAATGAAAAGTTGTCTGTGGACTGACTTTCTTTTGCACTGCCTCTGCTTCTATTTTCTTTGTTAAGAATGCAAAGCAAGGAAGGGCGCGTGAGTAGACAGACCAGTTAGACACTTACTGCAATAATCCAAGTGAGAAATGACTAGAGCTTAGAGCAGATTAGCTCAAAGAGCTGTTGTCTGAGAGGAACAGCTCTTTTATTTTTAATTGAATTTAATCTTCAAATTTAGCATTTCAAATGCTAAAACCTTTCCTGATTTCCCCTCTTCCCGAAAACCCCCAACCCCTCCTCCCACCCCCTGCCTCCAAGTATATGTCCCTCCACCTGACCCACTCCCACCTCCCCCCCACCTCTATTTCCCTTTGTTGGGGCATCTATTGAACCTTCACCAGACCAAGGACCACTCCTCCCACTGATGCCCAATAAGGCATTCCTCTGCCACATTTTTGGCTGGAACCATGTGTACCCCTTGGTTGATGGCTTAGTCCCTGGGAGTCATGGCACATCTGGATGGCCAACATCATTGTTCTTCCCATGGGGCTGCAAACCCCTTCAGCTCCTCCAGTCTGCCCTCCAACTCCTCCATTGGGGACCCCACACCCAGTCCAATGGTTGACTGCTAGCATCTGCCTCTATATGTGTAAGGCTCTGACAGGGCCCCTCCGGAGACAACCATGACATGCACCTTTTATTTTTTATTTTTTTTTTATTTTGTAAGTTTTTTTATTTACATTCCAAATCATTTCCCCTTTCCCGTTTCCTCCTTCCCCGAAAGTCCCATAAGCCCCCTTCCCTCCCTCTTTTTCCCATTCATCTCGGAATACCCTAGACACAATCCGCATATCAATAGATTTCTAAGAAGATGGAAGGAGAGACCCCTGGTCCTGGAAAGACTGGATGTAGGGGAATGTCAGGGCATGCTCCTTTTAGTATGCGATTCTTGTCATCCGTAAGAGTGTCGGGTTTGGGACAGCTCTTGTTCAGTTCTCACAAAATGAGGACAGTATGTAAAGACTAAGGTGTCATATGAGTCACAAGGTCACAAGTGTCACTAGAATTTGAAGCTTGCCATTTATAGCTTTATTGTTTAAAAAAATGGAAGACAGGGAGGGGGTGGTAAATGCAAATGTCTATTTACTGGTGAGGGAAAATATAAATTTCTCTGTGCCTTGCCTATAGCACTATTATAATTTATAGACAATATGAAGTGAATATCAGGCAGTTAGCATATGCAAATTTTGTGTGACAAATGATCAGAATTATCCTGGGAGAAAGCCTTCTTCTGGTGCCTCAGGAAATTTTCTCCTGTAGTTTGTGGGAGAAGTTTTAATTCTTTATAGCCCACATTCCACAGCTACAATATGATTGTTCTACACACCTAGGGCATTCTACCTTTAATATAGGAAAGTATTTCCAGAATAGAGATCACAGTAGCTGCCTACTGCAGATGTTTTTACCTAAGACCACCTGAAAGTTTCAGAAAGCGACCTCCTGCCATTGACTTTCACATCTGGATAGATCTGTAAAATCTATTACACAATCTATTCCAGTACACCCATACACTAGTCTGCTGCAAACTAAGCTGAGGTTTTCAGGAGGAAGCAAGCCCTGAGTGGATCTCATCCTGACATGATGTCTTCTTTTTGAGTTCACATATTCTCTCTTAGAGAAGTGTTTTTTGTTGAAGTATATAGTTCATTTCATTTCTTATTTTTCATTCCAACAAATGACTTGAATGGATCCAAATGCATGTACTTAGTTTTCTTGAAAGTGTTTGGACTGCATGCTGGTTTTTCCAACAAGAAATGGAATGATCACAGCAGTATTTATGTCACCTTAGTTTCTAAGTGACTCTTGAAGATGCTGTTTGGAAGTTTAGGAGGCTTGCAGGTAAACAGACTCTTCCAACACGACTGTTAGAATGGCAACGAAAAATTCTTAGTATAGAAATGGTCTCCCTTTCATTGTTTGGGTGGTCTCTGACATTTAACTAGTCTCTCTCAGTGTCTCAACTAGAATCTCTCTCTGCATCTCCTTTTATTCACTCACTATTTCCCAGAACCCTCTAGCTTCCTGCCAGTATCCCACCTCCTATTTTCTGCCTCAGCTCATTGGCCAGAGGCTTTTTCATTGACAGGTGTACCTCATAAGAGATTCTCTCTACAAGTTCTTTGCAATGTGACCTTGTTATGCCCTCATCAAGAAATGAAACTCTTTTTCTTCCCCATGGGTTGGCTTGGTGTTAGGATTTATTTTAACTACTATTATTTCGTAGAAACAATGCTAGGAATTTCTAAGGATACTAAATGTGAGATCTAGAGCTTTTGCCTTACTATCTGGAAAACGGATAGCCCTGAGGTTACCATGATGTGAAGAAGTTGAAGTTGATCATATGATAAGAGAGAGGCCACTTTGTGGAGCACTGGGGCGCCACATATGTATTGTAAAGTGCCTTCTAGTTCAGCCTAGCAAGCAGCTGAATGTAGTTGAATGAATGAACCCTGCTGGTGTCATATGAGACAAAACTGCCTAGCTGGACCCTGATCCAAATCCTGACCCACAGTATCCCAAACAAATAAAGAGCTTGGGATGTGTACTTCGGAGCATTTACAGTTGTCCCAGGTTGGGTTAATGTTTATACATGGACTTCAAAGCAAAGAAAGTGGCCTTGGATAAAGCAGTTCTGTGTAACTCAGGCCGTCCATGAAGTCTTAGGGTAGACTCCCAGCAGCGGAAGGCTGACGACAGATTCCTTCTGAAAGGAAGACCTGAGAAATGTAGTGTCCAAATTCAACTGCATAAGGACTTGATTATAACTTTTTTCCATTGATGGATTTCAACACCATCAGACGTTCTTTCATATTTTCTAAATATGCTCAGGCAGTGGTGGCGCACACCTTTAATCCCAGCACTTGGGAGGCAGAGACAGGAGGATTTCTGAGTTCGAGGCCAGCCTGGTCTACAAAGTGAGTTCCAGGACAGCCAGGGCTACACAGAGAAACCCTGTCTCGAAAAACCAAAAAAAAAAAAGAAAAGGTTTATTTATATTTAAAAGACGGGCTAAAAATTTGTGCTTTATATTCAAATTCCTTTTATAAATTATTTTTGAGTTTATAATACAATTACATTTTTTACCTCCTTTCTCCTTTCAAACCCTTCAATATGCCCCTCCCCACTACTCTTCAAATTCATGGCCTCTTCTTTTATTCATTTTTATTGCATACATGCACGTGCCTGTGTGTGTGTGTGTGTGTATGTGTGCATTACTAAATATAACCTGCTCAGTCTATATGTTACATGTATGTTAAAATGCAAATGATTTAATTTTTCTGCGATACAAAGTAAAAATCCGTTTTTTGAATGTACAAATTATTGCTAATTTGTAATGATGCCTCTGTCATATGTCAACTGTTTGGTGCCTTGCTTGGCTGCCAGTTGGCTCCTTTATCTGTTGTTGAAGCAAGTCATAGTGCTTTAATCAGTGTGCCTTTGGAAGACTTGAACAGGACTCCTTCAACCTTGCTATATTACTCTTTTCCAGGAGTGCCCAAGCTACTCTTGATCTTCTCTATATAGTTTAAATACTATACTGTTTTTGTGTCTGGTAAATAACTTTTATTATGTTATATTTTCTTCCTATATTGTTAGGTAATTTTATTCCAACAGAGATTAAATTGCAACAAATGCTTTTATTACATTTTTCTGACTTTACCAATGAATAAAAATTGTACATTGTTTTTCAGTGCTGGGAATGTAAGCCAGTATTTGGTGCATTCTAGACAAACACTAAGCCATACCCTAGCCCTATTCTTACACATTTCTCTTCTATTTCTGCTCAATAAGGTTTTGCTAACTTTGCAATATTTGGAATGCTAGAATATTACTTCTATTACCTGAACATCTTTTTACAACATTGGAAGAATTTCTTCTTTGAATGCTTAGTGAAACTCTACAAACCACCTGGGCACAATGTTCATATAGTTATTTAGCCCCTCAGGGCTTATAGAACTACCCAAAGTTTCGATTTTTAGTCAGTTTGGGTTGGTTATATTTCCTCTGTATTTTGCTACTTGAATTTTAACATAATTTTCATAGAATTATCTGGGGGTTTTTTGTTGTTTACGTGTTTTGTTTTGAGGCAGGATCACATGCAGGCCATGCTGGTCTTAAATTAGGTAGCCAAGGAACATTTTGAATCCTCTGTCTTCCTGTCTCCATCATTCTTGAGTGCTAGAATTACAAGAGTTTGCCCGTTTTTATGCCCTGCCATAGTATCTTATATTAAATTAACTCTTGGCTTTTTAAATTACTCTGTTGTTTGTCTTTTATTTATTTATTATTCCATTTATTTATTTATTATTTCCATTCTTTTACACTCTTTGGGGTTAGTCTGTATTTTCTTCAACTAAGTTCTTAAATTCAAGATTTAGCTCATCAATTTTCATTTTAGCTTATTTCACAATTTTAAAACTTTTTACAATACAACTATAGATGTGTAGACAGTTGGGAAACTAACACAGTGAATTCCTATGACCCTTTAACCAACTCAGTTTCTCCCATGGTTACATCTTAGGTAACTGTATTAGTTAGGGTTTCCATCGCTGTGAAGAGACACCATAAACAAGGTAACTCTTTTTTTTTTAAATTTTATTTTATTTTCTAAGGTTTTTTTTTTAATTTACATTCAACTCTTATAAAAGGCAAATATTTAATTGGCACTGGCTTGTTGTCAGAGGTTCTGTGCATTATCATCATGGTGGGGTGTGGCAGCGTCCAGGCAGACATGGTGCTGGAGAAAGAGCTGAGAGTTTTACATCTTGATCTGAAAGCAACAGGAAGAGACTGTTCCACACTTCGAGTAGCTTGAAAATAGGACCTCAAAGCCCACCCCCACAGTGACACACTTCTGCCAACAAGGTCATACCTACTCCAACAAGGCAACACCTCCTAATAGTGTCACTCCCTGTGGGCCAAGCATTCAAACACATGAGTCTATTGGGACCGAACCTGTTTAAACCACTACTGTAAACCATGGCACAATATTCAGGAAAACAATGTTGATGCAGTGTATGTATATACAATTTTGTCACATGTATCAATATATATAACTCCCATCACGGTCAGGAATAAACAGTGATTCCATCCCTGCAGAGATATTTTTCCTGCTACTTTTTAGTAGTCACATCAACCCCTCCTACACCATCTCCCATCCCTAATTCTAGTTAACTACAAAATTCACATATCAATTGATTTCCAAGAAGGAAGGAAGGAGAGACCCCTGGCCCTGGAAAGACTGGATGTAGCAGTGTAGGGGAATACCAGGATAGAGAAGCAGGAGGGAGTTGATTAGGGAACAGGGGAAGGGAAGAGAGCTTATGGGACTTTTGGGGAGGGGGGAACTGGGAAAGGGGAAATCATTGGGAATGTAAATAAAAAAAATATAGAAAATAAAAAATAAAAAAAAATTGTTTGTCTCTATAGTTATGTGAATGCAATATGTTCTGCTCCCTTCTGCACAGTTAATTGTAGAGCATGGAATTATTGTTATGGAAATATCTCCTGGAAGCTTATTTCATCTTTTTAAATGCTGTAAAAAGACCTCTGACTTTTCATGTTCCTCCCTGGGCTTGAGGAACACAGAGGAGATAGGTTTCACTGCACTGTGTAAGCAATGGTGACTCAGAACCCTGATTGGTGGACTGCAGGTCTCAAAAACCATCAAGCAATCAATGCTAAAGAAAGAATTGAGATGGATGCCTTGGAGGCCGTAGGTAACTGTGAGCACCTCATTCCTCTCTCCAGAACACAGGTCAGATTGTAATCATTGTAGAGATCTGAACAATAACACTGACACTGTCCGGAATGCCACCATTCCTTATTGCTCCTGTTGAATCACCTAGGGCTTTGCTGGGCATGGATAGAAAAGTTCTCCTGTTCTGGTGGGTGGTATCTAGCTCTTGCACCTGCTTCTTAATCCTTTTCAGCCGTATAATTTTCCTCTTAACTGTTACTAAATCCAGTTCTTTGCCCATATGACCAAACACTTCATTCTTCCTGCATAGAGTAGTAGTAGTAAGAATATCAATTTCACAGCCTATCACTTATCCAACTTCTCCAGGATGTGTTTCTCTACATTGCAAGGAAGCTGATATCTGTCCAGGACCTCTTGATAGGTCCTATACATCATAGAAGATGTAAATATCTTTCTTATTCCTTCTTGGTGAAACATAGGTAGAATGATAGTCCCAAAGGTGATGAGGTAGGATGAACTTCTCTTAGATTCCTCCTCAGGATTCATAAAGCCCAGAGAAGACTGAGTTCTGAATCCCTTAGAACCATTGAAATCCTCCAGAAGTTGATCTGTGTGTCTCAATAGGTGCTGTAATAAGTTAATGCTCACCATAGCCCTGGGTTTGATTTCTCCACACTGACAGAGAAAATACCGATGTCTACCTAGTCTTGATTCTGTAGCCTGACATAGTTAAGGAATCATTTGGGAAGGTTTAATGGCTTTACCTGGGTACAGGAAGTCAACCAGCCTTGGAAATGCAGTGGGTAACTGTGTCAGAGGCAAGAGCCAGTGATTTAGGTTGCCACGTTTCTTGGTCCAGGTAGGCTGTGTGCTGCTGCCTCCTGATGGGCAAGGCAAAAAGGCCTAGGAATGTTTCTTCCAAATTCTTCTAGGAACTCTTTGGCGCCTTGAGCTGTAGAAACAACAGAGATTTGGGAGGGGGACTGATTTTGCAGTTCTGAGAAGGAACTGAAAGAAATACTTTGAGTTGTTATGTACAGAGGGGTCACTAGCTACTGGGAAATCCTCCACATATTACCTGAAGCTTTTATTGTCATAGTGATCTCCTCCTATAGGGCCACATCCTCTGAAGACCCACTCCCTTTTAAGTAGCCTGTTGCAAGGTGGAGGCAGATGAGAACCCATAGAACTGGCCAGGCTTCTTGGTACCCCAAACCTCTATCTTCTTCATGCTCCTCATTCACCTTCAGCTCTGCCTGTGAGTCAAAGGCAAAGCCAGCGATTTCATAACCAGGCTTTGTATATCAGTTACAGTTCTCCAGAGGAACAGAACTAATAGAATGGATATATTTGACTGTGTTTGTTAAAGTGGCTTACAGGCTGTGGTTCAGCCAATCCAACAATGGCTTTTTATCAATGGAAAGTCCAAGAAATCATTCACAAGGGTTTGTGTTCAGTTTACAAGGCTGGAAGACCAGTCTCAGCTAGTCTTTACTATATGACAGAATCCCAAAGCAGTAGGCTTTAACTCAGGTGAAGAAGTGAACTTGCCAGCAAGATGGAGGCCAAGCAGGTCTATGTCCTTTATATAGGTGGTCACAAGGAAGTGTGTCCTAGATTAAAAGTGGATCTTCCCACCTCAGAATATTTGGATTACAGGTGAGTCTTCCTACTTCAAATTATTAAATTAAGAAAACTCCCTCACAGGTCTACCCAGCTACTTGGGTTTTAGTTAATTGTGAAAATAATCAAGTTGACAGTCAGGAATAGCTATTACATTCCTCCTACTTGAGCCTTAGAGGGATTTCTGGTATGTTGATAGCTCAGAACCATCACCAGCCAACTAGGGATTCCTGGAGCAACAGTGAGGATACCCTAGGTAAGTATATTTTCAGTGTATTTGTGCCATGGCTTAGGTTTTTGCACTCATTGGCATATGATTCAGAAGCCCAGCTTTCCTCATCAACCTTCACATACACATTTTGCCTGAGATCTTACTGATGAACTCAATTTTCTGTTCACTTCCAAAGCTGATGGGGACAGACATGAACAACTGCAATTTGGGAAGTAGTACTTTGTAGTACTCTGCCTCACTGGAAGGAGGCTCTGGTAGTTTCAGATTGCATTCTTTGCATGATGGAAGTCTTGGCCTTAGACTTGGATACTGATTTGATGGATACTCATGTCTGGGATGGGGAAGTGAGTTGACTTTCTGTGAGCACCAACTTTGGCTAGTATGAAACAAATTCTCAGTTATCCCTGTTGACCACATCCCTTTCAAGGTCTATGGACAACCTAGACACTACAGATACATTGTGAATCTCTAAGACACTTCCCCAGTCCTGAACTATTGATGTCTGATGCATCATAGATTCCATTCTAGGCCTCCAAGAGGGTAGCAGAGATATGGGCCTACCTCATGCTATACCTCACAAACCACCTCATGATATCCATCCTTCTGTAGTCTGAAGGCCTAGCTTCCAGTTCTACTTCTTAGAGTCGGACACCAATGTGTACTATACCAGGATCATGGGTTTTTCATTGGTATCAACACTGATCTATTCTTAAAACTACAGCAGTTCCTGAAAAAGAGGCAACCACAGATAGAAATGGTTAGGGCCTGGTAGGGTTGTAGGGCTGTGGAATGCCATTGCTGGGACATCCACAGGTAGGCTCAATAGGTCCTTGATGTAGATGCCACTGCTCACATGATGTTGCCTGCAGCACAGGGTGATACCAGCTCCCTTGGCCTTTTAACTTACTTTTCTTTGACCAAATACAGCTTGGATATGTGGATATGTACACTATTCCCTGTGTGTACGTGTGTGTGTGTGTGCAGGTGTGGGTGCGGTTGTATGTGTATGTGTGTGTGTATGTGTCTGTGTCAGTGTGTGTGTGCTGATATGGATAGAAGTTCAAGGTCATACTGGGAAAATTTTTTTTGATTGTCTACAGTCATGCTTTATTCTGCATGGTATTTTTCCATAAAAATAAAACATACTTTGTGAAAAATTTCAATACTGTTGTTTTTTTGTTTTTTTTTTCTAAGTTATTTTTTTATTTACATTCCAAATCATTTCCCCTTTCCCGTTTCCTCCCTCCCCAAAAGTCCCATAAGCCCCCTTCCCTCCCTCTTTTCTCCATTCAACCCCCTCTGATTTCTCTGTCCTGGCATTCCCCTACATCCAGTCTTTCCAGGACCAGGGGTCTCTCCTTCCATCTTCTTAGAAATCTATTGATATGCGAATTGTGTCTAGGGTATTCCTAGATTCGGGGTTAATATCCCCTTATCAGTGACTGCACACTATGTGTGTTCTTTTGTGATTGGGTTACCTCACTAAGGATGATATTTTCAAGATCTGACCATTTGCCTAGGAATTTCGTGAATTCATTGTTTTTAATTGCAGAGTAGTATTCCATTGTGTAGATATACCACATCTTCTGAATCCATTCCTCCGTTGAGGGACATCTGGGTTCTTTCCAGATTCTGGCTATTATGAATAAGGCTGCTATGAACATAGTGGAGCATGTGTCCTTATTGCATGCAGGTAAAGCCTCTGGGTATATGCCCAGGAGTGGTATAGCCGGATCCTACGGGAGTGTCATGCCCAGTTTTTTGAGGAACCACCAGACTGCTTTCCAGAGTGGTTGTACCAGCTTGCAATTCCACCACCAGTGGAGGAGTGTTCCTCTTTCTCCACATCCTCGCCAACAACTGCTGTCTCCTGTGTTTTTGATCTTAGCCATCCCGGCTGGTGTGAGATGGAATCTCAGGGTTGTTTTGATTTGCATTTCCCTAATGACTAAGGTCATTAATGACTAAGAGATGATGAACATCTCTTTAGGTGCTTCTCAGCCATTAGATATTCTTCAGGTGAGAACACTTTGTTTAGCTCTGTACCCCATTTTTTAATAGGGTTACTTGCCTCTCTGGAGTTTAACTTCTTGAGTTCTTTGTATATCTTGGATATTAGCCCTCTGTCGGATGTAAGGTTGGTAAAGATCATTTCCCAATTAGTTGGTTGCCGCTTTGTCTTTTTGACAGTGTCTTTTGTCTTGCAAAAACTTTGTAATTTAATGAGGTCCCATTTGTCTATTCTTGATCTTAGAGCATAAGCTATTGGAGTTCTGTTCAGGAAATTCTCCCCTGTGCCCATATGTTCAAGGTTCTTCCCTAGTTTCCCTTCTATTAGTTTCAGTGTGTCTGGTTTTATGTGGAGATCCTTGATCCACTTAGAATTGAGCTTAGTGCAAGGAGATAAGAATGGGTCAATTTGCATTCTTCTGCATGTTGACCTCCAGCTGAGCCAGCACCATTTGTTGAAAAGGCTATCTTTTTTCCACTGGATGGTTTTAGCTCCTTTGTCAAAGATCAAGTGACCATAGGAGTGTGGATTCATTTCTGGGTCTTCAATTCTGTTCCATTGATCTACATGCCCGTCACTGTACCAATACCATGCGGTTTTTAACACTATTGCTCTGTAGTACAGCTTGAGGTCCGGGATACTGATTCCCCCAGAGGTTCTTTACTCTTGAGACTAGTTTTAGCTATTCTGGGTTTTCTGTTATTCCAGATGAATTTTTGAATTGCTCTTTCTAACTCTATGAAGAATTGAGTTGGGATTTGATGGGGATTGCATTGAATCTGTATATTACTTTTGGTAAGATGGTCATTTTTACTATATTAATCCTGCCAATCCATGAACATGGCAGATTTTTCCATCTTCTGAGGTCTTCTTCAATTTCTTTCTTCAGAGACTTGAAGTTCTTGTCATACAGATCTTTCACTTGTTTGGTTAGAGTCACGCCAAGATACTTAATATGGTTTGTGGCTATCGTGAAGGGTATTATTTCTCTTACTTCTTTCTCAGCCTACTTATCCTTTGAGTATAGGAAGGCTTCTGACTTACTTGAGTTGATTTTATATCCGGCCACTTTGCTGAAGTCGTTTATCAGCTGTAGGAGTTCTCTGGTGGAGTTCTTTGGGTCGCTTAAGTATACTATCATATCGTCTGCAAATAGTGATAGTTTGACTTCTTCCTTTCCAATTTGTATCCCTTTGACCTCTTTTTGTTGTCTAATTGCTCTAGCTAGAACTTCAAGTACATCGCTTCTCGGCCTTTTGGCTAAGATCAAGTGTAGTGAACTTCAAGTACTATATTGAAAAGATATGGAGAGAGAGGGCAGCCTTGTCTAGTCCCTGATTTTAGTGGGATTGCTTCAAGTTTCTCTCCATTTAGATTGATGCTGGCTACCGGTTTGCTGTAAATTGCTTTTACTATGTTTAGATATGGGCCTTGAATTCCTGATCTTTCCAAGACCTTTAGCATGAAAAGATGCTGAATTTTGTCAAATGCTTTCTCAGCATCTAATGAGATGACCATGTGGTTTTTTTCTTTGAGATTGTTTATATAGTGGATTACATTGATGGATTTCCTTATATTGAACCATCCCTGAATCCCTGGGATGAAGCCTACTTGATCGTGGTGAATGATCTTTTTGATGTGTTCTTGAATTCAGTTGGCAAGAATTTTCTTGAGTATTTTTGCATCGATATTCATAAGAGAGATTGGCCTGAGATTCTCTTTCTTTGTCGGATCTTTGTGTGCTTTTGGTATTAGTGTAATTGTGGCTTCATAGAACGAGTTGGGTAGTGTTCCTTCTGTTTCTATTTTGTGGAACAGTTTGAAGAGTATTGGTGTTAGGTCTTCTTTGAAGGTCTGATAGAATTCTGCACTAAAACCATCTGGACCTGTGCTTTTTTTGGTTGGAAGACTTCCAATGACAACTTCTATTTCTTCAGGGCTTATAGGATGGTTTAGATGGTCTATTTGATCCTGATTTAATTTTGGTATTTGGTATCTGTCAAGGAAATTGTCCATTTCCTCAAGATTTTCTAGTTGTGTTGAATACAGGTTTTTGTAGTAGGATCTGATGATTTTTTGAATTTTCTCAGTTTCTGTTGTTATCTCTCCCTTTTCGTTTCTGATTTTATTAATTTGGATACTATCTCTGTGCCCTCTGGTTAGTCTGGCTAAGGGCTTATCTATCTTGTTGATTTTCTCAAAGAACCAACTCCTAGTTTTGTTGATTCTTTGTATGGTTTTATTTGTTTCTACTTGATTGATTTTAGCCCTTAGTTTGATAATTTCCTGCCTTCCACTCCTCTTTGGTGTATTTGCTTCTTTTTGTTCCAGGGCTTTCAGGTGTGCCATTAAGCTATTAGTGTATGCTGTCTCCCGTTTCTTTTTGGAGGCACTCAGGGCTATGAATTTTCCTCTTAGCACTGCTTTCATTGTGTTCCATAAATTAGGGTATGTTGTGCCTTCATTTTCATTAACTTTCAAAAAGTCTTTGATTTCTTTCTTTATTTCCACCTTGACCAAGTTATCATTGAGTAGAGCGTTGTTCAGCCTCCATGTGTACGTGGGTTTTCTTTTGTTTCTGTTGCCATTGAAGACCACCCTTATTCCATAGTGATCTGATAGGAGGCATGGGATTATTTCTATCTTCTTATATCTGTTGAGGTCTGATTTGTGACCAATTATATGGTCAATTTTGGAGAAGGTACCATGAGGAGCTGAGAAGAAGGTGTATTCTTTAGCTCTAGGATGAAATGTTCTATATATATCTGTTAGTTCCATTTGGTCCAAGGCTTCAATTAGATTCACTGTGTCCCTGTTTAGTTTCTGCTTTCCTGAACGATCCATTTCAGAGAGCGGGGTGTTGAAGTCACCCACTATTATTGTGTGCAGTGCGATGTGTGCTTTGAGTTTTAGTAAAGTTTCTTTTACGAATGAGGGGTGCCCTTGCATTTGGAGCATAGATATTCAGAATTGAGAGTTCTTGATGGTGGATTTTTCCCTTGTTCAGTATGTAGTGTCCTTCTGTGTCTTTTTTGATGACTTTAGGTTGAAAATCAATTTTATCTGATATTAGGATGGCTACTCCACCTCGTTTCTTGGGGCCGTTTGCTTGTAAAATTGTTTTCCAGCTTTTTACTCTGAGGTAGTATTTGTCTTTGACACTGAGGTGCGTTTCCTGCATGCAGCAAAATGCTGGGTCCTGTTTACGTATCCAGTCTGCTAGTCTATGTCTTTTAATTGGGGAATTGAGACCATTGATATTAAGAGAGATTAAGGCATAGTGATTATTGCCATCTGCCATTCTTCACGCAAACTTTATGTTTCAGTGGTTATCTACTTTTGGGTTTGATTCAAGAAGGTTATTATCTCATTTTTCCAGGGTGTTGTTTCTCTCCCTGTATTGGAGGTTTCCACCTATTATCCGTTGCAGGGCTGGATTTGTGGTAAGATATTGTGAAAATTTGGTTTTATCATGGAATATCTTGGTCTCTCCATCTATGGTGATTGAGAGTTATGCTGGGTATAGTAGTCTAGGCTGGCATTTGTGCTCTCTTAGTGTCTGCATGAGATCTGCCCAGGATCTTCTGGCTTTCATAGTCTCTGGTGAGAAGTCTGATGTGATTCGGATAGGTCTTCCTTTGTATGTTACTTGGCCCTTTTCTCTTACTGCTTTTAGTATTCTTTCTTTGTTTACAACATTTGGTGTTTTGATTATTATGTGACGGGAGGTATTTCTGTTCTGGTCTAGTCTGTTTGGGGTTCTGTAGGCTTCTTGTACGTTCATCGGCATCTCTCTCTTTAGGTTAGGGAAGTTTTCCTCCATAATTTTGTTGAATATGTTTACTGGCCCTTTAAGTTGCAAATCTTCACTCTCATCTATACCTATAATCCTTAGGTTTGGTCTTCTCATTGTGTCCTGGATTTCCTGGATGTTTTGGGTTACACGTTTTTTGCATTTTGCATTTTCTTTGACTGTTGAGTCGATGCTTTCTATGGAATCTTCAGCACCTGAGATTCTTTCTTCCATCTCTTGTATTCTGTTGTTGATATTTGCATCTATGACTCCTGATTTCTTCCCAAGATTTTCTATCTCCAAAGTTGTCTCCCTTTGTGATTTCTTAGTTGTTTCTACTTCCTTTTTTAGTTCCTAGATGGATTTGCTGAGATCCTTCACTTGTTTGTTTGTATTTTCCTGTATTTCTTTAAGGTATTTTTGCATTACCTCTTTCAGGATTTCTGCCTGTTGACCCACGTTCTCCTGCATTTCTCTGAGCGATTTTTGTGTTTCCTCCTCATGGGAATCCATCTGTTGATCCATCATCTCCTGCATTTCTTTAAGCAGTTCTCGTGTTTCCTTTGTAAGGGTATCTAACCGTTGATTCATTTCTTTAAGCAATTTTTGTGTTGCCTCCTTATGGGCATCCATCTGTTGACCCATATTCTTCTGCATTTCTTTATGCAATTTTTGTGATTCCTTTGTGAGTGCATCTACCCGTTGATTCATCTCGTTAAGCGATTTTTGTGTTGTCTCCTTGTGCGCCTCCATCTTTTGATCCATGTTCTCCTGCATTTCTCTAAGCGATTTTTGTGTTTCCTTTGTAAGGGCTTCTAACCATTGATTCATGGTCTCCTGTAATTCTTTATTAGATTTATTTGTGTCCTTCTTGTGATCCTCTAATAGCATCATGAGAAGTGATTTTAAATCCAGATCTTGTCTTTCAGGTGTGGTGTGGTATCCAGGACTTGCTGCCGTTGGAGAGTTGGGTTCGGATGGTGCCATATTACTTTGATTTCTGTTAGTAACGTTCCTACGTTTGCCTTTTGCCATCTGGTTACCTCTGATGTTAGTTGGTCCTGCTGTCACTGGCTGTTGGTTGGACCTCCTGTGAGCCTGCAAAGCTATTTCTGCCCCCCCCCCCCCCGGTTTACCAGGATTCCCCTGGCACAGATTTCTGGGGCCTGCCTTGCTCCTGAGTGACTTTGGAGCCCTGTTGTGCCTTGTCCCAAGTGATGTTATATTGGGGAGTCCTTGCACATCCAAAGGCTCAGCGTAGTGGATTCCTGGAGCAGAGGTCGCCAAAGGGAGGCTGGTAGGCTCCTGCCCTGTGCAGGGGTGTGTGATCTCTCCTAGAGTGGGGGGGGGAGGGGGCGTCCCTCTGCCAGGCAGAAGTCCCACAGCAGAGCTGGTGCGCTGGTTACTGCAGATCTGCCCAGCACTTGGGAGTCGCATACACACAAACCGCCCGAGACCCAAGCGATATTATACCTGTCTGTCTCTGAGCCTGGCAGTCCCAACTTCCCGGCCACTGGAGCAAAGATGGCAGAGTGCACTCAGCACTCTCTCCTTGGCGCAGGTCACCCTGCAGAGGCGATGGCCTGCAGATCTGGCACCCAGACGACCACAGCGCTGTCCAGTTCTTGGGCGCAGGCGGAAGCCCCAACAGGCCATGTCCCAAGTGATGTTATATTGGGGAGAGCCTGGGTACCTGTCTCTTCAGTGCAGTCTACCGGAACAGAGGTTGCAGAAGGGAAGCTGGTAGGCTCCCGCCCAGTGTGGGGTCCCTCTGCTAGGCAGAAGTCCCACAGCAGAGCTGGCGCTGATTACTGCAGATCAGCCCAGCACTTGGGAGCCGCATACACACAAGCCGCCCGAGACCCAAGCGATATTATGCCTGTCTCCATACTGGTAAATTTAATGGAAGTATGTCTCAAATTAAAAGAAAATGGAGGGCTAAGGAACTGGCAAGATGTCCCACTGCTCCTAATACTAACAACCTGACTTTGATACCTAGAACCCACATAGTGGAAGGAGAAAATTGACTTCTGCAGGTTGTCCTCTGACTCCTACATGTGTGCATTGTACATGCACACAAACACATCAAATAAAAGTAATAAAAAAATTTAAAAATTAAATTGAAGTTAGGGATTTAGCTCCGTGCAAGAGTGCTTATATAGCATAGCATGTACAAAGTTCTGAGTTAAATCACTAATTCTAGCAAAACCAGTTATTTGGGAAATGGTTTCTCTTCTCTATTTTGGAACTTTTGGGGGTAGATTTCATATTACTGCTTTTTAAAGATGTTTAATGAAATTTTCTTGGATTTCCTGTTTGATAGAATTGATATGGGCTTGGGGATTGCTTTCTTGAGAATGTTAAAGTCAATCAATTCAATTTCTCTAATAGTTAAAGGATTAGTCTCATTATTTCATATTGGTTAAGCTGCTATAACACGTGCTTTTAAAGAAATTGGCCTATTTTAATTACTTGATCGAATGCATGTGTGTAGAGTTGGTCACATTATGCCTATTTCATTCTTTTAATATGTGCAGGGACTGTAGAGTGATATCCTGTGTGGTATTAGTAATCTGTGCTGTTTCTTTGTTAGTGTTTGTATGCTTTGCAAGGAATCTGATCCCACTTCAAAGAACCAGCTTCACCTTACTGATTATTTTCCATTGTTTTTCTGTTCAAACTTTCATTGAATTTTGTTTTCATTTATATTGTGCCTTCTGGTTTATTTTGTCTTTCTTCTTATTATTTTTTAAAAAAATTCTTGGGCCAGGATCTCACTGTGTAGCTCATACTAATCTCATATTCAGCCTCCATAGTAGAGCGATTACAGGCATACAGATATATACACTCCATACTATGTCTGTTGCCTTCATATTTTCTTTTTTTCTACAGGTCTAAGGATTGAAACCAGGAACTCTCTAATGATAGGCAAATGTTGTACCACTAGACCACATCCTCAGTCCATGCATAGGTTTTTAAAGGAGATTAGGTGACTGGTTTGAGACTTCCTCGTTTTGATATAAGTAACTATTATAATCTAATATTTTCCTTCTTAGCACTAGATTAGCATCTCACAAATTTTGATGCATTCTCTATTTATTTTCATTGAACTAAACCTATTTTTGTAAACTTTGAGTTTTTGTTATTTGGAAATGTACCTTTTGCTTTTATGTGCATTGGTATCAGAGAAGAGGCAACTTTTGTCTCAGTAATAATAGAAATCAAATTGAGACAGAAAAAGGGCAAGCTTTCCAGGCAAATCTTTAATTGAATGTCAATATCCTTCTTATGCCAGAATTTGAGAAGCAGAAGGAGTTCATAGCTTGGCTACAGAAACTTGTATCAAACAACAAATAAACAAACGAAGACAGGGAGCAAACAAACAAAGGAAGGGAGAATAGTGGGGGAGGGATAATTGGGTAGAGCATGGACAGGGAAGAAATAAGAGCGGGTAACAAAGGGCTAGCTAGCATTAAGGATACTTAGCCCATATAAAAAACTTATGATTTTATAAACTTGCACGTATGCAATAGTTTAAAGGGAACTACTCTATAGGGGGCATAATGGTTCTCCCAGAAGTCTGGAGAAGTAGAAATCAAATGTGATTGAAATAAATTATGTGCATGTATGACATTCTCAATCAATAAAAAATATTATATAACAGAGGAGTTAAAAAAAAAAGCTTAAATTGAAAGGAAAAGGGGTCGAGGAGAAGAGACACTGCATTGCAAGGAGATTTAGATTAGTTCCAATTAGAGGAAGAAGGAGGTTCTTAGATCTGATTGCTAAAGTGGCTAGCACTTTACAATTAGTTGTAAGAATGGCAGGTTTAAAGAATTATCCTCCTAATTTAAGCGATTTCCTTTTTCCTTGTGTAATATAGCCACTGGATTTTCTGTCCTATTTGTGTTTGTGCTTGCTTTTGTATGTTTGTGCATGTGAATGTGTGTGTGTGTGTGTGTGTGTGTGTGTGTACCACATGCATGGGGGGAGGGGCATACAGTGGCCAAAGTTTAACATTGGATATCTTCCTTGATTGTTTTTCCCCTTTTTGAGACAGAGTCTGACCTAGAGCTCATAACTTCAGCTCTGCTGCCTAGCCAATGAGCCCCAGGATCTGTCTGTCTTCATCCTTCTGGTGCTTTGGTTATAGATGCACAAACCCACATACCTTACTTTTCCACAGGTGCTAGGGCTCTGAACTTAAGTCCTAATACTTGCATGGCAAACACTTTACTGACAAAGTCTTCCTCGAAGCCCTTTATCTTCAATTGATAAGAGGAGGGTGGGGATTGTGATCACATATTCTTTTGCTAAAATGAGATGTTTTAATTTGTTAAATTAATTTTATTATTTTTTAAAAAATGAACTCCTTTTTAAATTTTATGTGCCAGAGTGCTTTGCTTGCAAGTATGTATGTATACCATGTGTGTACCTGCTCCCCACAGAGGTGAGAAAAGGATGCTAGATCCTCTGTAATTGAGGTTCTAGATACTTGTGAGCCACCACGTGGGTGCTTAGAGACAAACCAGATTCCTCTGCAAGGGTGGCCAGTGCTCTTCCCTACTGAACTGTCTGTTCAGTCCTGTTTGGCTAGTTTTTGAGACAAGGTCTCATCCAAATAATGATCAGTGTGATTGACATATCTCAGACTTAAGGTACTCCTTTTTAGTAGTCTCGGTTAAGGGAATTACTTCTGGTGTAATTGATAAACCCATCTATTTCTGTTTATGACTTGGTATATTCATGGGTGTGGTTGTCACTGGCACACATAAGTGATTAGTCTGTGCTTTTAGGTGTTCTGGCTGATGGCAGCTGCTTTTCTTGTATAGACAAGACATAGAATCATTATGTCATTACATGTGCACTCAAAAATGGTGTAATTCAGGTTAAAACTGTTGTTTTTATAAAACAGAATGGATGCAGGCTAGGAATAACTTAAAGTTGCTATCCTGTACAGTATAAGTTACCCAGAGCAGGACATGCCTGTTCAGTTCTAATGTCCACTGGTGTAGCCTTTAAATTTTGATTATTACATTTTCCAGTTATGTCTCCATCTGCTAATTCCTAGCTAACACTTTCTGTTTCATTGCTTAGACTTTTGCAGTTTTGTATTTTCTCAGTGTGTTTCTATTATCTTTATAATTATTCCTTGAAGTATATTTTCATTCCCATTCCTTTAATATCTTTGTCAGATAATTCAATTATTTGTTAATATCTTATTGTTGGCTTCTGTTAATGGTCTTTTCTAATTGAAGTTGGTTTCTCTCTGCATAGGATGGAGATTCTCAGTTGTACCCTGAATGTTTTCAGTATTTATGATTACAATGGTTTGAATGAGAATGCCCCCATAGTCTTGGCCATTTGAACAGTTGGTCCTCAGTTGGTGGTTGTTCTGGAGGAAGTGTGCCACTGGGAGTGACTTTGAGAGCTCAAAGACTCTCCCCATTTCTCTTTTGTTCTTTCTGCCTTCTACTTATGGTTCAAGATGTGAGCCCTCTGCTTCTCACTCCTGCTGCCTTGCCTGCCACTTGCTGCTATTTTCCCCTTACCATGATGGACTCTTACTCTTCTAGAAATGTAAACCAAATAAACCTTTTCTTCTATAAAGAACCTTGCTTGTGGTATTTTATCACAGCAATAGAAAAGTAAGAAATACAATGACACACTGGATCTTACTTAATTCTCTTATAGTAGTCACCTATGATGTCATATTTCAGGTCTTATTGGTTACTTCCATCATTAGTATGACAAAATACCTTATAAAAATAAATTAAGAAAAGTTTTATTTCATCTTACAGCCATTCATGCTACAGCATACATCATTGTTTCCTTTCTTCTTCATTCCCAAATAATATTGCATTTTATGGTTATGCTACATGTTAGCTATCAGTCAATGGACCCGGGGACTGTTTCCACTTTGTGAATATTCACTATGATAAATAATGTTGCTATGAGCATCCATGTGCAAGTTTTTATGTGAACATAATTTTTCACTTCTCTTGAACATACTATTAAGAGTGCAGTTTTTGGGTCACATGGTAACTTTATAGTGAATGTTTTGAGAAACTACTAAATCATTTTTCATGGAGGCTATGAAACTTTCCATTCCTATTGCCAGTGTATAAGCCTTCTAATTTTCTACATCCTTGTCATCAACTCACATCATTGTCAACCCATCTTTGTTATAATCTTTCTACTGTAGCTGTCCCAATGTTATCTTCTTTTGGTTTTGACTTTCATCACACATTTGTTAACATTTATTGGGCTTATTACACAATTGTGTATGGTCTCTGGAGAAACATTTACTGAAATCCTTCCTTGTTTTTGAACATTGGAATATGTGGGAACTGGCAAGATGGTTTAGTGGATAAAAGATAACCTGACCTCCATCCCCAGGCCCCACAGTGTGGAAAAAACTGATTCCTGTGGTTATCCTTTAACTTCCACATGCATGTCATGCATGGTATTGAGCACAGGCATGCACACATATGAACAAACACATCTAAATAAATAAAATGTAACTTAAAAACTGAGATATTTAGCCAGATAGTGGTAGTGTAAGCCTTTAATCCCAGCAATCAAGAGGCAGAGGCAGGCAAATCTCTGAGTTCAAGGCCAGCCTGGTCTACAAAGTGAGTTCTAGGATAGCCAGGGCTACACATAGAAACCCTGTTTTTTAAAAAAAAACAAACTAAAATTTGAGATATGTGTCTTTTTGCTGTTTAATTACAAATCCTTCATAAGAGACCAGATTTGGAAATATTTTCTCCCATTATATTTATAGTTGACTGTTTCTCTCTCTCTCTCTCTCTCTCTCTCTCTCTGTGTGTGTGTGTGTGTGTGCGCGCGCGCTCGCGTGCGCGCGCTTTGTATGAAAACCACAGCCTCATACATGCTAGGCCAGTAGTCTACATCCACAGTCCTCCTCTTCCTATTCTTTGCCTCTTCCTCCTCTTCTTGTGTTTGGTTTGTCTTAAAGACAAGGTCTTGCCACTACGGTCCAGGGTAGCCTACAACTTGCAGTTGTTATGGCTAACGTTATATTTTCAGTTTAAATTACTGTGTTTAAAGGCCTATAAACATAATAGCTTCTAACCTGGAAGTTTCACTTGCTCAAGGACAGATCACTTCCAGGAATGCTTGGGGCTATTTTTATAATTGTCTGGCCTTGTTTATGCAAGATAATTGTCACAGTATTGCTGCTTCTGCTTCCGTTAAAAAAAAAAAAAAGTCTTGCTTGCTTGAGACCAAAGCATCTGCTTGGTAACTCAGCCTTTGACTGCAGGATGTATGCCTGCACATTTACAGAATGTAATCTTCTGATTACAGGATGTATATCCTTATGTATCTTTTTTTGCATTATAAACCCCTGACTAATGTGGCTCAGTACTACATTTGGATATCCTGAGTCCCAGGTGTATCCCCAATACCAGTATCTGAAATATATGCATGGTCAGATTGATGAATCCCTGAATGAGTCTTTCATGGCCTTGAATTTGTCAGTGAATTTGTATACCAAAAAGAGTACAAGCAACAAAAAGAAGAAATAGATACATAAACTTCATTACAATTTAATAATTTTGTTTGTATCAAGGGATAATATCACTAAGCATGAAGGTATATGCCTGTAATCCCAATCTGGGAAGGATAAGACAGAATGACTGTGTTACGGGTTTGGAGTCATTCAGCTTCAAGACATCTCCTGCTTTAAGCAAGACATTCAGCTTCAAGACATCAAGTCACCATCTCCTGCTTTAAGCCCCAAATATCGGATTTCAATACTTACTACAAAGTTAGAGTAATAGAGAGTAATTTTAACTACACTTTAGGTCCGAGGTTCCATTCAGGGTTATTTTTTGTGTGGTAAGGCAAAAGAGTGTGACTTAGTTCTTTTGTATGTGAACATCCAGTTCTTTTAGTACCACTTACTGGAAGGACTTCTTTTTCTCTGAATTGTCTTGACACCATTTTCAAAAATTAGAGCAAGTCAAATAGTAGAGAACTTACCTGGTGTGTGTGAAGTCCTGTGTTTGATGCTCAGCATGGAGAAAAAATTAACTGACCATGAATGTCAGTATTTATTTCTAGGAGTTTATTCCATTGTTAGATATATCTAATGTTTGTATTATATATGTGTGTTCGTGTGTGTGTGTGTGTGTGTGCGCGCGTGCATGCATATGCATGCATGCATGCATTGGCTCTCAATTACTCTAACTTTGTAGTAAATCCAAATATCGGATTTCAATACTTACTTGGGGCTTAAATTAGGAGGTGGTGACTCACATTTGTAATCCTAGTTCTCGTAGAAGGAGCATTTCCAGTTCCAAGTCCTGTATTTTGAGTCCTAGGCCAAGCTACAGAGATAGGACCTTTCTTAAAAGGGTAGTCAACAAATCAATAAACTGGGAATGAGAATGTAGTTCAGTGACAGAGTGCTTAAGATTCTGAAGTCTATCTCTAATACTAAAAATACAAAGATAAGACAATTAAAAAATCATGACAATTGAGTCCTTCAACTTCTGTATGTGTACAGGTGTTTTTGCCTATATGTATTTCTGTGTACCATGTGCACGTGGTACCTACAGATACCAGAAGAGGGCATCTGATCCCCTGGAACTGGAGTTACAGACATTTGTGAATTGCCATTTGAGTCCTGGGAATTAAATCCTGATCATTGCAAGAGAAACAAGTGTTCTTAATTGCTGAACCATCCCACTAGCCCTCAACTTTATTTTTATAACGATTTGTTAGAGTTATTCATGGTGGTGCATGCATGTAATCCCTGAATTTAGGAGATGGAGGCAGGAGAATCCAGTTTGACACCAGCCTTAGGCTGTTTTCTGAACCTTGTCTCAACAACAACAAAACAAAGCAGAAATTCAAGATTATGTTAACTACTTGGTATCCTTGAACTGTGGTTGGGGTTGAATTAAGTCAGCAAATCATCTGACTCTAAAACACAGATTGAATCCCCATTTATTTAGGTGTCTATTAATTTGTTTCAGTAATGCATAGTGCAAATTTTGGTTTCATAAAAAAATCCAGTAATGTTATGTGAATATGTTTTTGTTTTAATCCCAGGTGTGGGATAAGAAGCTGCTTCACATTAAGTGTTCATGATTTGCCTCATGCACTGGCAGAGTGTGATTTTTTTTTTTTTTTTTTTTTTTTTTTTTTTTTTTTGCCAGCTGCAGATCAATTCTGGGGACTCTGGACGGGATATAAATGGGAGAGCACTGAGAGGGCCTGTGACAGCTGCTGTTGGTTTCTGTGCTGTTTGTTGGACTGCTGGATTGCTGTTTGGAGCTAGTAAGATGATGAAAATTGGAGGCCCTTTTTCCTTTTCCCCTCTTACCTTTTTTCTTCCCTACCTGGAATTGAAGGCTTGGAAGGGATTAGGGTAGAATAAGGGTTAGAAGGATGGTAAATATAAGACCCAGTGGAATAGCTTAAAAGTAGTGCAAAAATAGTAATTTTTTTGTAGTTTTTAATGTACACGTCTTGAATTTCTGTGAGTATAAAAGTATCGTTTATTTGCTTGATGTAATTGTTGTCTCCAAGGCTTACTGCCTCAGTGTGCTAACCTAGGCCTAGTTCTGGAAGCTTCTAGCCTCTGTACAACCTAATCTAGGCCTAGAATATTTTCAGCCTCTTAGACTGCTAAATAAGCTCACCCTATTCTGGTTCTTTCTGAACTCTAGTTGGCTTATTCAGCTCAACTGTTCCGGCTCAAACTTCTCTCCAAGATGACTGATTCAATATGGCTTCTCTCAGCTTCACCTGAATTGCTCTGCTTGGTCTCATACTATCTCTTTCAATCTATTCTAATCATCTAGCTCCTGCTAATTCTCTGGCTCATTCTGACTTTACCAATGTCTAGCTTGTTCTCTCTTCAACATGTCTCTGTAAAACTGCCTTCTTCCTCTCTCTGCATTGCCCCTTAAGTAGCTTCTTTTCCTCTCTCACTTCTCATGAGAGTTGGGAATATTCTATTCTGACAAATCTTTCTCTGATTCATCAGTTTGTCTGCCACTCAATTAGACATGGCTTTCAAACATGAATGCTTCTTTTTACCTTCCCTGTTTGGGATTTAAGGTGTGTAGTAATGGCATGTCTGTATACCAGCCAGAGGGATTAAAGGTCTGTTCAAACAACACAATCTAGGAATTCACAGTATGACCAAATATCCAACAACATGTGGATAATTTTTTCCTCTGTATTTGACTTTTTTGCTGTTATTTTCTAAGATCCTCATAAGTATGAGTACCATATCATAGCTAAGGGCCATACACAAAACTGAGTACAAATTCACTTCTATAGCAAAAACAAGCCTCTGTTTTATGCAGATTTGTTATTTGGGTTGATCTGTTACTCATAAATGAGATAAGTTGAACAAATCTACGATGCAGTGATGTTTATTCACTCACTCAACAAGTACCATTGGCCATAGAAAATGCCTTAATGTTTCAAGGCACTAAGATTAAAAAAAAAGGCATGTGAGTCATAATCCCTGTTATTTGTGAATGGCTCCACTCACTGGTGGATGAGATATACATTCTAATAACATTTTTATTGGATATTTTCTTTATTTACATTTCAAATGTTATCCCCTTTCCTGGTTTCCCCTCCGAAAACACCCTATCCCATCAGCCCTCCCCGCCACCCCCCCCCCACCAACCCTCCCACTCCCGCTTCCCTATTCTAGCATTCCCCTATACTCCCATCGAGCCTTCTCAGAACCAAGGGACTCTCCTCCCTTTGATGTCCAACCAGGCCATCCTCTGCTACATATGCAGCTGGAGCCATGGATCCCTCCATGTGTACTCTTTGGTTGGTGGTTTAGTCCCTGGGAGCTCTGGGGGTACTGGGTGGTTCATATTATTGTTCCTCCTATGGAGCTGCAAGTTCCTTCAGCTCCTTTGGTCCTTTCTCTATCTCCTCCATTGGGGACCGTGTGCTCAGTCCAATGGTTAGCTGAGAACATCCACCTCTGTACTTGTCAGGTACTGGGAGAGCCTCTCAGGAGACAGCTATATCAGGCTCCTGTTAGCAAGTGCTTGTTGGCATCCACAATAGTATCTAGGTTTGGTGACTGTATGTGATAGAACCCAAGGTGGGGCAGTCTCTGGATGGCCTTTCCTTCATAGTTTGTCTCTGTGTCCACACTCTGTCTCTGCTCCAAACTTTGTCTCTGTATCTCCTCCCATGGGTATTTTGTTCCCCATTCTAAGAAGGACCAAAGTATCCATGCTTTGGTCTTCCTTCTTCTTGAGCTTCATTTGGTCTGTGAATTGTATCTTGGGTATTCCAAGCTTCTGGGCTAATATCCACTTATCAGTGAGTGCATACCTTGTGTGTTCTTTTGTGTTTGGGTTACCTCACTCAGGATATTTTCTAGTTCCATCCATTTGCCTAGGAATTTCATGAATTCATTGTTTTTTTTATCCCTGAGTAGTACCCCATTGTGTAAATGTACCACATTTTCTGTATCTATTCCTCTATTGAGGAACATCTGGGTTCTTTCCAGCTTCTGGCTATAATAAATGAGGCTGCTGTGAACATAGTAGAACATGTGTCCTTATTACATGTTAGAGAATCTTCTGGGTATATGCCCAGAAGTGGCATAGCTGGGTCCTCAAGTAGTGCTGTGTCTAATCTGAGGAACTGCCAGACTGATTTTCAGAGTGGTTTTACCAGCTTGTAATCCCACCTGCAATGGAAGAGTGTTCCTCTTTCTCCACATCCTCACCAGCATCTGCTGTCACCTGAGTTTTTGATCTTAGCCATTCTGACTAGTGTAAGGTGGAATCTCAAGATTGATTTGATTTGCATTTCCTTGATGACTAAGGATGTTGAACATTTCTTTAGGTGCTTCTCAGCTATTCAGTATTCCTGTTGAGAATTCTCTGTACCCCATTTTTAATAGGGTTATTTGGTTCTATGGAGTCTAACTTCTTGAGTTCTTTATATATATTGGATATTAGTCCTCTGGGATGTAGGATTGGTAAAGATCTTTTCCCAGTCTGTTGGTTGCCATTTTGTCCTTTTGACAGTGTCCTTTGCCTTACAGAAGCTTTGCAATTTTATGAGGTCCTATTTGTCAGTTCTTGATCTTAGAGCATAAGCTATTGGTTTTCTGTTCAGGAAATGTTCCCCTGTGCCCATGTGCTCGAGAGTCATACCTGCTTTCTTTTCTATTAGTCTCCATGTATCTGGTCTTATGTGGTGGTCCTTGATCCACTTGGACTTGAGCATTGTACAAGGGAATTAGAATGGATCGATTTGCATTCTTCTACGACTAATAGCATTTTTAAATATTTTAACAAGGTGATCTTTTCCCACTCAAAGTAATACCACACAGCATGCTTGCTTCTATGACTCTATAAAAATGGTAATGAGAATGGCAAGAGTTATGATTCCTTAGAGCTGGAGTCTGAGGTGGGGGCTGTTGAGGGAGAAGTCTTGAACTGGAAAAAAAGGATACTTATGAAGTTGGGGAAAACTTTGGGAGAGAAGGAAATAATGTTGGCAGTCTGGAGGTGAGAGCAAGGATACAGGAAAACAGGACCCACTGGAGAGCAAAGCTAAGAAAATTCAAAAAGAAAAATTGGAGGGCCCAGCTGCACAGTCTATGGACAAGATGAAAATGCTTCAGAAGTATGAACTGGATAGGTTTGGTTTAGTGACCTCTGTGGTTTAGATGTCATTTGTTCTCCTAAACATTAATGTGCTGAAAGTTTGATCCTAGATGCAACAGCTGGTGAAAACTTTAGGAGGTGGAGTTTGGTGAACATTGAGCTATTTGGCTACTTCCTCACTGACCTTTGGTGCTCTCATAAACAAATGTTACTATCTGAGTTATCTGCCATGTTGAGACACAGCAAGGGAACTGCACCAAATATTGTCCCAGCACAAACATTTCAGCCTCTAAAACCATGAGCCAAACTAAACTTCTTTTCTTTATAAAGTACCTGATATCAGCTATATTGTTATAGCAACATAAAATGGACTAATACAGAGGCATATGAAGGGACAGGAAGAGTGGGCAATTCATGATTTGACCACAAGCAATAAGTAGGTACACATATAGGGAATTTAAAGCAATGTCATTTTGTCCTCAGAGGCCAAAAATGGTTGTTGGATCCTCTGGAACTAGAGATATAGATAGCTGTGAGATTCCCAAAATGGGTGTTAGGAACCCAACTTTGGTCTTTTGGAAGAACATGCTCTCATCTGCTGAACCATCTATCTCTCGAGCCCTATCCATCCACCTTTTATTTTTGTCTTGTGCCAGCAATTTTAAATGTCAGTGATAAAATAGTCTTCATCTCACAATACTTTGTCAGTCTAGGGCAGCACTAGTCAATAGAAAAATGTTATCTTTCTAAAACAGCATTCCCTTTCTTCTGTATTATCCCTTGTGAACTTAATTTTAATAGGCTCAATAATTCAATAACTATAAATCACTATCACTTTAACACACAATCAGAATAAAAGTATTAGCAACATAGTGTATCTTTTTCACAAGAGATGTTCTAAATGTGGTATTTTCTGCTTATGGCACACCCTAATTTAGACTGGCTGTGCTTCCAGTGCTCAGTAACCACATGTGGCTCACAGCTTCTGTATTACATAGTATGTGTTTGTGTCTGAATAAAACTGCCTTGTAATAATATGTTAGGAGCTTCAACTCGGCACAATACTATTACATACCCTTTTCATAAACATTATAGTTACATGAGGATCAATTTGAAGAACTTTTAAACATGAAGATTCAGGAGAATGAGTTGACTTGCAGATTAAGTTTGTGGTAGTTCAAAATTGTCAGCTATTCAGTATTCAGTTGATTTGGGCATATTTTATTATTTTTGTTGCTCTTCTGTTATTCTGCTGCTTTCCTGTCCTTATTTTTTAAAGACAGGGTATCCCAGTGTAGTCCAGGCTAGATTGGAACTTGATGGCCTCCTTCAAAGTGCTAATATTACAAGTGTGCATGACTGTGCCTAGCCTTGGGTACTGTTTTCACTTCTATTATTATGATAATGTAAAATCCTAAAAGGAGGCAGCAGGTGAGAAATACAGCCGGTTATTCCAAGTACAAGAAATAAATCACTAGATGGGTTAAGTCGAGTTTATGTTATCAGTTGGAGATTTTGTATTTGCTTTTATGTTTAGTTTTATCATTTTACATTTTGTTGTTTCCTGAGGTGGGGCCTCTGGAGCTGAGGATGGCATCTAATCATCTATGTAGTTGCAGATGGGGTTGCATTCCTGATTCTCCCACTTCCAGTTCCAGAGGATTATAGGAATGTACTATGAAACCCAGCTTTTTTAAAATTCTAAAACAGCACAAATTATGTGATTCAATATATTTGTGGGTAAGCAAAAACATAGTTTCATACATAAAATATTTTAGTGTATTTAAATAACATTGTTTTCTTGGACTTTTAATTGTTATTACAAAATGTTATTAACTATGTAGTTTTTAAAGAATAGAATTTAATTTCTAACAGTTCTAGAAACTGTAAAGTCTTGAGTGCAAGTTGCCAATAGATTCCATGGCCAATGAGGACCTTTTTCCTGTTTCTCAGTGATTTTGGTGTTTTCATGTAGTAAAAGAGGCAAACAAGCTCCCTCAGTTCTCTTTAATAACAGCACCAGTATTGCTCCACAGAGCATATGAGCTCATTATCTCTCAACCCTGAACACCATCAGCTTAGGAATTAGGATCTCAATATGATTTGGAGGGAGACAGAAATACACAGACCATAGTAATTGTTAAAGTTTAAATATATTCTTCTAAGCCGTTAGTAGCTTATCTTTAAACTAAATAATCAAAGAATGACTAATATATTTTATATATTATTTCCATATTCCTCCTCTTTACCATATATATATATGTATATATATATGTATATATATATATATATATTACAAGGAGGGTGTGGTATAATCATTTGGAAGCCTGGGGTAGGAGGGTATTGAGTTCCAGATACATCTGGGCTCATGGCAAGATCTTGTCTCAAAAAGTTAGCATAAACAATACTGTGACCTTCATATAATGGACTGTGCCCAAGAATGTATGGCATTCACAGCCTTTGAATCTATTCCTCTTGCACAATTGTTACAGCCACTACTGTTATTGAAAATGGATCCATACATTGAGGAAATCGAAGCAGAGCAAAGGAATGCAGCTCTGTGCCTGAAAGAGAAAATATAATCTCCATCTAACTGTGTTTAGAGAAAAGAAAAAGAAAAAAGTAAGATTGCCAGCCTAAACAATGACTGTATCACAATGTAAAGAGATGAGAAATACATGAAATCATTTTCAAATTTTGGGGCTTTAAGGGCAAATATTTTGTGAATGAGAATTTTGACACAGACATTCCCACTAAACAAGCCTATATAATTATAGGATCAATCTTGGCACCTAAAACCAAAGGCAATATAATAAAAATCTGCTTTAATAGGTGATTCATTTCCTAGTATTCCTCTCCTGTGCCTGTGTTGATATAGAAAAGATTCCACTTTGTGGCTGCCTGGATATCAGTTTCTCTTGCAACATTAGGAAGAGATGAGTGAGTTCTGTCTCTTTCTGTCTCTTGGCTCAGAAAAACACAAAACAAAACCAAAGCAAACCAAAAAAATCCATGTGTTCATTTTTGTGTCTTTATCTGACCTTAGAAGATTTTTTTTTTCCTAGAGGTAGCTATTGTTCACCATCATTTATTATAGTATTATGAGTCTACCTTGAGTGGCAGTTATTATAACCTGCCACTTCGAGATATTTATATAGATTCTCCTTCTCAAACATGTTGAAACCAGAAATTGCATCAGAATGTGGGTATTCTGTACCACATCACAAATCTTGATATTTCTATACAGCCTATGCAGCCAGAATCCCAATCTGCCCATCTTTACACAGAGCTATTAGTAGGATGTATGGTCTTTAAATAGATAAATTTTCAATCAGTGCAACCTCCAAATGCAGGAGAAAATTGTTGTGAAGTGACTCCCTCTTTGGAACTGTGATCTTGTGATACTTTAGATGCCTCTCCTCATCCAGAAAAAAATAAAATAAAAACATTGTTCACTTGCTATAAATCCCTTGGGCATAACATGACATTTACAATGTATAAAGTATGCATATCATGTTTATTTATCATGTATTTCCTCTGGTTAAAAAAAACCTGAATATGCAATCTACAACATCCAAATAAACGATTTGACATATTTTATATAACACATGTTCAAGCAATTAATTTTTCTCATGGAAATGTCATACCATTTAACTCATAGCCATAAGCCAAATATGTCTGCAGGAGTTTGTAATGAATATATGCATAACTACAGATTTCCCCTACTAATTCTTCCCTTAAATGTAATTTAAAGGGACAGAATTAGAGTGTGCTGCACTACAATTATCAAATGCTTGGTGCATAGTAGCCTGTAAATAGACCCATTTGGCAGATTTTACCACATGTTATGAACTTAGTTTGTTGCCTGGTCTCGTTGGAATCTCACTCTATTACTAAATATAACTATGTTTTTATGATATGTTTTGAGGATTATTGATTGCCAAAAATATAGCAAAATAATTATCCCTATACTGGAACAAAAGATGATGCAGAACGCAATGAAGTAGGGAGCACCTATATCATTTAGGTTGTTTCTAGGTGGAAAGTCATTACCAGGATAGAAGGCAGATCAAGTTTCAAACACTGTATAAGCAAACGGTATGCACACTAACACTTGTTTAAAAAGATCAAAATTATCATTTAAGTATTTCTGGGAGCTCAATAGTTAAGAGCACAAACTTCTCTTGAAGAGAACCTGGGCTCTGTTCCCCACACCCACATTAGGTGGCTAATAGTCAGCTATGACTCAAGGTCTATGGATTGGATACTGTCTTCTGGCCTCAAGGGTTACCTACCCACCTGGCACACATAAACTCATGTAGGGGCATATATATAATAATTAGAGAAAGAAAGAACTATTTTTTTTTTAAATTCAGAACTCATTTATTGAATGAATAGTATATGCAAGAATACCATTAAAAGGAAACTAATACTACAAACTACAATTTTGAAAATAAAGCCAATATAACAGGAACAAAATATACATAACATTGAGGAATGTTTGATGACCCGTCCAGCAGGTCTAGTTATTCAGGGTCCCGAAGAGGTGCTACCTGAGGGTCAAGGGGGGGCGGAAAGAAAGGAGACCAAGCAAGGTTCTGTTGTCAAGGTCCCGTTTATTGTCACACAGGCAGCACGTTTTAAGCAGTGGGGATGAGGAAGTTGGGAAGGGGAGCTAGGGGGAAGTGAGCTATGGGCCAAACCCTGAATGAGGAAGTTGGGAGGGGGAGCTAGGGGAAAGTGACCTTTGCAAAATGCAAAGGAGGGAGGGGTCAAGGTATTCTTGGCAGCAGGAAGCACAAAGGGCATCTGGTGAAGACATCTGGCGTCTGCGCACGTAGGGACATTCGGCGGTTAAGGGTGGAGCGATCCGTAGTTACTCTTGGAATCCTTTTGTACCGGCAGTTCCTGGGCAGGTCTTTGTTCAACAATCTCATGGTCATAAGACAGCCATGGCTGAATGACCTTGTTTGGCTCCCCACAGTTTGATTTTTGACCCATAATGCATTCCTTATCTTTACAATTAACTTAAATGTCTGCTACAACAAAACTGTGCCTTGGTCTAAATTCAGTGCTTTTTCAAAAGGCAACAACGTTCGACAACACTTTTGCTTTGAGATATTTGAGATTCACACATTTGTTCAAGTACATAGCTTCTATTCAGTAGCAGATCTGTAGATCATGTTACTCTTTCAGTAAGAAATGTTCTTTAGAGTAGAAGGATAGACTTGAGTTTTTATACTTTTATAAGACCTCTTTGTTCCTGGGGAGAGGGGGAAGTTTTGCTTTCATCTCATTGTTTTAAATCCCACACCTGAAATGAATTTCATGCCAAGGATCAGCAGTTTTCAAACTTGAGGCGGTACTTTCTTAGTACGCATGATTCAAGAAAGAACTGTTCTTAAAAGGTTTTTAAATATAAAAAACATTTTCCTATCACCAAAAAGATTATGGTTCATTGTCTCCTAAACATTCACTCCTCAGTGAATTGAGTACAGAGTGGGAGGATGTGATCAGTCATCACCAAGTTTTTAATTTTTTATGTTTACTTCCTACTTGTTTGGCATATATTAAAACCTCATGAAGGGGAGGGTAGGATATAGTTCCATGTCACAGTGCTTGCCTAGAGCAAGGCCCTGGATTTGATCATCAGCCTTGACAAACAAGTGAAACCCTGGGTTTTTTGTTTTTGTTTGCTTTGTGAAGAGAACCTTGTTACCTAGTCTCTCTGTTTTTAATTTTAATTCATTCCAGGGTCTCTGTAAACAAAGCTGGCCCAGAGCTCAATATGTAACCCATGTGGGACTTGAACTTGCAATGTTTCTGCCTCAGTACCTCAAGTGATAGAATTCCAGGCATATATCACCTTGCCTATACTCTTCTATAGGTTCTTTACTTTCTTCAGCTAATCTTGATTTGGGAAGGAAGAAAGGAGGAGGAGGAGGAGGAGAAACTCTTCTCATCAGTTGTTATTGAAAATAATGTGGTCATATTGGCTGTATCAAACAGGGTTCCCACGTCTTCCATAGTTATTCAACATTTCTTGAAATGGATTAGAAATATGACTTAGTGTGTTTGGGGAAACAGTTCAATTGATAAAGTGCCTACTTAGCATGCATGAAGTCCTAGGTTCAATCCTCAGCAGCACATAAGATCAGGAGTGGTGGTGTATTTCTGTCATTTCAGCATTCAGGAGGTAGAAGCAGGAGGATTCATAGTTCAAGGTTATGAATCTTGGCTACACAGCAAGTATGAGATCAGCCTGAACTATATGACTTTTTCTCAATGGAAAAAACTGCATAGAAAATTCTGGGTGCATGGTTTGGCTATAATGATTGAACATCAGGTTTAAAAGACAAAGAAATGGTAGCAGAGTGGGTCATCCCACTGAAGGACCTTTTTAAGGGCTCTGGTCACTTGTGCAGAGGGACAAAAACAAAAGTAAATTGTAGAGAGTCTTATTGGGGTACCATGCCACCTGGCAGGAACTTGATATCAACCAAGAAGAAGTTCCTCTCTCAGCCTTTGAGGGGGAACCCAGCCATAATCCCCTCCACCTGGGGTGGAGCACTCAGACCAAGGTGAAGCCCATTGTTCTTCAAGGACCTGCAGTTTCCTGAGAAACACTAGTCACCTGTGGAGCAACCCATCCAGTTCTGCAGAGAAGCTTCCAGCCTTTGGGGGAAGAGTTTTCCCCTGCCTATATATTTGGAGTCCTCCATTAAACTTTGAGACCTTGAACAGTAATGTTGTCTTGGTCTCCATCTCTTTTTGCCGCCTTCCCATACATCCCCAGCTTCCCTTCCAGGTAACCTGCTCAATGTAACTGCGGGCAGTTACAGTAAATATTGATTGAAACAGAGTAACTTAGGGGAAGAAAATCAAGCAGGCTTTAGGCTCCATGCTCAGTCATTTTCTATGTAACCCAGTACAAGAAAGACTGCAGGTGAGCTGCAAATATCTATACTTTGTGGTTTTCTGAAAGAATGATGCCCTTTTAAAAAAGTTCTATTTTCCATAAATTTCAGAACCAAACATTAGGGAAAGAAAAATCTCCTATATGAGACAAACATACAACAAGAAGAAGAAGGAACTGGCAATATCTTTTTATTTTGTTAGTTCTCCCATCTTTTCCCATTCATATGCTATGTAAAGTTTTTCCTTATGAAAAATTGGGTCATTCTTCTGCTGTTGCCTTGGTCAGAATTTGAATTTTTATTATTGTAATTTTGTAGATGTTTCCCATGAAAAATGGGGCCATTCTTATGTATGATTTTGTACCCTGCCTTTCCCATGAACAAGCATTTTTCCTGGGTTATTAAAGTCTTCTAAAATAAAGAGTCAATATTTTTAATTTTTTGCTTACTAAAGCAAAAATTCTTATTCAAACTTTTTCTCTTAATTTTGTATTGTTTTTGAGACAGAGTCTAGCTGGGTAGCCCAGGGTGGCCTCCAGCTTGTGGTATTCTTCAACCTCAGAATCCCAAATGTTCACATTACAAGCATGAACCATCATACCAGGCTATCTAAATGCAATTAACACATATGAACTTTATGTATAAATGGAGTTCAGAACAATACTTCATATATGCATATACTGGTCAAATGCACTCCCTGTTTTCCCACCCCTGAACTCAGCCAAATCCCCAGAACTCACTAGTCTACTGAAATTTAACATGACATAATTATGCTCTATAACTACTACAGTTGATTTAACAATCTCTTGTTTCTTATTCTTTTAAGGAGTTTCTTTCAAAGTGAATTCTTTCAAAATTTGAAGACCAAAATGCACACATCTCCAGAATACAATTTAACGAGGTTTGATAAAGGTGAACATACACTAATGGAGGTGACTGTTACCTCATCCCTCAATGTGCACTCATGCCTCCTTCCATTCAGGCCTCCATCTCCCTTGCTACTTCTGTTAGCTCTTATCATACAGATTTGTTTGGTCTATGCTTGAACTTCATGTGTCATTGTGTAGAATATACATTTTTTGTGTCTGGCTTCTTTTTTATACAACATTTAAAAAAAATTGTTTTACATCCTGATTGCAGATCCCTCCCTCTTCTCCTTCCAACCCAACGAACAGACCCCTCCCCTCCTTCTTCTTTTCTCCTCAGAGAAGGGAGCTCCCCTCCATGGGTACCAACACATCAAGTCGCAGCAGGACTAAGTGCATCCTCTCCCACTGAAACCAGACAAGGCAGCCCAGCTAGGGGAAATTATTTTGAGAGTTGCCTGTGATGTGTCTGTTAGAAGTCCATGCCTTTTCATAACTAGTCAGAATCTTTTGTGTGTAGACACACAGCAATATTTCTCTTTGCTTTAGTCACCAGCCAATAGGCATGTCAGGTCCTTCCAATCTGAGTCTATGAGGAGGACACTAAACATTTTTCTCTTCAAATCAATCTTAAGGGAATGTTTAATATTAGTAAAATGATAGGTGGCTTAGTAATGCTCTCTCTCCCTCTCTCTTTTCCTCTCTCACTCTCATTTTCTGTGGTAGGAAACCCAGTGTCCCTAACCCAATTTTTCTCTTTCTCTTCCTCCTCTGCTTTCCCGCCTTTTCTTCTTTTTTGTTATTGTCCTCCTACCTCCTCTTTCTCCTCTTTTTGAGACAGTCTCAGTATGTAGCACTGGCTGGCTTCAAACTTCTGTTCCTCCTCTCTCAGCCTCCTAAGTTCTGATATTATAGGTGTTCAACATCATATCTGGATTTCTTTTATTTATATTTGTTTATGGGTGGTTTGCCTGGATGTAATGCCTGTGCACCAAGTGCATGCATGGTGCCTACAGAGACTAGAAAAAGGCATCAGGTCTCTTGGAAACTTGTATGATGGTTGTGAGCCAGTATGTGCAAGATGGGAAGCTGGAAGAGCAACCAGTGCTTTTGATTGCTGAGCCCTCTCTCCAGCCCCCTATTTTTGCTTTCAAGGGAAGATACAGAAGCTAAGTATATGATTCAGTGGTTGTACACTTACATTTAAGGTCCTGAGCAGGATTCTCAGCAGTGGTGAGATGGGAAGAATGCAGTTGACAGACCCCAGGGAAGGTCTGGAGAAGATGCAAAATGAGAACAAAAGGGCTTTTGAAGAAGATAACCCAAGGGGAAAATTAGTTTTTAAATAGATACAAAAAATTAAAATTGGACAAGGATAACCAGAGACAATAAAAAAGCAAGCAAGCATAGAGGAGCAAGGAAAGGTTTGGATCAGGGCAGTCTGTAAGGGAAGCCAGGAGGCCTTCTCATTTAAAAACTAAGTGTTGTTTCTGTCTCACACTCCCTTAATTGAGACTGAGGCTGAATCTAGGACAGAGACTGGTAGGAGACTGGCTACAACATGATCATATCAAACAAGAACCTGAGGGTGTGCGTCAAAAGGCAGAGTGGGGTTCTTCTCCCTCTCCCTCTCCCTCTCCTCCCTCCCTGTCTTTCTTTCTCGCGTGTGTGTGTGTGTGTGTGTGTATTTGTGTGTGTGTGTGTGTGTTCTGTCTGTCTCTGTGTGTATCTGTCTATTTACAGTTACAAGGTCTTGCAAGTGTCAGGACTGCAGACATATGATGTCTGTATGGGCTATGTCCCAGAAAAATAATTGACTCCACATTAACATTTTCTGATTTGGGTGGAAATTTTTCAGAGGGTTTTACATGTCTTTGAACAGAGTCAGAGTCAGAGGGAAACCAGGAAAGGCAAGACAGCCCAGGGTACATTGGAGAGTTACTGATCCAATCCGGACAACTTCCAGAGCCCTGATGTTTTTGTCTTAAAGAGCTTTTTCAGGAAGTCAGGTGGAGTGATTTATGCCTGTAGTTCCTGTACTTGGGAGGCTGAGACAGAGCAATTGTCATGAGTTTGAGGCCAGGCCAAGACTTTGTTTCAAAAACTAGAGCAAATGGAGATTGGGAGAGTTAAGAGCACTTACTGTTCTTGTAGGGGTACAGAGTACCCAGGCTCAGTTTCTAGCATCCACATGGCAACTCACAACTCCCTGCAACTGCACTGTCAGGAGTTCTGACTCCCTCTTCTTGCCTCTGTGGACTCCTGCATGCTTGTGGTGTACATAAACTCACAAGCAAATACATGAAAAAAAAAATAAACTAAAACAAGGAAATACACACACACACACACACACACACACGCATGAAAGGTAAAAATTATGCTTATCTCAAACCCAAAAAGTCTTTTTTTTTCTTTATTGATGTTACTGCCAGTTAAGCATAGAACATTTGTTTTCTATTAAAATCAGACATGAGGCACAAAAATAACTCAAAAGAAGTTGGAAGAAGGAGGACCTAGAATTCTGTGAGGCACATGGATGTGCCTTTATCAACTTTATTGATAAAGTTCTAGGGACTTTATGGCATTCTTACCCCACTGTGGGCCTCAAGTGAATTGGATGTTTAAAATTGTGAAAGTAGAGAAGATAAGGAGACACAAATGCAAATACTTAAAGATAGAAGGATGTTTATTTAGTCCATGATTCCCAGGGGAGAGACTGACTGTAGCTTAAGGGGAAAGCATGTACTTAACATTTGCAAAGCCTTGGCTTCAACCTCTGACAGAACACAAAGACACATACACTACACATTCCCAGAGAACATAACCTTGAGAAAGACAGTGAGGTTTACAAAAATTCTGATTGTAAGAGAGGAACGAAATCTTGATGTGAGAACTATAATAAAATGTATCTTGATGTGCTTAGAGGAATAAAAGTGCTATGCATATTCAAAGCATCCTTATTATTCATTCCTTTAGGGAAATAGTGCAGCTTCACCATTAAAACACACCTGAACAGAAATAGAGGTAACTAATTCCACTGTAGCTGTGGATCTCAAAAGACAAACCCAAACTCCACTGGGGACAGGGTGAGATTACACTATATGTTTGGGCCCCACAGGGACATGATGTATTCTGCCTGCTTCTTCCAGTTCCCAAAAGTTTATCTCTTTAGTTTACTGTCAGAAAAACTTCAAATGTAAGAAGGCACAGCATCTGTTTGGTTTCAGAGGATGTGATAGGACACACATTAACCCTTCCAGGGGCTTGCTGAAGTCAAACTGCATATCTTATATCTCAGCACTAAGGAGACGGAGGCAAAAGAGCTGCTGCGAGGTTAAGGATGCTAGTCTATCCTATGTGGTAAGTTCAAGGCCAGCCAGAAACACATAACGAAACCCTATTGCAAAGAAGAAGGAGAAGAAGAAGAAGAAGAAGAAGAAGAAGAAGAAGAAGAAGAAGAAGAAGAAGAAGAAAAGAAAGAAGGAAGGAAGGAAGGAAGGAAGGAAGGAAGGAAAGAAGGAAAGAAAGAAAGAAAGAAAGAAAGAAAGAAAGAAAGAAAGAAAGAAAGAAAATAATTAAAAGGAAGGAGGGAGCAGAAACAGACAGACAGAGAAGGAGGGAAAGAATGAGACAGAGAAAAGGGAAACAGTTCAACTTTCTGTCTCTTCGGTGTTTCGCAGGAATCCCATTGGAGTAGGGAATCTTTCAAATTCTGGAGTAAATCGGGACCATGTGTGGAGTTCTCTTTGAGAATCATCTTCCTCCTCCTCCTCCTTCTCTTCCTCCACCTCCTTTTTATTCTTTTATGCTTTGAAACAGGGCCTGGATACTATCCCAGTGACCTCAAACTCACTGTCCTCCTGTCCTGGCCTTCCCGGGGTAAAAATTATAGGTGTGTACCACCATTTCTGTCTGAGGGAAGCCATTTTTATAAAGAAAATAATAGTTTTCCTTTTTGCTCCACAGCCTGAGAAGGTAGCTGGACTTTGCAATAATCTCATTCTCCTTTTGGGTCTGTTCTGGACCCTTCATTTCTGTTGTTTTGTTTAACACTGACAACCCTGTGAGATAGAGTGTGATGGCTACTCTTAGTTGTCAACTTAATTACATCTGCAATTAACTAATGCCCCAAAATAGAGGGCACATCTGTCAGGAACTTAGGCTTAATTTGAAGTGGGAAGATGTACTTCTATCTGGGTCTTTGAGGTATGAAGTCACACCATTAATCCAGATCTTTAATACAGATCTAATCTGGGCTATACGTTCTGTTGGAAGCCTATATAAGTACATAGAAGAAGGAATCTTTTGCTTGTCTCCATATATATATATATATATATATGTATATGTATACACACACACATATGTAAAGAACTCTAGAAAACTAGAGAACTCGAATAATAGGGCTTTACAAAGGAGTAAGGTGAGATTTGGAGTCTGTACAGAACTTGGCCAGTGTCACACAACTAGAATAGACATAGCTTGTATGACTCTGTAAAACCTGAGTAGGGAGCACAGGTCACTCTGTGTCAGTTTGCTTTTTTTTTTTTTTTTTTTTTAATTTTATTTTATTTTATTTTTTTAATTTACATTCCAAATCACTTCCCCTTTCCCGTTTCCTCCCTCCCCGAAAGTCCCATAAGCCCCCTTCCCTCCCTCTTTTCTCCGTTCAACCCCCTCTCATTACTCTGTCCTGGCGTTCCCCTACATCCAGTCTTTCCAGGACCAGGGGTCTCTCCTTCCATCTTTTTAGAAATCTATTGATATGCTGATTGTGTCTAGGGTATTCTGAGATTCTGGGTCAATATCCCCTTATCAGTGACTTCATACCATGTGTGATCTTTTGTGATTGGGTTACCTCACTAAGGATGATATTTTCAAGTTCTGACCATTTGCCTAGGAATTTCGTGAATTCATTGTTTTTAATTGCAGAGTAGTATTCCATTGTGTAAATATACCACATCTTCTGAATCCATTCCTCCGTTGAGGGACATCTGGGTTCTTTCCAGCTTCTGGCTATTATAAATAAGGCTGCTATGAATATAGTGGAGCATGTGTCCTTATTGCATGCAGGTAAAGTCTCTGGGTATATGCCCAGGAGTGGTATAGCCGGATCCTCCGGAAGTGTCATGCCCAGTTTTCTGAGGAGCCGCCAGACTGCTTTCCAGAGTGGTTGTACCAGCCTGCAATTCCACCAGCAGTGGAGGAGTGTTCCTCTTTCTCCACATCCTCGCCAACAACTGCTGTCTCCTGTGTTTTTGATCTTAGCCATCCTGACTGGTGTGAGATGGAATCTCAGGGTTGTTTTGATTTGCATTTCCCTAATGACTAAGGATGATGAACATCTCTTTAGGTGCTTCTCAGCCATTAGATATTCTTCAGGTGAGAACTCTTTGTTTAGCTCTGTACCCCATTTTTTAATAGGGTTACTTGCCTCTCTGGAGTTTAACTTCTTGAGTTCTTTGTATATCTTGGATATTAGCCCTCTGTCGGATGTAAGGTTGGTAAAGATCATTTCCCAGTTAGTTGGTTGCCGCTTTGTCTTTTTGACAGTGTCTTTTGCCTTGCAAAAACTTTGTAATTTAATGAGGTCCCATTTGTCTATTCTTGATCTTAGAGTATAACATGCAGAAGAATGCAAATTGACCCATCCTTATCTCCTTGCACTAAGCTCAATTCTAAGTGGATCAAAGATCTCCACATAAAACCAGACACACTGAAACTAATAGAAGGGAAACTAGGGAAGAACCTTGAACATATGGGCACAGGGGAGAATTTCCTGTCAGTTTGCTTTTTATTGCTGTGATAAAACATTCTGATCAAAAGCCACTTTATGGAGGAAAGGGTTTAATTAGCATACACAAGGACTACTGCTCATTCCTCATGGCTTGCTCAGTCTACTTTCCTATACAACTCAGGACCACCTGCCTTGGGTTGTCACTGCCATCACAGTAGTCTGAGCCCTCACCAATCAAGAAAATGCCTCTACAGGCCTACCCATAGACCAGTCTGGTAGGGAAGTTTTCTCCATTGAAGTTCCCTCTTCTTGGGTGACTCAAATTTGTGTCAAGTTGAAAAAAACTAACCAGCACAATCAATTCCTTGTCAACTTGACACACAAGCACATCACTATTCCTTTCTTGTTTATTCGCAAGATCTCATGTTAATATCACAATATAAAAATAGAATAGCTTTTAAAGTTGCATGGTGTTTTTAAAATTCAAGCCCAGAGTATCATTAAAATTTCCAATGTCTCATAACTGTAGGTTCCTGTAAGGAAAAAAAGGTAAATACTTTCTTACTCCAAGACAGAGGAACCAAGACACAGTCATAAATCAAAGCAAAACCACATGTAAACAGTATAAATAACTCAGTGTCCAGCGTCTTGAACTCATGACCTTCTAGGTTTCAAAGGGCTTATGTAGTCCCACAGTTCTGGCTTTGCCATCTGCAGCACACAAAGCTTGCTATATCAGCTCAGACTGGATCCTCTCTACATTTGCTGCTTTCCTTGTGGGTCATCCCACAGTACTGTACTGGTATCTCTTATATACTATGGTCTCCACTGTACCTTTATTAGTGGCATCGCTTAGTCTCTCTTAATGGACTCTTGACCTACCACGTTGCCCAGCCCAAGCTTCTCTCTAAGAGCCCCTGAATTCTTCAGTTTTCATGCCACTAAAACCAGTACCATGTGAGAAACTTGTAAACATTACCAAGTTCTGTTGACAGCATGAGATGCTCCGTGACTCCCTGTAGACCACAGATTCTGTGTGCTAACCCTGAGGAAATGTTCTTTCAAAGATTTTGGCTCACTGATGTACTGCAGTTGATTTCTCAGAACCAGCTGAGCAGAATTAATTGAACACTATGAGTAAAGCAAAGTTTTTACTTTAGGGGTCCTGGTTTCTTGCTAATCCCATCTGAGTCTTCAGCCCTACATAACCCAAACCACTGAATCTTAATACAAAATATCACACAGATACTCCTAATATATTATCTTTTTTTTTTTGCCTCTGAAACTTTACAAGCCAGTCCTCCATCATTTCTCTCAACATTCTAATCTGTCAAGTTCCTATAACAGCTCAGTGAGTTCAGAGTATTCAATGACCTTTCTGGTCCAAAGTTCCAAAATCTTTCTACAATTCTCCCGAAAACAATATGGCCATGGTCTTGTACAGCAATACCTCGTGATTCTGGTACTAATTTCTGTTCTAGTTTGTTCTTTATAGCTGTGATAAACACATGCCTTTTGGGGCAGAAACTGAAGGGGAAACCCTGGAGACAAGAACTAAAGCACAGCCACAGGGAAATGCTTGCTAGCTTGCTCAGCTTGCTTTTTATACAACTTAGGACCATCTGCCAAGGGGTGATGGTTGCATCCTCCCGCATCAATCAATGCCACTTCAGGTTGACTACAGGTAATCTGATAGAGGAATTTTCTCGATTCCCTCTTCTAAGATGATCCTAGGCTGTGTCGAGTTGACAAAAATACTAACCAGCACACTAACTCCTCTTCCCGCCCCATGTTTACATGTCTGTGTTCTCATTTGAATTCTCCAAGAACCAATTGTGAGATGAGGATTGGAAAGAGTACAGTTGGGAGGTGTTCCTAGGAGGTAGTGGTAGGGAAATGGAAAAGGAAGGAAGGACGGAGAGCAGTCAAGGGAGCAGATTCATTGTGGGCAATCAGGAGGAATGTCTTGGAGGAAGCTTTAGAAACTATTAATCTACTGGAAGGGCAAGGGGGCTGGTACATTCACACTGCATCTGTTCTTATCTCTCATTGGTTGACTGCTGCTAGGTTGAGGTAGAGGGGGTAAGGGAAGGGACACTGATTTTTTTTGGCCTGATACAACTGGCTCTCAAGGTAAAAGACTGTCCTTAACCTGGATAGTTTGTTTTGTTTGAAGATGCTGGAAGTGGACACTGGCTGAAGAGGGTAGAGTGAGGGCAAGTGATATATACAATCTTGTGAACTATGGGCCTCTCAGTGGCTATGGGTCTGGCTGGATAACATGATATTTAGCACAGAGACTTAACTGCTTACACTGATTCCTCCATCACCAATCCAATGTGACATGAGAACCATGAGGGGCTCAGAGTAGAGAGACCAGTGTAAATGTTCTTTCTTTAAACAAGAGTCTTTGTAGGGATCACAGCTACCTGTGATGAGCTCACCATCCAAAATTAATGTAGTTTAGAACTATTGAATTCAGTACTGCCTTGCTCACACTAGACTAGTGTTTTACCACTGAGACATATCCACAGATACTGTTTGGATCCTAAATATCCTCCACATGCCCACCTGATCAAGGATGGGGGCTCAGATCATTGTGTTTGGGGATAGACTGGTAGATCTTTTAGAGGTAGGGTCCAGTGGAAGGTCTGAAACTTCCTCAGGATACCTTGAAGGAGACCGTAGAATCCCACCCAGCCTGTTCTCTTGCTCTGAGGCAAGTGTCATTGCTCTGCCACATGCTTTCATCATGATTTACTTTTTCACCACAGCCACAGACAGAAATCTCCAAATTTCTAAGCCATTCCTACTTATAAGGTGATTTTTCCCCTCAGCTATTCTTTTATAAGTGACAGAAAACTGGATAACATAGATGAACAAAACAAAGAACAGGGTTATAATAGAAAGTATACAGATTCTTCCAGATGCTGTATTCCAGCCATTTCCTTTGTGTGTTGCATAACGCACTACAAGGCTCCCAGGTCTCTTAGCAATTAGCATGTATCATTAAAATCTTATCTACAATTACACTCTCCAATCTAAATTATAGTTGCAAGAGTGATTGTTTTCCTGGTCTTTCTATCCCTGAGTGCATGAATACTTCAGAGGCTTAGAGAATAGACAAGCTCCACAGGGAATGTGCTATCCCAAATCACACTGAATATTTACCAAGAATGTGAAATTTTAAAATGAATCTTTGAAGGTGATATATTCCTTCACATTGAAATACAAATTCACAGGTTGTTGAGTTGTTATTGTTAGTTTGGCCAGTGTGTCTATTTTAGTAACACACAATTCTTTGGCTTTGAAAAGAAGCAAAGAATTAATGGGACCCAATGACGAGGTGAATGAGTCTGTTGGAAGCCATCAGAGCCACCTCTGAGCCATAGATATGACATTTTCAAACAAAACAAATTGTTTCTGTATTTCTTAGATTATTTGGAATCAAATTGAGGGTTCTAGTAGTATAATACACAGATCCAAATGTACTGATTTTTGTTTGGGGATATAGCCTAGTTGTAAAGGCCTTGTCACAGCATGTGCAAGGCACCTGGGTCCTTGGATTTTATCATCAGCACTGAAAAATGAGAGAGGCTTATTCATAATCTAGTGGGTCCAACCCTTTCTGGTATTGAGCTATTCATCTGTAAAATAGCATCAGAATGATTTCTGAAATTTGCCTGGACATTTAGGAAAAATCAGTGAGTCATCTTCCCAGGGAACAGCTTTAGAGTTGAAAATGACATGAAAGCTATGTAAGCAGAAAGTAATTGAAGCCCTAAGAGCTCTCTGATTCATGGGAAATAATATTTCTTTTCATACTGTTTTTATGTTGTGTGAACAATTGTATACAATAAGGATCATATTTGGTGTGTTGTCCCATAATATTATATTTATTGAATAATAGAGAATAGATATCTCAGTATCTAGTATGAGAAGTTGATATCTTAAGGGCTCTGTAGTATATCAATTGTGTGTATTTTAATTTTTTACTATCTCCCCTTTTCATAGGAAGTCATCTTCTTCCTCTACCTCTTCCTCCCTGCTGCCCCTTCCACAGGGTCTGAAGCTTAGGCTGTCCTTGACCTCTTGATCTCTCTGCCTCAGCCTACCAAGTGCCAGGTTTACATATTAATGTAACATGCCTGACATTTTATTTTCCCCTGTGGTAAATAATATACACCATGATTGAGGCCCATGTTCCAAGCAGTACTCTACACTGTATCTTATAGCTAATTTAATTCTCATAGCAAGACTTGTGAATTAAATAATATTACTATACATTTTGCTGTGCAGGCTATTATGTTGCTGACAATTAAACCCAGGGCCTTGCACATGCAAGGCAAAATCTTTACCAGGGAGCTACATCTCTAAACAAATGGTCAAATTATGGATGGGGAGTTGAGGTGAAAAGAGGTAGGTATCTTGACCAAAGTTACTAAGCAGCTCTACCATGTATATTGGTTTCAGACCCAGTGCCATTCCCTACCCATTTCTCCTTTGTCCTGCCCCTGGGATTTAACTAGAAAGCCAATTTTCATTCTTTCCAGTTTTCTTTGCTATTCCATCAATGGGACATGTGACAAGTAGAGGCATCTACTGAATGCTTTATGTTTCTGGTATACAGAAGAGATGATTACAGATGATGCACACCATCAGGCCAGGCCTGTCAGGTTAAGCTGGCAAACCAGTGGCAGGAATTGTTTGTTTTGGGGTTTCATGGAGTATGAGAAAACCAATTCCTGTTTCTTAAAACTACTACAAGCGTGTTTCTCTGTAACTTAGAGCTGAAAGAAGTCCTATCTGTTGCATCCCCCCCTTTCCTCTCTCTTTCTTCTTTTTCTAGTGCTGAGAATAGAATCCAGGACTTTGTGCATTTTAGGTAAGCTCTCTGCTATTGATCTACACCATGGGCTTCAGGATAGATTTTGCAGCTCAGTAACTGGTACTCTTGGTGAAATATAGTCCCTGGAGTTGGATGTGTGAGCATCTTTTTCCTCATAGTTGTGGTAATTATATAATGTAAGGTTACATTATCTGAATTTCTGGAACTGCCAAAGGTACTTATAGTAGAAGAAAATAGAGTGGTCATTTCTTCTGAGAATGGGGCTAGACCTAACGAGGGAATAGTATCAAGAGACTTTCTAAGGCTGAGAATGTAGTTCTGTGGTAGGGCACTTTACCAGTGTGCACCAAGCCTTGGGATCAATCCCCAACACTATGAAACCAAAACCAAAATGTTTTTCAGTGTCTTGATAGGGATTGAGGTTACAAAATGGTAGATATTGCAAGCAGGCTGTGCTCTGCTGTACGTTACTTTAAAAGTAAAGCGGTAGCTCTCAAGCTGTGTCTTGCCCTTGGGAAGTCCATTTTATAAGCATATCTGGTTCTGCTTTGAGTGTAGATACAGAAGCAAAACAATTCAAACTTCATTGTGCACACAAACATTACTTGCCCAGCAGCATCCATAAGGCACTGACTGGTACCTTGTTCCTATAAGTAAAAAGTACCACCTGGGGCTGGAGAGTTTTCTCAGTGCTTAAGCACATTGGCTGTTCTTCTAAAGAACTTTGGTTCAATTTTCAGTGCCAACACGGCAACTAACAACTGTTTGTAACTCCAGTTCCAGGGAATCTGATATTCTCTTCTGTCCTCTGTAGACACCAGCCACACGGGTGGTATATAGGCATGCATGCAGTTACTCATACATGCATGTTAAATAAATAAATAGTTTATTTTAAGAACAATAAAAAGAACAGAAGGTACTACCAGAATAGATAAACTTATCAGAATCGATCAGGACCATATGTGTATATAAAAGTCTCATCAGAAATACCAGGCCCCCAAAGTTCTGAAACACATTAGACTAACAAAGAGTGCAAGACCTTCACCTGGACCCCATTAAGAAGGTGGTATCTAACAGTGCAGTGGTGACAGCTCCCACCACTATGTCATCTGATCAGCCAATGTGTACATCAAAGAACCAAACTGTACCCTGGTTGCCAAGGGTGGGGTGGGGTGGGATGGGGTGGTCAATTTAACTTAGGTTCCCACTGTTGATACAGTTCATGCAAATTGATTTCCATCAACCAAGTTGACATTCTGGAGCAGTCTTGCAACTTGTCCTGTTATGGTGCTGCAGTCATGCATTTAGAATCCATGACATCCACTTCTATGATCCTGCTCTGGAGCTCAACTGGGCCCTAAGACCCAGCTCAACCCTGTGACCTTGCAACCTCTGCAGCTCAACTCCATTGCTCTGTGCCTCTAACATTTCTTCAACTGAATGCCTTAATACCTGAACACTGTAGGAATTTTCTTCATTTCTATGAGCTCTGTCTCTCCCTCTATTGAAGTGCCTTTGAACTCCTGGAACCCTGCTTCAGCCATAACCTTTTTGTAACCAAAATACAGCTGGCTAACTAGAAACACAGATATATAGATAGACATTTGACAAATATAATTGCTGTGTGATGTGATATGAGAATTAATATTAGTAATCAATACGAGGATAAAAGAACTTGTATTTGTCAATAGCCAGCTACCGAGGGAAAGTGAAAGTACATGAAAAATTGCTGCCAACAAAACCTATGATACTTTGAGTTTATTGTTATTCAGTGAATTCCAGCATTGGGGAATGGCATAAACACATCTACCTATGTTTCTAATAAAGTGCTCTCATGACAGTAGGCATTTATTAAAACTCAGTGAGTGGATATCAAAGTTCTGTGCATTTTATTATATATCAGCTTTATATCAGAATAATAAAACTGGAAATAATTATGGTACTCCAGTAAATGACATGCAGTCTTACATACTTAGGAGGGAAGTTTCCAATTTACTTTCAGGTGCATCAAACCTAAGATTGAAGTTCACATTCATTAACTTGGCTACTGAACTTTTAAAAAGCAGAAACATTGTAACTGGTGTTGGCGAGGATCTTTAAAATTGCAACCATTATGCACTATTGGTGGGAGTGGAAGATGATGAAACTGCTATGAAAAACAGTACGATGACTTCTCAAAAAAAATAGAAAACTGGACCAGGTACAATGGTACACACCTTTAATCACAGCTCTTGAGAGGCAGAGGCAGAGGCAGGCAGATCTCTGTGTCTTAGAGATCAGCTGGTCTACAGAGTGATAGTTACATAGTGAGGCTCTGTCTCAAAACAAAACAAAATTGAAAATCAAATTATCTTGTAATATAGTGGTCTTATTACTACACATACATCTATGCTAAATTCTGCTTTCTCAATTAGCTGGTGGAGTTTGTCTCCTACTTGGACCTGAAGTGATATAATCACCCTGTTTTAAATTGCAATAAAAACTCACACGGGCATCTATTACATGTAGTATACCTAGTTAACTTGTCTTCCTTCCACTAGAATGGAGGCTGCCTAAAGGCAAGGGTTTTCCATTTTGCTTACTGCTGTATTATGGAAACTTAGGTTAGTGTCTGATACATTGTTGAAACTGAATACTCATCCAACAAATCTATAATATATAGGGGCAGTAAGGCCTTCTGTAAGACCTAACATTACAGTAGAAGAATAGAATTCACCCTTTTCCTTCCTGCCACACTGAGAATAGAGACTACAGGCTGAGGAAGCAAATCTTTCTACCTGCTTATAAAACCTTCAACTTAGGCTCTTATGAGATTCAGAGAGCGGTAACCAAAGACAGCTTAGATAAGTTGGTGCCTTATTCTTCCCTTTCTTCCCCCTTCTTTTCTCTCATGTTTTTGGTTTTGCTAGTGCAGGGCTTGAGCCCAGGCCCTTTTGTGTGGAAGGAAAGAAAAAACCTACCTCTCATCTGTACCCTGAGCTCTGTACTATTTTTTTAAGCCATGAAATATTTTAAAAGTTGAATAGAGTAGGGGCAGGAGAAGGATTGATTCTTAAAGGTAAGAGCTGTAAACATTAAGAGAATGTTTTACTCTCAAATATTGTAGCTACACTCCCTCCCTCCAGTGGAAACTGATTAGCTCAGAACATTAATCTTCTATTTAGGAGACCCAAAGCAATGGTTCTCAGAAGAAGACATAGAATAGCCTTATCCAGTCTCTTTCCCATGGGGGTCAGCAAATCAGACTTGTTCATGGGGCAGAGTAGATGCCAAGGATTTTAACAAGTTTCTAAATTAAAACTGGAAACTCTTGTAGTGAAAATGTTGGTTTCTTTCAAAACACAGTTTTGTTGTATGAATAGGTTTTTGTTTTAATCCCAGGTGCGGGATATGGGGCTGCTTCAGATTGTTCACAGCCCCTACTATTATTGTCCTGTGCTCCAGTAGGGGCCGGACTTTTGCCAGCTGCAGATGGTTTCTATTTGGAATTCTGGGGACTCTTGACAGCCCCAAGAGAGCCTGTGATAGCTGTTGCTTCCCTATTGCTGCTTGTCCCTGCTGCTGCTGGATCGCACTTTTTGGTATTGCTGGATTGCTGGTTGGAGATATCCAGACAACAGAGATTGGACTTGCCCAAAGGAACCCGATGTCCCTACTCAGCAGGAAGAAGTCTAAAGAAGTCTATGCCCCCTTTCCCCTCTAACCTAGTGTTGTGGGGTTGGAAGGGATTGGGGTGGAATCAGGGTTAGAAGGGTGGTAGATAATAGAACCAATAAAATAGTCCAAAAAGTACACCAATAAACTCTTAAATGAGAATTGCTGGGCAAAAGAAAGAGCCAATGTTAATTATAAAAGTTTAAAATGTGCATTCCTAGCTAGATGTGGTAGCACACGCCTGTAATTGCAGCACTGGTGAGCGGAACCAGGAATTTTAGGAACAAGATTCCTTGAGAGATAGGCAGGGGGGTATCTTAGGGTTTCATTGCTGTGAACAGACACCATGACCACAGCAACTCTTATAATGGACAATATTTACTTGGGGCTGGATTACAGATTTAGAGGTTTAGTCCATTATCGTCATGGTAGCAGACATGGTGCTAGAGAAGGAGCTCACAGCTCTACATCTGGATCCACTGGCAGCAGAAGAGTGTCACTGGGCTTGCCTTGAGCATCTAAAGCCTGGCTCCAGTGACACATTTCCTTCAACAAGGCCACACTTTTAATAGAGCTACCCCCTATGATGAGGGTCATTTTCATTCAAACCACCACAGGGGGCAAAGGTCATATACACATGAAAATGAAAAAGAAACTACTCAGAGTGGAAGGCACAAAGGAGGAAGTGGGAGTGGCAAAGGAGGAAGACAAGGAAACAATAAAGATAAAAATAATAAAAATTTTGTTTGTAAATTGCCATGATGAACTCCTTTGTAAGCTTTCATTATATGTAAATGAATGGAAAATTATAAAAATAATTAAAAATAAAAAACAAGCAACTAACAGTATATAAAATCTCTCTTCAGTTCTTTGTCAATTCGTAATGATTTTATTATTCATGTGGAAGGTTATGCACACATGTGCTTTGGATCCCTGCTTAACCTCACAGTGCTTTGGATCCCTGCTGGAGCTCAGTCCAGAGCTGGGGTGGCTGGAATAGGTGGGCTGGCTCCAGGAATGAGTCAGTCTCAACACAAAGAGTCTCCTTTGGAGCTCTAGGGGAATGAGCCCAAACCTTAGCTTTCAGACCAGGGTTTTAAGTCTCTTTCAGCTCAGGCCTGCAACACCACCTTATCTAACACTAGGATTTTCAATCTCCACACATACTCTCCAGACTTGGTCTTCATAGTATCTTTTTAGTCAATTAAAACTGAGAAGTTTACCTAGTCAGGGCGTTTTCCTTATCACATTTCACACTCACACAGTCCAGGCTGGGTTACATTTGTAATTTCTTTTATATTGCTTACATTTATTCCTTACATTCCGTCCCCTGGAGCCTCGGAGAAACCAGAGCTTTCAGGTCTAGATATTCCCGAAGGCTTCACAAGGCTTGCAAAGCAGGGATCATATACATAGTATAATCCATTTCTGTGGTAGCTTTTCCATGTACGATATGCATTCCATTGGAAGATGCACTCTTTTAATATTGGTTTTAATATTGACCTCAGACAGTAAGCTTGTAGGTTGTGTGATTGTATAGGGTCATTCCCATACCAATCTCCCTCCAACATTTTGTGTGTGGAGTCAGGTGTATTCTCCAACATGTTGTAATAGGTATGGTACCAAAAGTGGCTTCCTTTGCTAATAAAGCAGGCCATGAGACTGCTCAATAAGCTTTGGACTGTCCTGATGGGTTCTGAGTACATATTCCTGGATGCATGCTTATGATAACAATGATGAAACAAAGTAAGCAATCTATCATCCATTTTGGGCCACAAATAGCATATAGCATACGGTCATAAGCAAAGCATGCAATTTTCTGGTTCAAATAGCTTATATCTAGTTAATCTATCAAACAAAATTCCAAATGATGAAGCATTATCAAAGAATATTTTCCTGAAAAATGTATTAGCTCTTGCCATACTGCTGAGGTCATATCTCTGTCCTGAGTCATTGTCTCTTGACCTCCTGAGCGAGGGCCTTCTTTTTGGCATATTTTCTATAGTTGCTTCTAAAACATATCAAAGACACTTTCAGTAGTATAAAGAAGATGATCAGAAATATAAGGAACCAAAATGCTTCTTTAACCCAGTGCCACCATGAGTACATTGGGGTGCATACAAAGTCTAGGTGTGGTAGTCTGCTGATGGTGTTCCACAGGCCACATTTAGTTATTTCTTTGTTCCAATTTTTATTGATTATAGTGTTGCCTTCAAATAGGCCAACCAAGTTATATACTTCACGCTGAGCATTACCCAAGGTGATGCTTTCTTTCCTAATTTTGGCATCTAATGATACCAGTTGTTTTTCATTGTATGTCATGATTTCTAAGATCTCGTTCATTTTTTGAACGAAGTTGTTATAATGATCTTGTTCTAGTTAAAAATCAAATAGAACGATCTTTGCTCCAGTGACTGGGAAGTTGGGACAGCCAGGTTCTGAGACAGACAGGCATAATATCACTTGGGTCTCGGGCGGCTTGTGTGTATGTGGCTCCCAAGTGCTGGGCTGATCTGCAATAACCAGCATGCCAGCACTGCTGTGGGACTTCTGCCTGGCAGAGGGACGCCCCCTCCCCCCCCCCACTCTAGGAGAGATCACACACCCCTGCACAGGGAAGGAGCCTACCAGCCTCCCTTTGGCGACCTCTGCTCCAGGAATCCACTAGGCTGAGCCTTTGGATGTGCAAGGCCTCCCCAATATAAGATCACTTGGGGCAAGGCCCATTAGGGCTCCAAAGTCACTCAGGAGCAGGCAGGGCCCAGAAATCGGTACCAGGGGAATCCTGGTAATCCAGGGGGGGCAGAAATAGCTTTGCAAGCTCACAGGAGGTCCAACCAACAGCCAGTGGCAGCAGGACCAACTAATATCAGAGGTATCCAGATGGCAAAAGGCAAACGTAGGAATGTTACTAACAGAAATCAAAGTAATGTGGGACCATCCAAACCCAACTCTCCAACAGCAGCAAGTCCTGGATACCCCACCACACCCGAAAGACAAGGTCTGGATTTAAAATCACTTCTCATGATCCTATTAGAGGATCACAAGAAGGACACAAATAAATCTCATAAAGAGTTACAGGAGACCATGAATCAACGGTTAGAAGCCCTTACAAAGGAAACACAAAAATCGCTTAGAGAAATGCGGGAGAACATGGATCAAAAGATGGAGGCGCACAAGGAGACAACACAAAAATCACTTAACGAGATGAATCAACGGGTAGATGCACTCACAAAGGAATCACAAAATTGGCATAAAGAAATGCAGAAGAATTTGGGTCAACAGATGGATGCCCATAAGGAGGCAACACAAAAATTGCTTAAAGAAATGAATCAACGGTTAGATGCCCTTACAAAGGAAACACGAGAACTGCTTAAAGAAATGCAGGAGACGATGGATCAACAGATGGACTCCCATGAGGAGGAAACACAAAAATCGCTCAGAGAAATGCAGGAGAACGTAGGTCATCAGGAAGAAATCCTGAAAGAGGTAATGCAAAAATACCTTAAAGAAATACAGGAAAATACAAACAAACAAGTGAAGGATCTCAGCAAATCCATCCAGGAACTAAAAAAGGAAGTAGAAACAACTAAGAAATCACAAAAGGAGACAACTTTGGAGATAGAAAACCTTGGGAAGAAATCAGGAGTCATAGATGCAAACATCAACAATAGAATACAAGAGATGGAAGAAAGAATCTCAGGTGCTGAAGATTCCATAGAAAGCATCGACTCAACAGTCAAAGAAAATGCAAAATGCAAAAAACGTGTAACCCAAAACATCCAGGAAATCCAGGACACAATGAGAAGACCAAACCTAAGGATTATAGGTATAGATGAGAGTGAAGATTTGCAACTTAAAGGGCCAGTAAACATCTTCAACAAAATTATGGAGGAAAACTTCCCTAACCTAAAGAGAGAGATGCCGATGAACGTACAAGAAGCCTACAGAACTCCAAACAGACTGGACCAGAACAGAAATACCTCCCGTCACATAATAATCAAAACACCGAATGTTGTAAACAAAGAAAGAATACTAAAAGCAGTAAGAGAAAAGGGCCAAGTAACATACAAAGGAAGACCTATCCGAATCACATCAGACTTCTCACCAGAGACTATGAAAGCCAGAAGATCCTGGGCAGATCTCATGCAGACACTAAGACAGCACAAATGCCAGCCTAGACTACTATACCCAGCAAAACTCTCAATCACCATAGATGGAGAGACCAAGATATTCCATGATAAAACCAAATTTTCACAATATCTTTCCACAAATCCAGCCCTGCAACGGATAATAGGTGGAAACCTCCAATACAGGGAGAGAAACAACACCCAGGAAAAAATGAGATAATAACCTTCTTGAATCAAACCCAAAAGTAGATAACCACTCAAACATAAAGATAGTGTCAAGAATGGCAGATGGCAATAATCACTATGCCTTAATCTCTCTTAATATCAATGGTCTCAATTCCCCAATTAAAAGACATAGACTAGCAGACTGGATACGTAAACAGGACCCAGCATTTTGCTGCATGCAGGAAACGCACCTCAGTGTCAAAGACAAACACTACCTCAGAGTAAAAGGCTGGAAAACAATTTTACAAGCAAACGGCCCCAAGAAACGAGGTGGAGTAGCCATCCTAATATCAGATAAAATTGATTTTCAACCTAAAGTCATCAAAAAAGACAAAGAAGGACACTACATACTGATCAAGGGAAAAATCCACCATCAAGAACTCTCAATTCTGAATATCTATGCTCCAAATGCAAGGGCACCCTCATTCGTAAAAGAAACTTTACTAAAACTCAAAGCACACATCGCACTGCACACAATAATAGTGGGTGACTTCAACACCCCGCTCTCTGAAATGGATCGTTCAGGAAAGCAGAAACTAAACAGGGACACAGTGAATCTAATTGAAGCCTTGGACCAACTGGAACTAACAGATATATATAGAACATTTCATCCTAGAGCTAAAGAATACACCTTCTTCTCAGCTCCTCATGGTACCTTCTCCAAAATTGACCATATAATTGGTCACAAATCAGACCTCAACAGATATAAGAAGATAGAAATAATCCCATGCCTCCTATCAGATCACTATGGAATAAGGGTGGTCTTCAATGGCAACAAAAAAAAAAGAAAACCTACGTACACATGGAGGCTGAACAATGCTCTACTCAATGATAACTTGGTCAAGGTGGAAATAAAGAAAGAAATCAAAGACTTTTTGAAAGTTAATGAAAATGAAGGCACAACATACCCTAATTTATGGGACACGATGAAAGCAGTGCTAAGAGGAAAATTCATAGCCCTGAGTGCCGCCAAAAAGAAACGGGAGACAGCATACACTAACAGCTTAATGGCACACCTGAAAGCCCTGGAACAAAAAGAAGCAAATACACCAAAGAGGAGTAGAAGGCAGGAAATCATTAAACTCAGGGCTTAAATCAATCAAGTAGAAACAAATAAAACCATACAAAGAATCAACAAAACTAGGAGTTGGTTCTTTGAGAAAATCAACAAGATAGATAAGCCCTTAGCCAGACTAACCAGAGGGTACAGAGATAGTATCCAAATTAATAAAATCAGAAACGAAAAGGGAGACATAACAACAGAAACTGAGGAAATTCAAAAAATCATCAGATCCTACTACAAAAACCTTTATTCAACACAACTAGAAAATCTTGAGGAAATGGACAATTTCCTTGACAGATACCAAGTACCAAAATTAAATCAGGATCAAATAGACCATCTAAACCGTCCTATAAGCCCTGAAGAAATAGAAGTTGTCATTGGAAGTCTTCCAACCAAAAAAAGCACAGGTCCAGATGGTTTTAGTGCAGAATTCTATCAGACCTTCAAAGAAGACCTAACACCAATACTCTTCAAACTGTTCCACAAAATAGAAACAGAAGGAACACTACCCAGCTCGTTCTATGAAGCCACAATTACACTAATACCAAAAGCACACAAAGATCCGACAAAGAAAGAGAATCTCAGGCCAAACTCTCTTATGAATATCGATGCAAAAATACTCAATAAAATTCTTGCCAACCGAATCCAAGAACACATCAAAACGATCATCCACCACGATCAAGTAGGCTTCATCCCAGGGATGCAAGGATGGTTCAATATAAGGAAATCCATCAATGTAATCCACTACATAAACAATCTCAAAGAAAAAAACCACATGGTCATCTCATTAGATGCTGAGAAAGCATTTGACAAAATTCAGCATCCTTTCATGCTAAAGGTCTTGGAAAGATCAGGAATTCAAGGCCCATATCTAAACATAGTAAAAGCAATTTACAGCAAACCGGTAGCCAGCATCAATCTAAATGGAGAGAAACTTGAAGCAATCCCACTAAAATCAGGGACTAGACAAGGCTGCCCTCTCTCTCCATATCTTTTCAATATAGTACTTGAAGTTCTAGCTAGAGCAATTAGACAACAAAAAGAGGTCAAAGGGATACAAATTGGAAAGGAAGAAGTCAAACTATCACTCTTTGCAGACGATATGATAGTATACATAAGCGACCCAAAGAACTCCACCAGAGAACTCCTACAGCTGATAAACGACTTCAGCAAAGTGGCCGGATATAAAATCAACTCAAGCAAGTCAGAAGCCTTCCTATACTCAAAGGATAAGCAGGCTGAGAAAGAAGTAAGAGAAATAATACCCTTCACGATAGCCACAAACCATATTAAGTATCTTGGCGTGACTCTAACCAAACAAGTGAAAGATCTGTATGACAAGAACTTCAAGTCTCTGAAGAAAGAAATTGAAGAAGACCTCAGAAGATGGAAAAATCTACCATGCTCATGGATTGGCAGGATTAATATAGTAAAAATGAGCATCTTACCAAAAGTAATACACAGATTCAATGCAATCCCCATCAAAATCCCAACTCAATTCTTCATAGAGTTAGAAAGAGCAATTCAAAAATTCATCTGGAATAACAGAAAACCCAAAATAGCTAAAACTAGTCTCAAGAGTAAAAGAACCTCTGGGGGAATCAGTATCCCGGACCTCAAGCTGTACCACAGAGCAATAGTGTTAAAAACTGCATGGTATTGGTACAGTAACAGACATGTAGATCAATGGAACAGAATTGAAGACCCAGAAATGAATCCACACTCCTATGGTCACTTGATCTTTGACAAAGGAGCTAAAACCATCCAGTGGAAAAAAGATAGCCTTTTCAACAAATGGTGCTGGCTCAGCTGGAGGTCAACATGCAGAAGAATGCAAATTGACCCATCCTTATCTCCTTGCACTAAGCTCAATTCTAAGTGGATCAAAGATCTCCACATAAAACCAAACACACTGAAACTAATAGAAGGGAAACTAGGGAAGAACCTTGAACATATGGGCACAGGGGAGAATTTTCTGAACAGAACTCCAATAGCTTATGCTCTAAGATCAATAATAGACAAATGGGACCTCATTAAATTACAAAGTTTTTGCAAGGCAAAAGACACTGTCAAAAAGACAAAGCGGCAACCAACTAACTGGGAAATGATCTTTACCAACCTTACATCCGACAGAGGGCTAATATTCAAGATATACAAAGAACTCAAGAAGTTAAACTCCAGAGAGGCAAGTAACCCTATTAAAAAATGGGGTACAGAGCTAAGGAAAGAGTTCTCACCTGAAGAATATCTAATGGCTGAGAAGCACCTAAAGAGATGTTCATCATCCTTAGTCATTAGGGAAATGCAAATCAAAACAACCCTGAGATTCCATCTCATACCAGTCAGGATGGCTAAGATCAAAAACACAGGAGACAGCAGTTGTTGGCGAGGATGTGGAGAAAGAGGAACACTCCTCCACTGGTGGTGGAATTGCAAGCTGGTACAACCACTCTGGAAAGCAGTCTGGCGGTTCCTCAGAAAACTGGGCATGACACTCCCGGAGGATCCGGCTATACCACTCCTGGGCATATACCCAGAGACTTTACCTGCATGCAATAAGGACACATGCTCCACTATGTTCATAGCAGCCTTATTTATAATCCCCAGAAGCTGGAAAGAACCCAGATGTCCCTCAACGGAGGAATGGATTCAGAAGATGTGGATTCTTATGTAATTCATCCCTAAAGTATCTACATGGGCTACTGCCCCAAACTTTGCTGTTTTTTTCATGTAATGTAGTCTGCCATGGTTGTAGTAGGATACTGGTTAGTACTAGTGGTTGTCTCTAATGTTCCATCCCTAGGGCCATTGCCGATACCCATTCCTCCCAGGTAGACCATTGTTGTGTTTCTACTCTGGTGACCCCTTTTAAGTCGGGGTAATAGCTTAGCTTACCAAACCAGGGTAGGTTTGGGAAACCAACTACACATAGCTAATTTGTCTGGTTCCATGTCCTCTGAAGTTCTAGATATAAATTGTCATACAGATCCCTGGGGCACCAATTTCCCCATGGTTTAGGTAGGAGGGGTTATACCACTCATAATTGGGTAAGGTACAGCAAATTCTGTACATTGGGTCCAGTTCATATTTGGACCAGGTTTACACGGGTTTAGTGTTGTTATAGATGTAGGTGGGGAAGTTTCTTTTCCCTTTTCCTCTCCAGGTTCATACTCATCATATTCATAATCATACTCTTGTTCTTCCCATGTTAATGTTGTAAGATTAAACCACCTGCCTTATGTTTCACCTTCTAACCCTATATGTATCAAAGTACTTGTATATAATTTAGGAAAGGTTGAATTTTTTTTTTTTTTTTTTTTTGCTTTTTTTTGTTTTGTTTTTTGGTTTTTCAAGACAGGGTTTCTCTGTGTAGCTCTGGCTGTCCTGGAACACACTTTGTAGACCAGGTTGGCCGAAAGGTTGAATTTATAGCTAAATCACAATCGAATGTAGACTCTATCTTTATTTCCATAGTGGTTGTTTTGTAGACCTCTTTAACATTAATTATCTTTTGGCTAACCTTGGATGGTCTATACCAATAATTATTAAAGATTGCCCTAACACTAAAATCATTAGACCATATTTTATGGGATTTTGTTCATATCTATTTGTATTTATATTATCTTTTTGATTTGCATATAAGTTTTGCTAGGGTGGTATGGTGCTACCTGTTGTCTGAGGTGTCTGCAGCCATGGAACCAGGAATAAGCTAAGCAATAAGCATACTTGGTCCAGGCACTCTCTATTTTTAGTTGATATGTTGCCCATATCCTATCATCTGTCCACCATCTGGGTATTTTATATAGTGGGTCTATAACTTTAGGTCTATGGGTAGGCCATGGTATTTGTGGCTTGGGGGTGGTGGTTGAGGGTGGACTTGTACTCACAGTGCTGTTGCCAGCAACGCCACGTATTCCAATTCCGGGGTGTTTAACACTGAAAATGATAATGTAACATAGAACACGGCAAGCATAGCCAGTGGGTGCCATATGGTTAATAACATGCATAGCGCTATTCCTGTAATTGCACCAGAAAGCGAATAGCCAATAATCCACTAATAAATATAGGTTAGTAATAACAAAATTATTTCCAATTTTTTCTTGTCACAGTATTTAGCCAGAAAATGGTACAGTTGGCTATCAGGCTAGTAGTAGTATGATTATGTTTGTTCACAGAAATGCACACCGAGGTCCACTACTAGAATGATTACCAGAGAAACAGCAATAATAAAGATCACTGTTTATGTTAATGCTCTCACACATGCACATACACACGTCATTTGTCAGCTTGATGCCAAGTCCTCCAGTTTGGTTAGTTGCAGTCCTCCCTTGCTGTCTGTGGACCACACGGTGTTTCCAGTGCCAGGTGCCACAGTTTCTGTCTGGGTTAGTTCATCCTTGTGCCTCCGAATGCAAGCATAGGGTTTGATTATATTTCTAGTATTTTCATCTGGATAATCTGTCTGTGTACTGAGGACTTCCTCAATTGGAGATCATCTATTGATTCTAGGTCTGCTATTTAGTTCAAAGATAGTTTTTGCCAGGGCTTCTGAGAGTGGGCTATCTTTATGTGCTATTAATTTTACTTTAAGTAGTCTATTGAAGCTTTCAATATTGCCTGCTGCTGTTGGGTTATAGGACAGGTGGAATTCCCACATTATGTCAAGATTTTTTACCAGTCTCTGTATGATTTTACCAGTAAAATGGGTTCCTTGATCACTTTGTATTAGTCTGGGTATACCATAAGCTGAAAACCATGACCACAGTGTAAAAATTGTTAATTTTTGGTCTGGTTTGGGTCCTAATTTGGCCATACCTAATCCTGTGCAGATGTCTACTATTGTGCATGTGTACTGTTTCTTAAACTCATTTAATGGTCCTATGCAGTCAGTTTGGAGCGTGTGATTAAAATGTAGTCTATGAGTGCCTATTCCATGGTAATTATGTCTAAATCTGGTTTTGGTTGCAGGACATCCTTCTCATTTCTGTACGGCATTCCTAACTTTATTCCATGGTATGGCTATGTTCCTTTGAGTGAACCACTGGTATATTGCATGACTTCCTGCATGTCCTAGGAATTTGTGTATCTGTTCTATTCTCATAATCTCTACCTGTGTGTGGGGAGTCACTTTGGTCCATTTCTTCTTAATTTTAAGTTTTGTAGGTCCTGTCTGTTCACCTTGGTAATGTGCCTTAATTTTTATTGTCATACTTGCTAACCTATCTGCTTCATTATTATATTTGGTTTGTAGGTCATATTTGTTTTGGTGGGCATCTACATGATATACCTTAATCCTTATTTCTTTACTGATTTGAGCTATCTCCATCCAAGCTTCCTTAGACCATAAATCTTTTCCATTGATTTTCCATTCTGTTAATTTCCATTTTCCTGACCAAATTGCTATTCTGTTGGCCACACACCAAGAGTCTGTGAAAAGATGTAAGTCTTTTCCATCCTTATGGGACTGTCTAGCTGCCAATAGGGCTGCTATTACCTCTGCATGTTGTGCTGATTTGCTCTTTCCTTCAAGTACCATTCCATCTTCCGGCCTGAAAGCTGCTGCTTTCCAGCATGCCACGTTGCTTTTAGTGGTGGCTGAGCTGTCAGTAAACCAACCATTAATCAGTGAGGGGGAGTATTGACCTGAGCCCCATGTTCCCATGGGTACCTGTTTCTGGGGAGGGGAGACATCAAGTGTGATTGGTACCTGGCTTTCATTAATCAATGCCAGTATATGCTCTGACATCATTGGTACTGCCCCCTTCGAGATCTGCCGTTGGGTCCTACCCCATCCGCCCTAACAAATATCTGAGGGGGAGCTTGCCCAAACAAGCATCTGGTAGGAGTCCACGACTGGCTTGGTTCTGATCTAATTGGGAGGTTGGTATTCTGTCTTCCAAATGGTCTTATATTTTTACACCATCTCCTCACTCCATTATATTTCTTACTTTTAATAGGTAGGGATACTACCTTCTCTGAGTCTAACTCTCTGTATGATTTTAAGAAGTCTATGTCATTTGCCACAGTTTGACATCCTTGCAATGGTCCAGCTAGGGTCACCCTGAGATGTTGTGGAGCTCCTTTTAACAGGATTTTCCTAAACTGGGCCAACGTTGGTGCAGCCAACGTGGGGTGGAAACCTGGTTGTAGATGAAGTAGCATACTCCTAATTTTCTTGCTAACTGAATTGCTTCCTGTAAACTAGTCCATTTTGCTGAGGCCTCAATCTGAGTCAAATCTAAAGAGGGGAACGCATGTCTCCAAGCTGCAGTTATCTAATCAAGCGATGGGTGTGTACCTCCCCAGGAGCTTTCTTTTTTTCTTTCTTTTTTTCCTCCGAAAAGCATGTTCTTTTATTGAAAAAGGAAGTAAAAACATTTTATGATAAAATTAAAGATTTACATGGAAAATATTTCTGATAAAATAAAAGAGGAGCTTTCTAACACATGTTCCAGAGCTTCAAATATGGTGGGATTTTTCTACCACATTCCTTATTTTACACATCTCTTGATCTGATAGCATTATTGTATCTGCTCCCTTCTCCCACAGTTTTACTATATAGGATGCGTCCTTCATGCCATCCTAGGCACAGTCTTTTCTAAGTTCATTGAGTTTCTGTGGGGTATATGCTCTGTTTCTATTATTATCTCCATGGAACTGGTACGTCCTGAGCCCCTTACTGGTGTCTGAAACTGGGAGGCAGTCACTGGCAATGACAGAAATGGTTCCTTTTGTAGAGATTCATGGCTAGCCTTTTGCCCATTAGTCTATCTTTATCTAAGTCGACTATAGTCTTCATGAGTATACCAGGTATTTCTTTTTGCGATGCTTTCTCTAAAATAGGTTCCACCTGTTGTGGTGCTGTTAATGGTATGTCAATTTTCCTTGCATTTAGTTTTATTCCTAACTATTCAGTTAGTACGCTGCTAAGCTATTTCCAGAGTCAGAGGTCCCTTCATCCACTAATTTCACTTTTTTCATACCCTTAATTAGTCTTTTTAGTCTACTCATGGTGTTATTTTGCAGGCCACGTGGTACAGTGCTTTTATTGTTTTCTTTTTAAAGTACCAGGCAATATGACTTCTTGGGGGATTTTTCAATAATTCATTAAATAATTTTTCTGCCTGTCTCACTAGACTTTTTGCCAGCAACTCTTTCATTAGGCTTGGAAGTCTTCTTCTTTGTGCCAATAACCCGCTCTTCCTCCTAGCCTTATCAGCACAGAGTTGGTTTCGTGGCATCATATTTTCAATTTCCCTGACTCTTTTTGATCTACTTATCTGCTCCCCACTGACCTCTCAGTGTACCCTGCACTACTACCTGCTCTTGCTCCTATCCTTATCTGCACAGAGTTGGCTTGACTTCCAGGTGTCATTTCGACTTCAAGGCCAGAGCTTCTCAGACTAGGAATATATTCAAATTCAACTATCCAGAAAATGACACAAAATTTAAAGTGCAGCTGCAGTGGCTGCTAAATGGAGCTCTGGCTGCTTCTCAGCGGGGTTCCCACTGCCTACCACATCATCTGCTTCTAGTCAGGTGTAGGGATGGAGCCAAGAGTGAGAGAAAGAAAGTACCTTTGACTCGGTAGATCAAGTTACACTAATACTTATTCATAAGCAACAATGAACAAATATAAAGCAAAAACGGATCACATTCATTCACACACATGCTGTCACCTCTGGTCTGGTTATGTGTGGTAGCCTAGTTCTGATGGAAGAGGCACAGGCAAGTCCCGCTGTGTTTTCTCACTGTGCTTTGGATCCCTGCTGGAGCCTCAGTCCAAAGTTGGGGTGTCTGGAATTGGTGGGCTGGCTCCAGGAATGAGTCAGTCTCAACACGAAGAGTCTCCTTTGGAGCTCTCAGGAATGAGCCCAAACCTTAGCTGTCAGACCAGGGTTTTAAGTCTCTTTCAGCTCAGGCCTACAGCATCACCTTATCTAACATTAGGCTTATCAATCTCCACACACACTCTCCAGACTTGGTCTTCATAGTATCTTTTTAGTCAGTTAAAACTGAGGAGTTCACCTAGTCAGGGAGAGAGCATACACTAACAGCTTAATAGCTCACCTGAAAGCCCTAGAACAGAAAGAAGCTAATAGACCCAAGAGAACTAGACAGCAGGAAATCATCAAACTCAGGGCTGAAATCAACCAAGTAGAAACAAAAAGAAGTATACAAAGAATCAACCAAACTAGGGGCTGGTTCTTTAAGAAAATCAACAAGATAGATAAACCCTTAGCCAGACTAACCAGAGGACACAGAGACAGTATCCAAATTAACAAAATCAGAAATGAGAAGGGAGATATAACAATAGAAATTCAGGAAATTCAAAAAATCATCAGGTTTCCCATGCTCGTGGATTGGCAGGATTAATATAGTAAAAATGGCCATCTTGCCAAAAGCAATATACAGATTCAATGCAATCCCCATCAAAATTCCAACTTAATTCTTCATAGACTTAGAAAGAGCATTTTGCAAATTCATTTGGAATAACAAAAAAAAAAAAAACCCAGAATGGTGAAAACTATTTTCAACAATAAAAAAACTTCTAGGGGAAATCACCATCCCTGACCTCAAGCTGTACTGCAGAGCAATAGTGATAAAAATTGTATGGTATTGGAACAGTGACTTGCGGGTAGATCAATGGAATAGAATTGAAGACCCAGAAATGAACTCACACACCTATGGCCACTTGATCTTTGACAAAGGAGCTAAAACAACCCAGTGAAAAAAAGACAGAATTTCAACAAATGGTGTTGGTTAAACTTGAGGTTAGCATGTAGAATTATGCAAATTGATCTATTCTTATCTCCCTGTACAAAGCTCAAGTCCAAGTGGATCAAGGACCTCCACATAAAACCAGATACACTGAAACTAACAGAAGAGAAAGTAGAGAAAATCCTCGAAAACATGGTCACAGGGGAGATTTTCCTGAACAGACCACCAATGTCTTATGCTCTAAGATCAACAATCAACAAATGGAACCTCATAAAATTTCAAAGTTTCTGTAAGGCAAAAGACACTGTCAACAGATCAAAATGGCAACCAACAGATTAGGAAAAGATCTTTACCAATCCTAGATCCAATAGAGGACTAATATTCAATATATACAAAGAACTCAAAAAGTTAGACTCCAGAGAACCAAATAACCCTATTAAAAAATTGGGTACAGAACTAAATAGAGAATTCTCAACTGAGGAATACTGAATAGCTGAGAAGCACCTAAAGAAATGTTCGACATCCTCAGTCTCAGGGAAATGCAAATCAAAATGACCCTGAGATTCCACTTCATAACCGTCAGAATGACTAAGATGTCACTCACGTGACAGCAGATGCTGGTGAGGATGTGGAGAAAGAGGAATACTTCTACAATGCTGGTGGGATAGCAATCTGGTATAGCCATTCTGGAAATCAGTCTGGCAGTTCCTCAGAAAATTGAACATAATACTACCTGAGGACCCAGCTATACCACTCCTGGGCATATGCACAGAAGATGCTCCAACATGTAGTAAGGACACATGCTCCACTATGTTCATAACAGCCATATTTATAATAGCCAGAAGCTGGAAAGAACCCAGATGTTCCTCAACAGAGTAATGGATACAGAAAATGTGGTACATTTATACAATGGAATACTACTCAGCTATTAAAAACAATTAATTCATAAAATTTGCAGGCAAATGGTTGGGAAAATATCATCCTAAGTGAGTTAACTCAGTCACAAAAGAACACACATGGTATGCACTCACTGATAAGTGGATATTATCCCCGAAGCTCAGAATACCCAAGATATAATTCATAGACCATATGAAGCCCAAGAAGAAGAAAGACCAAAGTGTGGATGCCTCATTGCTTCTTAGAAGGGTAAACAAAATATTCACGGAGGAAATATGGAGACAAAGTTTGGAACAGAGACTGAAAGAAAGGACATCCAGAGAGTGCCCCACCTGGGTATCCATTCCATATACAGTTGCCAAATCCAAATGCTATTGTGGATGGCACCAAGCGCTTGCTGACAGGAACCTGATATGGATGTCTCCTGAGAGGCTCTGCCAGAGCATGACAAATACAGAGGTGGATGTTTGCAGCCAACAATTGGACTGACTGTGGGGTCCCCTATGGAGAGGAGAGGGACTGAAGGAGCTGAGAGGGTTTGCAGCCCCATTGGGGGGGGGGGCAACAGTGTCAACTGACCCGACCATCTGGAGCTCCCAGGGAATGGACCACCAACCAAAGGGTACACATGGAGGGACCCATGGTTCCAGCTACATATGTGGTAGAGAATGGACTTGTTGGACATCAGTGGGAGGAGCAGCCCTTGGGCCTGAGGGGGTTTGGTGCCCCAGTGTAGAGGAATGCCGGGGCAGGAAGATGGGAATGGATGTGTGGATGGGGGAGCACCCTCATAGAGGCAGGACATGGCGGGGGATGTGGTAGGTTTCCCGAGGGGAGACCTGGAAAGGGGATAACATTTGAAATGTAAATAAAGAAAATAGCTAATAAAAAAAGAAAATGGCCATTTGGTTTTGTTGGTTTTGTTCTGGGTGAATACCTATCATTCTAAATAAATGTCATTTTCTTGTCTACAGAGGTCTCAGTTTTTATTTGTAAATTATTCAATTTCACAGGCCTGGGGCCCTAAGTTTGATCCATGTGCCACCTCAGCACTGAATTTCTAGCCTTTCACTTTTTATTTTGAGATAAGAGTCTTACTAAGTTGCCCAGGCTGGCCTTAAACTACCTGGCCAGGCTGGCCAGGAATTCACTAAGTAGCCTAGGCTGGCCTCATACTAATGATAATCTTCCTGCCTCAGCCTCCAGTATGCTAGGATTACAGGTGTGAGCTCTGCTCTGCTAAAGCAATAGTTAGCTTCAGGCCGTCGATTCCTTGAGTGTTATGATTTGAATTTGAGGTAGCTGCTCAGTGAATTTCCACAGAGATATCTCTTCAGGATAGGCTGGAGTAGGATTGGAACAAGAGCTGAGAATTTCCCCCTTGACCCCTAAAGGCCTGCCAGTACCTCTAGAAAAGTATGTTAAGGAACCTGCTCAGGCTCCTCCCCCAGCATATTAACAGCATCATATTGGCCTAGAAGGTATAGATTTGAAATCTGAGTGGCCAGATGTGCTTTGAGGTGTATGCCATCTTGCTTTATGGCTGTACTGTTGTAAGGACATTTAGGCATACTTGATTTCACTTCTTCTGAGCTGAGGGATGTGTCTGAAGGAGCTTTTATAGAAACAATACCAGAGAAGATGGCCACAAACCAAGACAAATGCTAGACATGCACACAGGCAAATATCCTAAAAGAAGAGTGGACAAGGAGCAAAGAGGGCAGGTTTGTGCTGGTAAGGAAGAGAAAGGAAAGAGAAGCCTTTAAATTTCAATGGGATTGTGAAATTAGGGGTTACTTGATCTGGTGGTGCAGGATGAACCTGGAGGGCTGTGTTTTGGAAGGAAACATGGTGTGGTGGGGGAGGACTGTGAGAAAGTTAGCCAAAATGCCAACTCTAGCTTCTAGGCTAGATACAAATCAGGTTTCTATATTGAGGAAGCAGCCTGTGTCATGGGTCCTGACATCACCCTGACTATACTAGTCAGATTTCTCCCAGAGAGACAGAACCAAGAAAATATCCATGATGATTAATCTGTAATGTCAATTTGACTGGACTTAGAAACACCCAGGAGAAACACCTCTGGACATGTTTTTGAGAACATTTTCAAAGAAGTTTAACTGGTATGGGAAGATTCACCCAAATTTGCTTTTGCACCATTCCATTTGCTTCAGTCACAGCCCAAGTAAACAAGAAAAGCAAACTGAGCTCCAGCAGTTATCGCTCTATACCTCCTGGCTACTGATGAAAATGATTGGTCACCTCATACATCTGTCACCACACCTGGTGGACTATGTACACCCCTATAGTGTGGAACCCAAATAAACCCTTCCTTAAATAGCTTTTGCCAAAAATTTTGTCATAGCAATGAGAAAAACTACTACAGCATTTAGAAGGAGATGTATCAGGGTAGCAGGCCATGTAGGCCATGTAACCACATTGCCTGACAGGCCCTGGGAGACACCATCTGCAAGCCAGAGATGCATAGAAGCTGCTAGCCTGGCTTAGTCCATCTCTGAAAACCTCAGAACCAGGGAAACTGAGAAGACAACCCCTGTATGAGGACAAAAGCCTGAGATCCCTCAAGAAACCACTAGTGTAGGCTTCATAGTTGAAGCCTGAAGATCCCAGAGTTCTGATGTCCACAGACAAAAGACCAGTGTCAAAAACAAAGAGTAATTGTGTCATTACACAAAGAAATGAGGGAACAAGGAAGCAAAAGTTCTGAGTAGCTCATCAAAGTCTTCTTTGTTCCTCAAAATGGGGACTCCAAGACACGCACTGAGCTAGCAAGCACACCAGGACAGGAAATAACCTTGGGTTTTATTCTAACACAGGTGATGATGAGTCTTTTCCCTGTTAACTAGGGATGGACCTCACCATCTTTCAAAATTAGCTAGTTTTTAAAAAATCAGCACAGAGGAAAGAAAAGAGGGAAGGGGTCATTTAGTCACTTAAATTCCCACAATGCAGTAGGGCTTTGTGTAAACAAAGGCCATACAAGGTAAGGAGTGTGAAACATTTGCATAAAGTTTTTATAAAATGGGTTGTGGATAAAAGATTTAAAGTCTTATGAGGGGAGGAGACAATATTCACTGTTTCATACACTCTTGTGTCTCACTATGCAAGAGAGACAAAAACAGAAAGGCAGAGAGAAAGGCAGACAAGGCCTCTTCAATCTTTTCAGTTTACTTTTCTACATTGTTCATTGGTCCCAACTCACTCTCCAAGTTTCTCTGGGAATACCTTCATAGACACATATAAAAATATGCTTAATCAACTAATTAAAAAACTCCTGTATCCCAGGCTGATCTTGAACTTATTATCCTACTGTCTTGGCCTCCTGAGTAGCTGGAAATAAAGGCCTGTGCCTACAGGTTAAGCACAATCTAGGCCACTCTCAATTAGTCAAGCTGACACCCAACATTTTATTATACTGGCCAGAAAGAAAATAATATCTCTTCCAAAGTCAATGTTAAGAAATCATAAGCCATTAGCCCAAACTGACAGTTTTATTGTTTTGTCCTTGGAATATCAGGGAAAATATCTGTACTTTGGGACATCCAGGAGTTCCGACGACAAAGAGCTCTCCTGCTGAGATACCACAGAAAGAAAGCTTCAGAAGAATTACAGTCAACTTTAGAACCAGTTTCCCATAGACATCTCATGGAGCCTGAGAACATTATTATTATTATTATTAACTGTTTTATTTATTTACATCCCAAATGTTGCCCCTTCTTATGCCCCCAATCAGTCTTTTGTGATTATTATCAAGAGTATGAAGGCTTCACTCTGGCACCCCACTTGGTTTCATTTGTCAGCAACCAGAACACAGTCTTCTTCCTCTGAGGCTGACTGTTTCTCTATCGCCGCCCTGAGAGGCAGTTCAGCCCCTAATGGCAGTTCTCATAAGAGTCAATCTTCATCCTCCACTTCTGTGAGCCTCATGAGAAAACAAACCCCACAGGCCTGGCTTTTTTAGGCCATTTTCAGTTGTGACAAAATACTAGAGACTAGGTGTCTTACTTTGCTTCTCTGCTACTATAATGCAAACATTCACCAAAAGGACTTATTTGGCTTATACTTCCATATCATAATCCATCACTGAGGGAAGCCAATGCAGGAACTCGAGACAGGAACCTGGAGGTATGATCCTAGAGGAATGATCTGAAACAGAGGCCATAGAAGGAAGTCTGTTAATGGCTTGTTTCACATAGCTTGCTTAGCCTGCTTTCTTATACCACCCAGGACCACCTGTCCAGCACTGGCACCACTCACAGTGAACTCCACCCTCCCACAGAGATTATTAACTAATAAAATATCCCATAGATATGTTCACAAGCCAAACTGATAGAGACATTTTCTCAATAGAGGCCCCCTCTCCAGATGAACTGAGCTAATGTCAAATTAACAAAAACCTAACCAGCATACTAGGTAATTTTTAAGAGAAGACATTTATTTATCTCATGTTTTTGGAGGCCAGGAAGTATATACTGGAATTACAGGCCTGTGCTATCAAGACAAGCCTTTTTAAAATGACTGTTTCACTCTTTAGCCCAGGCTGGTCTATAACTCACTAAATAGCCCAGGCACTTCTTAAATTTACAGTGATCTTCCCACCTCAGCCTGAGTTTAGGGATTATAAGCATCTATCAAATGACTTGGCATTTGTTCATAGTGGTTCCTAGGCTCCCACTGGCTAAGAGATTCATGAATCTGTCTCTCATACTATAAGCTCAACAAGATTAAAACTATAGATTAAAGCCACAGAGGAGAGACCTAAGCTTGTCTCTTTGAAAATATGTTAGGAATTACCCGCTTCCTACTCTTTTGACCACCATAGTCTTCCATGGACAGGTCAATGAAAGTCTTCAACAGCAAAGATATCTATAGATTCATCAAGTCAGAGTATTGTGAAAGGAGGTTTATTATTCATTCATTCATTCACTTTACATCCCAATCTAAGCACAGTGACCACCTCCTCCAAGTCTGACCATCACACCCCACCTTCCCCCTTTCCTTCCTACCCCTCATGGGTATCAACCCACCCTAGCACATCAAGTCCAAGAGGACTAGGCATATCCTTTCCCACTAAGGCCAGAAAAGGTAGCCCAACTGGGGAAAGGGATCCAAATGCAGACAACAGAGTCTGTGTTGGCCCTTCACCTGCCTCCAATTGTTAGGGGACTCACATGGAGACCATGCAGCACATCTGCTACAAATGTGTAGGGGGCCTAGGTCCAGCTCATGCATGCTCTTTTGTTGGTAGTCCAGGCCCCCATGGGCCCAGGTTCATTGACGCTGTAGGTCATCTTATGCTGTCCCTGACCCCTCCAACTCCCTCAATCCCTTCCTCCTATTCTTCCACAAGAGTCCCTGAGCTCCACCTTATGTTTGGCTCTGGGTCTCTTCATCTGTTTCCATCAACTGCTAGATGAAGCCTCTCAGAGGACAGTTATGCTAGGCTCCTCTCTGCAACCAAAGTGGAGTATCATTAATATTGTGAGGGGTTGACTGTCTCACATGGTATGGATCTCAAGTTGGGCCAGTCATTGGTTGGTCATCTGCTCAATCTCTGCTCCATCTCTGCACATCTTGTAGGCAGGACAAATTTTGGGTCAAAGGTTTTGTGGATGGGTTGGTGTCCTTATCCTCCACATATAAGTGAGTACATACCATGCTTGTCTTTCTGCATCTGGATCACCTCACTCAGGATGATATTTTCCACTTCCATCCATTTGCCTTCAAATGTCTTTGCTTTTCATAGCTGAGTAGTAGTCCATTGTGTAAATGTGCCACATTTTCTTCCTCGATTCTTCGGTTGAGGAACATCTAGGTTGCTTCCAATTTCTGCTATTACAAACAAAGCTGCTATGCCCACAGCTGAGCAAGTGTCATTGTGGTATGGTGGAACTTCTTTTGGGTATATGCTCAAGAGTAGTACAGCTGGATCTTGAGGTAGAACTATTCACAATTTTCTGAGAAACTTTCAAACTGATTTCCAAAGTGATTATACAAGTTTGCACTCCCACCAGCAATGGAGGAGTGTTCCCCTTGCTCCACAAGCATGTACTGTCACTTGAGTTTTCACCCTTAGCCATTCTGATGGGTATGAAATGGAATCTCAGAGTCATTTTAATTTGCACTTCTGTTATAGCTAAGGATGTTGAATATTTCTTTAAGTGTTTCTCAGCCATTAGAGATTCCTCTGTTGAGAATTCTCTATTTAGTTCTGTATGCCATTTCTTAATTGGGTTATTTGGTTTGTTGGTATCTAATTTCTTGAGTTCTTTACATATATATTCTGGATAAATAGCACTCTCTCAGATGCAGGATCAGTGAAGATCATTTCCCATCCTGTATGCTTCTGTTTTGTAATATTGATGGTATCCTTTGCCTTATAAAAAGCTTTTCAGTTTCTTGAGGTCCCATTTATTAATTGCTCATCTTAGTGCCTGAGATGTTGTTGTTCTCTTCAGGGTATTGTCTCCTGTACCAATGCATTCAAGGCTATTTCTCACATTCTCTTCTATTAAATTTAGTGTATCTGGTTTTATGTTGAGGTCTTTGATCCACTTGGACTTGAGTTTGGTGCAGGGTGATAAATATGGATATATTTGCATTCTTCTACCTGCAGGCATCCAATTAGTCTAGCATCATTTGTTGAAAATGCTTTCAAGTGTCCATAGGTGTGTGGGTTTATTTCTGAGTCTTTGATTCTATTCCATTGATCATCCTATCTGTTTTTATGCCAATAGCATGTGGTTTTTATTACTATTGCTCTGTAGTATAGGTTAAAATCGGGCATGGTGATACCCCCAGAAGTTCTTTGATTGTACAAGATTGTTTTAGCCATCTGGATTATTTGCTTTCCCATATAAAGTTGAGAATTTTTCTTTCGAGGCTTATAAGGAACTTTGATGGGGATTTCATTGAATCTGTAGATTGCTTTTGGTAAGATGGTCAGATCTTTCTATCTTCTGAGGTCTTCTCCAATTTCTTTCTTCAGAGACTTGAAGTTTTTGTCATACAGATCTTTCACTTGCTTGGTTATAGTTACACCAAGATCTTTTATATTATTCATGGCTATTGTAAATGGTATTGTTTCCCTAATTTCTTTCTCAACCCATTTATTGTTTATAAAGGAGGGACTACTGTTTATTTTTAGTTGATTTCATATCCAGCCACTTTGCTGAAGGTGTTTATCAGCTGTTGGAGTTCTCTAGTAGAATTTTTCAGGTGACTTATGAATATTAGCATATCATCTGCAAATAGTAATATTTTAAAGTCACTTATTTAGGGTTGTATTTTTACCAGTACTTTAAGTGTACTGGATAGAATGGAATTGCTCATGGCCTGTCATATGATTCCAGTACATTTATGCTTGAGCAGAATCAGATCATTTACATCCATTTTAGTGTTTGAAGCACGTCTATTTTATCGAACAGAGCCAATTTCTTTAGATACAGTCATGTTATGCATGACTTTGAACTCCTGATCCTCCCACCTCAGTCCTGTGTGCTGAGCTACAGACCAGCAAGCCTGGTTTAATTTATTTTTTTACAGTTACAAAATATAATATTCTACCTTGAAAACCATCTGTGATTAGAAAACCAGATTTCCAATCTGACCAGAATTTCAATTCTACTTTTCTAGAGTTACTAACTGTGGACCCTAGAGATCCAACATTCCATGACTAGTAGAGGTTATGACTGTTATGTGTCACAGATTACTCCAGGAAAGTCTCTTGAGTAATACTGTAATAACAGGCCTCCAGAAGAATCTATCCTAGAGATATGGACTTTCAAGTCCTAGGGACCTCACACAGTGGAATCTACATCAACTTAAGGAAACGTACATACATTCAGCTTTCATGCTAGATCAAGGACAGATGAGATTAGAGAGAAATTCTAGTTTCTATATTATCAAGCTGCATATTGAATGCTTCATAATTTTCCAGGGCCTCACTCTGGCCTCCTGCTGGTTCCCCTCTTTGTATGGTTTATGTCAAATGAATATGACAAGACAGAGTATAGTATAGAGGCCAAACAGAGTTAGTTATGAAATAATATAAGGGACTCTCAAAAGTGCCAGTGGTCAGGGATGAAAGTGGTCACTGTGGAGGAAATGATTTTCATGGTATGAGAATGGACAATGACTAGAGAGACCATTGTGCCAACCTACATGTTCGGTAGGCGTTAAACTGTTTTATAAAGTTTCTGGAACACACAGCTCTCCTGCAGAGCAGTTTCTGTCTAGGCAACTGACAGCCACATTTAGATTAACTCTTAAGGGAAGAGACAGTTAATATCTGTGTCCTTTACCAGAAATCCTCCCGTGAGATAGATCTTATAATCTTCCTGGCAGCTCAAAATTTCGTGTCTCCAACCATGGCTAAAGAAATGATTCACATCTCATTCTCTGAACCAAAAACTATGCAATAGAGCAAATTAAGAACAATTGATGGAAAAAAAACTTAAAATAAATCTACAAAAAGTCATGGGTTTCAAAGAAATTCTATCGGCTCCACTCTTTCATATATTTTAAATCATGGAACTAAGGAGATGGCTCAGTAGGTCAAGTGTTTACTATGCAAGCAGTAAGACCTGAGTTCCAATCTTCTGATGTAAAAGCTGTGTGCAGTAGTGCTAAAGGAGGGAAGACAGTAGATCCCCAGAATTTCTTGGCCAGCCAAGCAGACCAAACAAGAAGTTCCAGCTTCAAGAGAGACCATGACTCGAAAGAAAGAACGAAAGAAAGAAAGAAAGAAAGAAAGAAAGAAAGAAAGAAAGAAAGAAAGAAAAGAAAGAAAGAAAGAAGTGGAAGGTGGTAAAGAAAGACAGCCAGTATTTACCTGGGGCCTCCATGTGCATATGCATGGATATGTGCACCCCTACACACACACACACACACACACACAAACACACACACATTTTTTAAAAAATCTCTTTTCATCTCAAGTATGAACAACTGGGGTGCCTTCTTGATTTTATTCACGTGGTATTTTCAAATTCTCAGGATGTGCCCCCATTTCTTAAAATTGGACTGTTACCAGCAATGGGACCTGAATCTCACAGGAATCATCCCTGATGACATGCAAGTCTACTAATTTCTAGTTCATTACCAAAAAATAAGATTTCTTTAACTTCTACTACAATGTATATTTGAATTGTCTGTTCTAGCTAATTAGAATATGTTAAGTATAAACAGTGTCTTAGTTAGGGTTTTACTTCTGTGAATAGGTACCATGACCAAGGCAACTCTTATAAGGACATTGAATTTGGGTTGGCTTACAGGTTCAGAGGTTCAGTCCATTATCATCAAGGTGGGAACATGGCAGCATCCAGGCAGGTGTGGTGCAGGCAGACCTGAGAGTTCTACATCTTCATCTGAAGACAGAAGAATACTGGCTTCCAGGAAGCTAGGATGAGGGTCTTAAAGGCCACACCTATAGTGACACTCCAACAAGGCCACACCTACTCCAACAGGGTCACACCTTCTAATAATGCCACTTCCTGGGCCAAGCATATGCAAACCATCATAAACAGTATCTGGGTGAATTTTATAATTATGTAATTTATGCAAAATCCAGAATGTGGTAGACACTATAGAACAAATGACTCATTTTCTTCCACAAATAAATTGTAAGAATAAAAGGTAGGAAGGGAAGGAATTGATAAACTTAAAGAACATTTGGGAGCAAAATAACAAGTAAATGTGCATAACTTTGGAAAGATACTGTTCTGAAGATGTTTGATCACATGGATAGAAAACCTGTTTCCACCCTTCATTGCTTGGAAAAACAATTTCAGTGCAGTTTCAGAGGAGTGGTTCTCAAACTTTCTAATGCTGCAACCCTTTAATACAGTTTCTCATGTTGTGGTGACCCTCCCAACCATAAAATTATTTTCTTTGCTACTTCATAACTGTAATTTTACTGCTGTTACAGATACCAAAGCCATGAATGCAGAAAGGCTACAGGTAGGACAAGTGACCACTGTCATATTGCATACTGACTAGGTCATTTATTCTTCCAGATGCTCTTCATTCAGTAGTGTTCTTGGGACTTTTCAAAAACCCTACAGCTCAACTAGAGATACAAGAAAACATAGTGACTCATAGTCAGCAAACCTTGGGCCCATTTCTTCCTGACATGACACCTCCAAGTCCCTGCTTCCACACAAGACCTTAAAAAACAGGCTGTATTTGTCCTAGGGCAGTGGTTCTCAACCTGTGGGTTGAGACCCCTTGGCAAACCTCTGTCTCCAAATATATTTACATTATGGTTCATAACAGTTAGCAGAACTATAGTCACAACATAGCAAAGAAAAAAATTTTATGGTTGGGAGTCAGCATAATATGAGGACTGTGTATTAAAACCTGTATTAAAGGGCTACAGCATTAGGAAGATTGAGAAGCACAGCCCTAGGGTCCTGAAACTCTATTTCAGATTGCTGCTGTGTTGTGTTGTCTGCGTACATTAAACATGCCTGAGGGTGATTCTACTCACTATTTCTTCTTGAACCCCCCCATCCCTTTCATAACCTAAAATTAAATGCTATGAAATCAACTGTTGTATTTTAAGATGAGATAATTGGGGAATGTTTTAATACTTATTAACCATTTCATGATGAGAAGATTTCATTTCAGGTTTATAGGTTTGATGGTATTGTAGTACAAGAAACAATGGATAACAATATCCGTGTTCCACAGAGAGACAACAGAGACAAGGGGAAAGCATCTCGGCAGGGTAAAACTTTTTGCAAGAAAAAAAATGGGAGTGCCAGAACATATTAGGCTAGTAATACTAAGGGCCAAGATGTTTTTTGACCCTGATGTAGGTGTAGGTGGAGATTACATATGATCTCATTGGTGGGAGCTCAACTTCACAATCTAATGTAATCAGGTAAGAGGATGAGAGAGGTTCAGGAAATATAAGTCCTTGCCCTGTTAATTATCTTTGATTTTAAAAACAAAACTATTCCTCACAGTGATTATGAAGAACAAAGTTAGCAAGGGATGGAGAGAGAATGAAGGAATGGTAAATCAGACTTGGTGACTTGGGCTGTAGTCCCAACTACTTAGAAGACTGAAGCAAGGTGTATCATGAATTCAAGGTAAGTCTGGGCTCCAGAATGAGACCCTGGTCTCAAAGCAATTAAAAGGAAAAAGAAGGCTTGGGTTATATCTATTTACTTAACAGGTGAGAGGCTCTAGGTTCAATCTCCAGTATAACAAAAAGGGAGGTGAGATGAGAAGGAAAGGCAGTAGATATAGAGAAGGAAAATGAGAAGGAAGAAGAGAAGGAAGGGAAAAGGAGGAGCAAGGGGAAGGGAAGAGACTGAGTGTGGTGGAGCTCACCTTTAATCCCAGCAATCGGGAGACAAGTGGATCTCTGTGAGTTCAAGGCCAGCCTGGTCTACAGAGTATGTTCTAGGACACTTAGGGCTGTTACCCAGAGAAACCTGGTCTTGAAAAACAACAACAAAAAAATCCCAAAAACAAACAAAAAAAATGAAGGGAAGAAAGAACAGAAGAAATGATTTTGGCCTTTGTTCCCTAATGGGAAATAAAGTAAACACTTATAATCTAATAAGCGATAAGAGTGTCTTTGTTATTTGTGGTAGCCCTCTCAGGACCCATACCATAACAGGTTATGTTAACTGATAGCACAGAGATGGCTCTCAATACTTCAGCGTGACCAGTACATTAGAAACGCAGGGCTGTGACACACATTTCAGCCTGATACCCAGAAGGTCAAAGAGGTGGGAGAGTAAGCTCAACATTACATAGGCAACAATTTCATTGACCATGCCTATAGAATCAAAATCCAATAAAAATTTTATAAACTAAAGCAGTGGTTTTCACCCTGTGGGTCACAACCCCTTTGGGATCAAACAACCTTTATCAAAGAGGTTACATATCAGATATTTACATTATGATTCATGACAGTTGCAAAATTACAGTTATGAAGTAACAATGAAATAATTTTATGGTTTGGGGTCACCACAACATGAGGAACTGTATTAAAGTGCTGCAGTATTAAGAAGGTCTAGAACTATTGCACTAAATCTTCCTGCATTAGTAATACTCCTTTCATATATTTCCAAATGTTGATTCTGAGAGGGTACCCTTATCTCTGAGGACACTGAAGCTTCACATTTAACTTGGTACCCAGAAGCCACAGCAGCTTTGGTTTTGCTTGCTTTAGACTCTGTAGAACTCTCATTCTCAGCGGAGCTTCGGCGGTATGGCTTGGGTTCTGGTTAGAGGAAGGCAGACTCCTTTACTCCCCCTGTTTCCTCCTGGGGCTCTTCGTCTGCAGCCACCACAAGGGGGTGATTTTTGCCTCAGCATCTTGGCCTTGAGTTCTATACCAGGATCTGGAGCAATTGGGAGAGCCAGGCCTGGCCCTAGCCACAAATCAGCAGGATTGGTCTAGCTCCCACGGGGTTCTGAACACCCTCTTCCCCAGCCCACCTCTGGCCTGCCTGGAGATGTCACCTGGCAGCTCTGGGAGGACAGAACGGTCACCATTTCAGGAGCTCACTAGCAAGTCACAGTGAGTTCCAAGTTCAAGATTTCATTCCGCCGGGCAGTGGTGGCGCACGCCTTTAATCCCAGCACTTGGGAGGCAGAGGCAGGCGGATTTCTGAGTTCGAGGCCAGCCTGGTCTACAGAGTGAGTTCCAGGACAGCCAGGGCTACACAGAGAAACCCTGCCTTGAAAAACAAAACAAAACAAAAAAAGATTTCATTCCATGTATGTTTTGTAATTTGCCTCTTTGCCCGTAGTACACATGGGTGTGAATATGTCAGGCTTGAGTAAATTTTGTTCCTTTCTAGCAACTGTCAAACCCAAGGGGTACAAGAAGTATATACTCTTGAATTTGTTGATGGTGTCAGAAATCTTAGTCAGATTTGGCAATCTAGTTGATTTTGCCCTTAACCTTGTAGCTAATTCCAAATAGGAAAAAAGGAAAAGAGAGAAAAGGGAAAGTAGAAGGAAAATGAAGGGAAATACATCTTTGAAGGCATATACAGAAGTATTTATAGATGAATTTGTGCCTTATGTTTGTAGTAAATTAACGTAAGAAGTTAGATAAAATGAGTTGGTACTTAAAGTGTTCATTTAGAATCACAGAAAACTAAGGGTTTGGGCAACTATTGTGCTTTCTTCAATATATATTTTAAATTTCCTGAAATGAAATAACATGTAGAAAAAGTATATTTCTCTACTTCATACCATAGGGGAGGAGAAGTTCTAAGATGGCTCCAAGATTCATGGTGTACACACACATTCTCCCAGGTATTAAATCAAATTCTAGTCTATACAGTGTTGTATAAGAGTTTTATAGGTAGAATTCAATTCCTAAATTAGCTGATCTTAACTCTACTACAATTATGGTGGCTTTAAAAAAGACTCCCAACTTCTAAATAAACAGGTAGATAGTTAGCAGCTTGTTGTCAACCTTGTAAGCTTCTCAGTGGAGAAATTTTTTACCTTGTACAAGACTTCTGAGACTGACAAGAATTGAATTGGCAAAGGTGATGTGTCTTCAGTGGCTCAATTGGTGGGAATCTCTTATTTTTAGAGATCAACATGCATAATATAAAACATAGCAAATTCAAGATGTGAAAATCGAAGCTTCTCAATTTTAAAATTTAAATTTAGAAAATTATTCTCAATGAGGGTGGGTCCAAGAAAGATATCTCAAAAGACAAAGGTATAAACTTTGAAAGAAAAGGTCAACAAACTCCGCTTTACTAACATTACAAACTTCTGGACCACAGAATGCACAAAAAAGTGAAAAGAAAATTTGTACACTGGAAGAGGCCATTTGCAACTCAAACAAACTTACAAGGCTATATTTGAGAAGTTTTCTCTCTCCCCCGCCCCCTCCCTCCCTCTCTCGCCTCCCCCTCCCTCTTCCTTTCCCCCCACCCCCACAGGTCCAACAAATCCATGGGGAAAGAACAGACAAACTGACCAAACAGAATACAAATTTGTAATTCAAAGAAGAGGAAGATGTCCAATGTGAGTATCTATTACAGGAAATAAAACTAATGAAATGTCATCAAAAGACAAACAATAAGAAGTCAAACACTACAGAATTGGGTGAACCTGTAGAGGAGCAGAACTGCTCTTGCCGTAGTGATGAGAGTGGAAACTGGTCCAGGTACTTTGGAAAACATGTAATATCTAGTAAAATTGAAATTGTGTATACCTCTTCCTCTAGCAATTTTATTAATAGGAATATTTCCTAGAAAAAATAGCTTGCACATCAGCTCAGGAAAACATATACATTTTTCATATGGAGAATGACCCTCAATAGCTGTGCTTTTGGTTTTGAAGGAGTATATTAAGTACACAGTAAGCAAGAATAAAAGAATTAAACAGCAAGCAACAGAAAGACAGAAGGGTGTCAGACAAAACACACCATCCAGCAAAAACAGACTGATGCCCTGGGGACCAAAACATCCTCTTACCTATAAAAACGGTCCCAGACAGAAGGTTTCTCCTGGGTGATACTTCTGATTAGTTATTTCCTTAACATTTTGACTTAAACAATAGCCTTTTGCTTTGGAACGTGCCTGGGCATGGTTTACCTTCCAGCTCTCACAACTTCCTCTCCTTCTGCACTCAAGGACACAGTATCTTCACTCTTGAGCTCTTTTGTTTTTCTCCTTTCCATTTCTCACAGGGCAAGCCTTGGACAAGGGGTTTTGGAAGCCACTCTAAGATAAACATGCTTAGATTTAAAGAAGGGACTAACCTTGTGTCCACTGCCAGTATCTCAGTGAGCCTAAACAACATGTGACAATTTCCTAACACAAAGTATGCCACACTACACAAGTTACTATCCCCATAGCATTTATTATACTGAGTAGCAAACAATCTGAGTGTCCATTACTAAAGAAATGAAGATATCAAGTTTTCCTTTACATCTGTTCTCAATATGTTCCTTTAATCTTGATGGCCAACCCATCTGTGAGTGAAGCACTCACTTCAGTTGGAAATGAATGGTTTATTTCTTCTGCTCTAAGTGTTACCTGCCATTCTCTCAATTGTTGTCATCTGCAGGATAAGAAAAAGATGTTGATACTGACTGTGATCTTCAAAGAAGGCTGCTGTGCCCACAAAGATCAAAAGTGTCCACTATACCTGGAAATGGACTTCTACCCAAGGATGAAATAAATGACTTGCTAAAGTAAGCTGGAAATTGCTGAACAGAAAGAGAATGTGGATAAACCAAAGTAAGGTGAATAGCTGCTTTGAAGCTACAGAAAGAGGGTTCCTCTTTTTAAATTTTAATTTATTTTATTTTAGTGTATATGTTTTGCCCATACATGTGTTTGTTTACCACGTGCATGCTTGATGCCCAAGAAAACCAAAACAGTACATTAGATCCCTTCAAACTAAACTTACTGATGGTTGTGACCACCACATCCATGCTGGGAATCAAGCCTGATTCCTGTGCAAGAGCAACAAGTGCTCTTAAATACTTAGCCATCTTTTCAACATTGAGAATCCTCTTTAAATTGGTGTGTGTGTGTGTGTGTGTGTGTGTGTGTGTGTGTGTGTGTGTGTAAATGTACAGTGGTTCTTCTCTGCAGATCACAGAACAACTTCTATGACTGTGCTCTCTCCTACCATATCAGTCTCAGGAAAGCTAACTCAGGTCTTCAGGGTTGAAAGACTTCAGACTTGAGAGCTAACACCTGTACCCAAAGATCCATTTCTCTAAGCTTGAAATCCCCTTTTTGAAAGGAACCTCCTAGTCCACATGAGAATTAACCTCACTTAGTGAAACTGAGATAAGCAAAATTTACTGTCTTTTTTTTAGATTTATTTATTTTATTTATATGAGTACACTGTAACTGTCTTCAGACACACCAGAAGAGGGCATCAGATCCCATTACAGATGGTTGTGAGCCACCATGTGGTGCTGGGAACTGAACTCAGGACCTTTGGAAGAGCAACCAGTGCTCTTAACCACTGAGCCATCTCTCCAGCCCAAATTTACTGTCTTAAAATCAACATGTTGACACTGTCTTAGTTAGGGTTTTACTGCTGTGAACAGACACCATGACCAAGGCAACTCCTATAAGGAGAACATTTAATTGAGGCTGGCTTACAGGTTCAGAGGTTCAGTCCATTATCATCAAGGCAGGAACATGGCAGTGTCACGTGGTGCAGGAGGAGCTGAAAGTTCTACATCTTGTTCAGAAGAGAAACAGGAGAAGACTGGCTTCCAGGCAGCTAGAAGAAGGGTCTTAAAGCCCACAGCACAGTGACACACTTCCTCCAACAAGGCCACACCTACTCCAACAAGGCCACACCTCCTAATAGTCCCACTCCCTGGGCCAAATATATTCAAACTACCACAGACACTTCCAAACATTAGGAATCATTTTCTATGGTTTAAAATACACCTAGCTTTGAAAATCACCTCCAAATTCTGTCATCTTCATTTTGGTTTTATACACATTCCTGTCTCAGATGGGAAAACTCTAAATAAAATAGTAGGCTAGCATAACTATAAGAGCCCCTTAAGAAATCCCTTAGGTACATATTTTAACAAAATAACATAAAAATTGGAGAATGGATTGTTTTTTTTATCTGTTCCTAATAACATTACTTCTGGAGTGTTTGTAAGTTAATTCTAGATTCAATGTATCTTTTATTTGTTGTGATGGCTAATCTTGATTGTCAACTTGACTGGATTTAGAATCACCTAGAAGATAAAAATGTCTGAGTATGTCTACAAGTATGTTTCCAGAAAGATGTAACTGAAGAAAGAAAACCAACCCTGAATATGGGTGGTTTCATTCTGTGGGTTGAGGCCCTAGACTGATTAAGATGGAGAAATGGAGCAGAATGCCAGTATTTATCTCTCTTTGCTTCCTGTGGACACGATGTAACCAGATATCTCCTGCTCCTGCCAGAATAACCCATCCTCTCAAACTATGGCCCAGTATAATCCAGTTCTCCCTTAAGGTGCTGTTCTCAGGTATTTTACAGCAGATATTTATTAAGGAGAACAAGTTGAAAGTGGGTATACATTGTATTATTTATAACTGTCTTTCTTGGATATCATCTAACACCTTCCCCTATAAGAATTGACTACAACTAGCTAAGATACATTCTTCCATATTTGTTGATAAATGCTTGTAATGGAGTGATATTTAAAATTCTAATAATATATTATCCTAAAATATTTCAATTGCCAGTTTATGTATGAGGGACTGCAATAGTATGTGACTTAGAGTTTAATTAGTGATTTTATGAATAATCACCATATAATTACCTGGATTTATCACTTTAAATTAAATAAAAATTCTTTGCAACAGAAATTTTATATGAATATGAAAGTGGAGATTTTTCTTATTAGTTCAACTTGATTATTCTGTGGTATTTTGAATGAGAATGGCACCCGTGGGGGAAAACATTTTTCATACAATATATTCTGATCATAGTTTCTCCTCCTCCAAGATCCTCCCCATCTCTCAACCCTTTCAGCTCCATTTCCTTTCTTTTACTCTCTTTTTAGAAAATAGTCAAATAAAAATGAAAACAAATCAGAATCTTAAAAAAAAGAAAAAATACAAGAAATACATACACAAACCATAAAAACACAAAATTGGAAATCATAATACATAAACAAAATACTAATAAGACAAAACAAAACAAAAATGGCAGGACAAAGCAATGTAAGACAAAATGATTACAAAATACCACTGTGTTTACTTTGTTTTGGTCATTTACCCTTAAGTGTGGTTAATGTACCCAGTGAGACTCCACTGGAGGAAACAAATCTTTCCTTTGCAAGTGGATGTAAATAGGTGTTAGAGATAGCTTTTTGGTTAGATGTTAGGGTCTAGGAGTCACCCCACAAACCACACGAATATTGATCTCGGTTTAATGGGGATGGTTTATTGAACATACACCCCAAGACTGATCAACCAGGGAAACAGCTCAAAGCTGTGCACTGGACATTTCCTAGGCCAGCTTATAAAGGCTAAACCTGCAAAAATAACAATGATCTCACAGGCAGGTGCTGGAAGTGCTGCCCAGTGGTCGGACCTGACTCAAGCCATTTTAGATATAACAGTTCATATTGACCTTTAATTTGATGGGTCCCCACATGAAGCTTACAGTTGTCAGCATGACTCTGCTCTGAGTCAACTTATTTTTATTTTTTCTGCATCAATGACTGGCAGCCATATTACAGCAACAATATGAAATAGCTGGCAGGCATGGAACAAAATGGCTATAGCAATGCTACAGGAGCAGGCTTCAACATTAGGGATAGGAACCAGTGCCCACTTCTCTTTCTCAGCACAAAGACCCTGTTTGACTTAAACCTGTACAGGCCCTGTGCATGCTTCAGTTTCTGTGTTCCTATGTGCATCAATCCTGTTGTGTCTGAAGATGCTGTTTCCTTGAAGTCATTCACCCACTCTGGTTCTTACAGTCTTTCCACCTCCTCTACTACATAGTTCCCCAAGTCCTGAGGGGAGAAGCTTCATGAAGACATTCCGTGTAAGACTGTGTGTTCCACAATCTCTCTGCACATTGTCCAGATGTAGGTCTCTCTGTTAGCCCCCATCTATTATATGAGGAAGCTTCTCTGATGATAAATGATGGAGGCACTGATCTATGAGTATAGCCTCACATATCTAAATGTTTGGTCCCCAATTGGTGAAACTATTTGAGAAGGATTAGGTGGTATGGCCTTGTTGGAGGAGATATATCACTGGGGTTTGCCTTAAGGTTTCAAAAGCCCACACTATTCCCAGTTAGTCCTCCCTCTGCTTCCTCCTTGTGGGTGAGGATGTAAGTTCTCAGCTACTGCTTCAGTGCCATGCCTGTCTGCCTGCTGCCATGGTACCTATCATAATGGTTATGGACTCAGCCTCTGGAACTATAATCCCTGATATACTCTTCTATAAATTGCCTTGGTCATGGTGGCAATTCTCAGTAATAGAAAAGTAACTAAGTCTGCTTTGTTCTTGCCCTGTTTGGGATCCCACCTTGGGTTCTCTTAATGATGAACTATGATGAAGCCAAATAAACACTTTCTTTCCAAGTAACCTTTGGTCATAGTCTTTAATCATGTCAATAGAAAGAAAAGTAGGACAGTGTCATCTACAATCAGGAATTGATCTCCCAAAGACTGATTCAATTAAGAGTCAATGTAAGGAGCTTGGCTTGTAGCTCATTTGGTAGAGCGCTTGCCTACCATGCACAAGACCCTTAGTTCAATTGTTAGTACTTCATAAGCCAGAATGGTGTCTCATGCCTGTGATCCCGAGAGTAAAGAGATAGAGCTAGGAGGAATGAGAGTTTATGATCCTTAGTTAAGTGAAAGGCCAACCAAGAATACATGATATGAGGTATCTTTTAAAAAAGAGTCAGTGTCATCTGCCTTGTATCAAATCTTGAGTTGGTCCAAAAGTAACTAACTCAACCAGAAGATTGATTCACCATATTCAGATTCTAATCCCATAGGATCTAATCTAATAGTGGTTGACCTAAGCAGCAACTTCTTGGGTGATCCGATTAATGGGCAACCAATTTAGTGGATAGTCCACTGGAGACAATTTTGTCTCATATCTATAGAATGTGAGGGATTTTTTAATCTTTATACATGAATTAAAATGTGGAATGATTGACAGTTTGATACTGTTGCTAAATTAAAATTTTTCATATATTTCTGTCAGGAGAGAGTAATGTTTGCGTTTCATGTCAGCATTTTATTTTAGTGGAATTATAAGTCTTCAATAGACAAATACATATTATAGATATTTAGTTAAGCTAATTAACATGTCCATCACCTCAACAACCGGTCATTAATTTTAAATATGTTTCCATTTTCTCCTAGTGTATCAACCTATTTAAATATTGTATAAAAATAGAAATGGAAGTTTCATATAATATTCGTTATTATAGAAAAATTAGAGAGCATTTATTGCTCATCAGTAATATCCAAAGCACTTACCAACAAGTTCATGTACTACACCATGCAACTATTAAAAAGAAATTAGTATTTCATGCATTAACATTTCATGTAATTACTGGTAATTCTGAGATTATTTCAAACATCGTATTCCTCCCTTACCCTTTGATTACCCTCAGTATTCCTTTCCTCTCATTACTTGACTGACTTTGAATTAAATATTTTGTTGCTCTACTTTTCTCTATATAAACTTGTTAGAATCTATAATACTTGTGCTAATGATTAAATCATGACTATTTTGTATACTCTGATAGAAACACCAATTTTATCACTTCCCCCTTAGAACATTAACCCTAGTTGTATTCTTCTTGACTTCTGTATTTTCATTGTCATGTTTTGGTTTGTTTGTTTGTTTGTTTGTTTGTTTGTTTGTTTGTTTTTAGGGTCTCTATGTAGGCCTGACTGTCCTGGGTAGAGCAGGCTGGCCTTAAACTCACAAGAGATACACCTTTGTCTGTCTCCTGAATACTAGGATTAAAAGTGTGCACTGTTGTGTTTAGCTCTTCACAGTGTATTTGAAATCTATGTTTCTGTCTTCCCTGGTCCTATATTTTGTTTTCTGTTCCTCTTTATTCCTTTCAGTTTCCATCTGTAATTATTGGCCTTTGACCTTAAGAATTCACTAATTTGTTCCTAGTTTTAACTCAGTTTTTTTTTCCTTTTTTATGGGTGACAAGTCAACTAAAGTTTCTGAGTACTGAAGTACCAATAACCATAAAAAACAATTAATTGAATATGTAATTGACATTGAAAGTATAAAACCCTAAATAAAGCTCTGTCTATTAATTCATTCTAACTGTACAGAAATTCACTGTGATGTAGAGTTTGGGACTGGGCAAGAGTTTTCTTGCCTTCCTTAAGGAACCTGTGTGATGTTTTTATATCTTGTTAGAATAAAATGATTTTACTTTACAAAATTAAAAGAAAAAGAGAATCCACTCTTTTATTTTTTCCAAGCTCAGAAACAACTCACAATAGGCAAGAACTCTATCATAAGCTATAGCATTAGCCCTAGAATTTTCTGTTGTATTTTAAAGCTGTTAAGGATAAAATTTCCTGTTCAGTTTTTCTAAAGTATCTGTATATGGGAGCAATATTCCTTCTACTTGTAGCATTTTAGTCTCACAGGTTTGATGTTTTTGTCTTATTTTGGAGTCTTGCTAATGTGGTCCAGGCTGACCTTGGCCTTGTTATCCTGAGCGAAGAGAATACTGCGGCAACAATAATGAATTCGCTGAATTGGAAAAGTTTTAGGTAGGAACTACTGCCATGGGACAGAAGGCAAATAAACTCGGGTCCTTGCCAGTTTCCCATTAAAAACATAATATTGGGTTTCTTCTGCTACCATTTTTGTCATTTCTCAAACTTTGTTATAAAACGCCACATCAGGCCATAGCAAAAGACTGTTTACATGCTCAAAAGTCTTTATGAACGATGAGACCTACTTGGGTTCAAGAGGGCTGGCCATACAATGACAAAGATAGGTTGGAAATAGTACCAAAGAAAAACCTAAATGAGTTGTTGATTTTTTTAAATTTTTTTTTAATTTTAAATTATCTTTTTAAAGTCATTAATTTTAGAGGCTACATCCCACTAGCCTTGCTGTAATATCTTACAGTAATCTCTTACATCTATGATATGTGGCTATGATACTAGTTACTTAGCTTAGTTAGTAGAAACTTAAGATGTCTCAGAGAGTAAAGGCGCCGGCTACCAAGCCTGGCATGAGTTCTATCCCCAGGACCCGCATAGTGGACAGAGAGAACTAACTTCCACAAGTTTTCTTCCAACCTCCAAATGTGCATATTCATACACACAGACACACACACACACACACACACACACTAAATATAAATATACAAATGTAATTTCTAAAATAGAAACATAAAGGCTAATTTGGCTTTAAACTCTGACCCTGCACTGCAGCCTATATCTATCTAAAATGTGGCTAAAATTGGTAAACAGGCTTGGTGTCTGTTTTCATATTACATCTGTCCTGTTTGCTTTCTTGACTTACAGATCATGCTCTCCTCTGTCCATCATTTTTAAATGTTCTGTCCATGACTGTAGTAAAGGTCTAACTCCCTCTATTCCCCACTGTTGCAGATACACATTTCTTCTACCTCACCATTGTGCTATCTTGGTAGCTCAAGTATGGAAAGATCTTTGGCTCACATCAAACCATGAGGCCTGGAGGTTTATACAATGCATGGTACCAGCTGGAAGAGAAACTCAGCAGTTCCCAGGTTAAGGTGCTGACCTGTGGGCAGAATACTTAAGCACACATGGGAAAACACCCTTTCAAAGCCTTGGACATGGACAATGAACATTTGTGATTCAGAGAAACTCAACTAAAGCTTGATGCTCTCTTTGGTGAGAGAACAGCCTGCTGCCCCCTTTGATCAGTTTGAGCTCCCTTTTGCTCCTGAGCTGAAGTTCCAATAAAGAAGCATAGCCTGCCACTAGATCTCACTTCTACTATATCATGCAATATGATCCTGCCACCTGGTATCACTCGCATCAAAGCTTCTGTCTCCCACATGCTCCCGTATTTCTTCCTAAACCTTGCAAACTACAGAACCACCATCTCAGTGGATTCCTTATAGACAGTGAATATAGAAGGCAGATTCCAATGTTGTGAATTTAGTTCAGAAGCTGGGAATTCTTAAAGGTTTTGACTCAGCAATATAACAGTTGACCTTTGTTCTAACACTGGTCTTTCATCTGAAAATGGCAGACTGTAGTCCATTGCTCTCCTCACTTCCTGGTTCTTTCTCCTCCCCTTGAAACTGTAGACAGGTCTTCATTCTCAGATGGTGGCTATTTCCTGAGCCTGTACCCTCTTATATCTCCAACCCCACCACAGTCCTCTATACTCATTCAGTTCAGCCAGACAGAGGCCTCACAATTCAATCCCTAGTTTGCATATAGTCCTAAGTCAATCAGACTCAGGTACTGGTCATAGAAGGACCCAGCAAAGAACACAGGGCTGTCAAGTAAGTTTTAATTCCCTTCCCTTGCTACAGAGAACGGCTTCTCTGCCTCAAGCACACTCTGGTTGCACATTTTCTACTGTCCTCACACACCTTTCTTCATGCCGGTTACATAGCAAACCTGGGAGTCACTGACTTGGAGTGGACTGAGCAGCCACTAGGGTCCTGAGTTTTCAGGACCCTAGTTCTGTAGGCTCAGCCCATCTTAAGCCAAGAAACACGTCCCATTACTCAAAGAAGCAAACAACACTAAGAGACAAAAGACAGCTCATTATTCCCTAGAGCAATGTCAAGAGCCTCATTTGTCTCGGTTTCTCAAATTCCAGTTCCCAAAAGGAGATACAATGAATGCCAACTGAGGCCTCCCTGCACTGTGAGTTGCACTACAGGAGAGGACCTCCAAATTTATAAGTCCTTTATACTGGGTAGAATAGAGTTACTACCTGAGCTCTGTCCAAAAAGAAACATTAGACTGGATGGCAAGCCATTGTACCATCACTTCTCCATGGAAACAAGATCTCTACCTTCCAGGGCTCTTTGTATATAAATATTCCTGAAAAGACCCTCTGGAACAAATCCTCTTTGTTTTAGCAAAAAGTATCTCGGCTTACATGGCATGCAGCTATGCCAACGCACCACAGAGAACTGTGTCCCAATACTATGTTCCCATGTCAGCAACAGCAGTCATTGTTTCCAGTGTTTTTTTTTCCAAATGAGAAAAATGAAGCCCCAGAGCTTGTGTGTCTAGAATTCCAAATTTTAAAGGGCAAAGTCTGAGTGAGCTGAAAGCCTAGGCTGTATCTCTGGTGCCCAGAGACATGACTATAAAACATTCACTGTGCCCAATGATAGACCCTCTACATCTTTTCTTTTATCTGGGGAGATGGAACCAAAGGATGTTCTCCATACTCCCTGAGGTGTATAAAGAGTACAGATGGATTCCAGAACAACCTCAAGAAAGCTAGACTTTTCCAAATGTGTGCTCCACCCCATCAGCCTCTACCTTTGCCTTGTGCTTGTGAATCAAATAGAAATTCTCAACTACCACTCTAGTCAGTGCCAGGCCTGCCTACCAGCTGCTTTGCTTACTACCATTATGGTCATGGGACTCACCCTCTGATATTGTAAGGGCCCATTAGATGCTTTCTTTTATATAATTTGCTTTTGTCATCGTGTTTTGTCAGCAATAGAAAAGTAGCTAAGATATTCAGTAACTTTGAATTGTGAACCAGAATTAAATCTGATTCTCCCATAGTTGATTTTTTTTTCCAGAGCATTTTTATCAAAGTAACAGAATAGAAACTAAGACACATGGAATGAAATTATTAAAAATGTACATTTGTATTGAATATGTACTGTTTTCTTTTCCCGTCATTATTCCCTAAATAAAACAGTGTACTATCTATTTGCATAGAAGTTACATTTTATTAATTATTAAATTAATTTGGCATTGATTAAAAGCATATGAGAGGAAGTGTATAGTTTCACTGCAAGCATGGTACCACTTCTGTAATGAAGGCAGTTCCCTATAGGTACAGGTGTTTGTTTAGTTGGTTTTTGTTTGGTTGTGTTAGAGATAGAACCCAGAGCCTTATCCATGCTAGACAAGCACTATACCACTGAGCTACATGGATCGTCTTTAAGCACTTATTTCCATATCTGACTTGTTTCAGGATAATCAATAAAGAAACCAGTATAGGCTCAGGACCCCAAGACCAAGTTCTCGGCACAAAGGAGATTAATTTGCCCAAGAGGGACAGAGGGCAGGAAATAAGAGACAAAGATAGAGGCAAGGGAGAAGGGGAAGGGAACAAGGGAGAGGGAGGAGGGGTATTTGTCATGGGGGACAAAGGACTGCCTCTGGATAGAAAGGAGACAGATGTGGCACCCAGGAATATGGCAGCTTATAAAGGTACAATGGAAAACCCCATGTTAGGAGCAGTTGGTGAATTTTCATTGGGTATGTTAATTAGGTGAGCCAAAGGGTGCTTTTAATTGCTAGACTTCAATACTTTGATAGCTGAACCTTGGTAGTCAGCCTCAGGAGAAGTGGCCAAATAAGGGAACAGACCTTGAGGGCTAGCTTTAGGAATGTAATCTAAACGTTTTCAGCAAAGCAATAGGAATGGAGGAGAAGGTCAAGGCCTGACAGAGCCAAGTTTGCTATTCTCTGGCTTTCTAGAGCCCCTTAAGTATATATGATCCAATTGGAGGTACGGGAAACATTCTAATAGTTGGAGTAGGTAAAGTGAGCTACATTTGGTCTAGGTTAAAATAGTGATGGTACAAGCATGGTGGTAATACACCAGTAATGTTAGCATTTAATTTAATTAATGTTAGCATCAAAGATGAAAGCAGGATGATTGTGTGTTCAAAGCCAGTCTGGACTATGAAAATCTGTGTCGAAAATAATACTGACCAAGCCAGAAATGAAAAATCCATTGGTGGCTGCAAGTGACAACCCTTCAGCTGAGCTTTGGAACTGAACTCTCATTCTGACATAACTGCAGTTTGCTGGAGAGTTGGTTTTGTTTTTGTTTGTTTGGTTGGACTTTTTGTTTTTGTTTTGTTGTTTTGTTTTTGTCAACTTGATACATGTCAGAGTCACAGGGAAAAGGGAGCCTAAATTGAAAAAATACCTTAATCAGATGTCTATAGGGCAAGTTTGTGGGGGCATTTTCTTTATTAATAATTAATGCAGGAAAGCCCAGCCCACTGTGGGTGGTACCACCCCTAGGCAGTTGGCCCTGGGCTGTTCCTGAAAGCAGCCTGAGCAAGCTATAGAGAGCAAGCCAATAAAAGGCATCTCTCCATGGCCTCTTGTTGTGTGATAAAACTTATCCTGGGAAGTCGCAACACGCATCTACTCACCCCAACTAGGGAGTCCACGACTGACTAAAGTACAGATACCACCAAAGTCAAAGTTGATGAACCAGTGAGTTTTATCAGAGTTACTTACAGAAGGAATATGGGTGAGGGGTTACTTACAGGAGCAGAAATGACTCAGAAAACAGCTGCATCACCAAAGCCTACCCCATCACAACTGAGAGCTCACGAAAACTGGGAACCTGGAGCACCACTGCATGGCCTATAGACTGCTCAACGGGCTGGAGAGTGTCTCTTCCAAGTGATAGAGTTGGTCTAACACTGTTCTAGGTACTGCAGCTATCTCTGCTTCTTCCAGGCAGCTGGTCTGGTCCCGGAGTCTGCAGCTTGAGTTGTCTGAGACTGACTCTCAACCGTCTTTACTGTTTATATTGTCTTGGTGAAAGAGGGGCCTAGTGAATCTGGTCACTTTCAGGGATGTTATTTTGAGTTGTTTATCTTTATTTTTAAAGAGCTTCCTCCCAAGCTGCTTTTGGCTATGGTGTTTTATCACCAGAATGAAAAGCAAACTAGTACACATAGCCTTCAGCTCTTGTCAGTACTTGTAGTGGCTATTCCTGGTTGTCAACTTGACTAAATCTGGAATGAACTAATCAAGAATTGGAAGGCTTGGTGGCACACACCTTTAATCTGGGTCACACCCTCTGCTAGAGACCTATATAAGGACATTGGAAGAAGGAAGATTCACTCTGTCTTTTCCTGGTCTGCCTCGTGGGACTGAGCAACTGCTAGATCCTTGGACTTCCATCCACAAGTACTGCTGACTATTGTTGAGAAGTTTGACTACAAGCTGTAAGTCATCGACAAATTCCCTAACTATATAGAGACTACCCATACGTTCTGTGACTCTAGAGAACCCTGACTAATACAGTACTATATAGAAGTACATCTCAAGCACTATACAAATAATTGAGTTTTAGTGAATTTAATAATAATCTAAACAGTGGTTCTCAACCTGTGGGTCTTGACTCCTTTGGCAAACCTCTATCTCCAAAAATATTTACATTGCTAACCATAACAGTAGCAAAATTATAGATATGAAGTAGCAATGAAAATGATTGTGTGTTTTGGGGTCACCACAATATGAGGAACTAACTGTATCACAGAGTCTCAGCATTAGGAAAATGTAGTGGTTTGAAAGAAAATTCTCCCCATAGACTCATAGGGAATGGCACTATTAGGAGGTGTGGCATTGTTAGAAGTGTGTCTCAGTCTCTTCCTATTGCCTGTGGATCAAGATGTAGAACTCTCAGCTCCTCCAGCACCATTCCTGCCTGCATGCTGCCATGCTTCCTACCATGATGATAATGGACTGAACCTCTGATACTGTATGCCAGCCCCAATTAAATGTTGTCCTTTATAAGAGTTGCCTTGGTCATGGTGTCTCTTCCCAGCAATAGTAATCCCAGCTAGGACAGAAGGTTGAGAATCACTGTTCAGACTTCACAGTTTCTACTCAGGCTGTGGCAACCTTCAGCTCTGCTGCTCCCTCAAGCAGCCATGGACAATGTATTAAGCAAATGAGCAGCGTGGTCATGGCTCCAAGAAAACACTGCAAAACTAGATGTTAGGATGAATTTGGCCCATGAATTACAGTTTACTGACCTTTCATCTAAACATATTATAAGATAGCATATTGTATAAAGTAAACTTGTAAGGAGTCCTACACTGTATTACTGAGTCCTCTCATGTCAGACATGGTAACACATGCCTGTGACCCTATCACTCAGGAAGACAAAGGTAGGCATATACTAACTTTGAGTGTCCCAGATAAGTGTCTCAGCTGCCTAATGAGAACTATTTAAACAAATAAACAATGATAATAAAACCCTCAAAAAACCAGAAAAGTCCTTTCATGCTGGCCATGGTGGTATATAACTGCAATCTCAGCACTCCAAGCCTGAAGCAGAAAGACTGTTAGTTCAGGCGAGCCTGGTTTACATAATGTGACCATGTCTGAACCACACATATCCTTGAAAAGAATGAAGAATCTTTCATAAAGTGCATCCTGTATTCTACTGCCGCATACTTCCTGGTGCCTCTCATCATTTTTGAAAGTAGGATATTGAATTTGTCATACACTAGGCAAACATTCGCAGCATGCCATTATAACTGGAAGGCTTCCTGATCAGTGATTTTGCTTAGTCTCCTAACATGCAATAAACCTGTGTCTAAATTGCCTCAGAATGATGAGAATTTGATGATCCACTAAGAGCTACAAGAAAGATTGATCCAAAATTGCCTTAATGGTGCATGCTGCCCTCAAAACAAAATTGTGTTTCTTTGTATCTAACCTCAATCTGTTGCTGCTATTCATACCAATTTCTTCTTGGCCTGTCTTTTTCACAAAGAGTAAACATCCAGTCTGTTACTTCCTTCAATGTCACCCTCATCAGGAGGACAATTCACTTGGCTGGCTTGGAATAATCAAAACTTCCATGGATATAGGTAGCGTGTCCCCTTGGGCAGCCCCTTAGAGTCACAAGCATCTTTTAGCTACAGTAATGTCTCACCATATCATCTGTAATCCATAGTGCCTCTCTTAGCTGGCATTATCCTTATCCCTTCCACTTGCTGCAGCACTCTACATAGGTACAGTATTCAAAAACACAGAACTATGCATATATGTCAGTTTGTAGAGTACTTGCCTAGCATGCACAAAGACCTGGGTTTGATCCCCAACACAGGAAAACCCGCCATGGTGGCACAAACCTGTGGAAGCAAAAGGATCCGAAGTTCCAGGTTATCCTCAGACACAGAAAAAAAATTGAGACATAACAATTGGGCTACATGACATCCTGTCTCCAAAAGGGAGTGGGGAGATTAAATGGCATGACAGTGGGTAAAATGTGACTTTAAAATCTTCTATCATGACTGACCTTTTCTGTAAACTTGTGTGGGGAGCAAAGTCCATAAGGAAGTGAAGTTACTTGTGGGTGGTGTCTCACAGGTGTGTCACAGTTGGCAAAGGTGGGCTTACTGTGAAGCTTTTCTGTGGTGCCCTCATTGCCTAGATCCTGGAAGGAGTCCTAGCTATGTGTTTATGTGATGTTTCTAGAAAGTCCACACAAAGTGCTACTCACCTCAGACCTGCCACTGAGGTGACCTGTCATTCTTCTGTCTTTCTTGCTCTGTTTGGTTTTCAGACTTGGATCTCTCTCAGGCTGGTCACAGACTCACAGAGATCCACCTGCCTCTGCCTTCTGAGTGCTGAATTAAGGTGTGTGCCTCCAGGCCTGGCAAACACTGTCTCTTTTCACTGACACATTTGTATCACAGGGCTGGGGGCAGAAGCCAGAGCCTGACACCTGCACAGTGAGAACTCTACCACCAAACTCATAACCCACCCCCCCAATACAGCTCTTTTCCATTATATTATATTTCCCCTCCTGTAGGATGAGGGTAGAAAGGTAGTAGACATTTCTAAACACATCCTTAGAAATTTTATATCCCAATACTCATATTCAAATCTATTTTTCCAATGAGAACCTTTGCCTACACACACACACACACACACACACACACACACACACACCAAGATTTATGTCTACATCTTTGGTACCATTTCCAAAAGTAAAATTATCAAATGTGACTATAAGCAGTGGCTGGAAATGAATCAACTGAACTGCATCCACTTAGACTAGAAACCCAGAATTGGGGGGGGGGGGCATGTTTGCTCAGTAGTGTTTGAGATGAAACATTTCCTGTGAGGATGAACAAGCCATCCAGTTTATTTTCCATACTCTTTGGTTTTACCCTCCCCACTCTCATAACAATGTAATATCCCTTATCTAGAAGACAGTGATTGGCTGAGAGCCATGAGGCTCTCAATCTGAGTAGCCTAGAATAATTTTTGGGGTTGCTGCCTCCACTTCCTTAAATATGGTACTTTCAGAAATAGATGATGGGCAAGCAATGGCAGAATGACACTTTCTCTAGATGCTATGGATTCTGCTATCTCCAGGGAGGCGCTCCCAAACAAAGAGCTGAATATACTCCCAAAATAGTCATACCTTTTGGCTGAGGAGCCTCTCAAATTCTAGGCAAGAAAGTATACTTTTTGTTTGGAGCCTCACATACCCTAGCCTGGCATCAAACTTACTATGTATCTAAGGACGACTTTGAACTTTTGATCCTCCTGCCTCTCCCTCTGGTGGGCTTTCAGTTGACCCACCATGAGTGTTTTGTACAGGGCTGAGGATTAAATTCGGGGCTTTATGAATAGTGGCAGTCACTCTGCCAACTAAGCCACACCTCCAGCTCTAAGGAAATACATTTTTGACTATATTATTAGTGGAGTAAAATCCTCTCTACTCTAGTTCTGAAAACTTCACATTCCAATTCTCTACCCCTTAGACCCACAGCCCTTCCTCTGACCCCAGCTACTGCATACCAAACCATTAAATAACGATTTGCAGCTCTCGCAACTATGTTTCTAAGTAAGGATTGTTATTTCTCTTAAGCAAAAGAAACCAAGTGTTGCAGAGGCCAAAGGACTCTCCCACACAGACAAAGCCATTAAGCAGCAGAGTGAAAATCAGAATGATGCTTTGAAAGCCACTCTGCCTCTCTGAAAACAGCCAGCAATTTTCAGATTACTTTGAATCCAGACTAACTGGCAGGATTCCAGCCCTATGATTTAGACTTAAAACATTTTGGCTTTGTTTATGATAGGTGGGAGATACCCAGAAATTCACCTGTGACTGAGCTGGCAAAGGGACAAAGGAATGGCTGGGCTGTTGTTACTTAGAAAAACATACTTACCAAAAAAGATTGTAGTGGTTCCAAAGCTTCAAAGGAATAGGTCTCCTTTAACGAGTCGTGGCTGCTCTAAGTATCATGGAGCCTCTGGAAAGCTGATAATTTTCTCATTGTGTTTGGACAGGTGGTTTCACAGGTGCACACATGGATCAAAATTCACAGAATTGTGTACATGAGACCCGTGACCTTTCCTATAAGTACACTGTACTTCGGGGTTTTTTAAAAAGGTATGATAACACACATAGAGAAAGCTCCTGTGCATAGAAAGCAGGAGTTTGAATTCTCTGAGCCTTTGTTTGACTGGGCAGGCATCAGAAGGTCTGGACGCATGGAAAGCTGGCGAGTTTTGTTGTTAGGGTACACTTTGAGAAGATCAAACCTTCTGCCCTGTATATCCTCTTATGTCTGGTAAAGTTTTGCCAAATGATTGATTTAGCTATTTATAAGTCTAGTGAATAACTGATGTCAAGGAAAAAGAAATACAAAGCCAGACTGGTGAGATTGTTCAGCCAGCAAAAGCACTCGCTGTCCTTGAGTTTGATTCCTAGAACTCTGATGGTGAAAAGAAGCCACTCCCACAAGTTATCTTCTGACCTCCCCAAGTGCACTGTGGCATGCATAGATAAGTAAATAGGTAAATAATCAATATTTAAAAAAGTGTTTTTTTTTTATTTTCTAAGTTTTTTTTTTATTTACATTCAAAATCTTTCCCCTTTCCCGTTTCCTCCCTCCCCAAAAGTCCCATAAGCCCCCTTCCCTCCCTCTTTTCCCCATTCAACCCCCTCTCGCTTCTCTGTCCTGGCGTTCCCCTACATCCAGTCTTTCCAGGACCAGGGGTCTCTCCTTCCATCTTCTTGGAAATCTATTGATATGTGAATTGTGTCTAGGGTATTCCGAGATTCTGGGTTAATATCCCCTTATCAGTGACTGCATACCATGTGTGTTCTTTTATGATTGGGTTACCTCACTAAGGATGATATTTTCAAGTTCTGACCATTTGCCTAGGAATTTCGTGAATTCATTTTTTTTAATTGCAGAGTAGTATTCCATTGTGTAAAAAAGTGTTTTTAGAATTCACCAAACCACAAGTTCTCATGAACCGACTCACCAAGCTTGGTGTGGGTCCACATCTGCAATACTCTGAGACAATGCATGTTGTTGGAGGGGAAGATTCTCAGATACAGTATCTTGGGAAACTTCAAAGATTTGCACTCTTTATCTCCATGCTAATCATGATGGTATGCAGCTGTTTACGGGGAACAAGGGCCTGGCTAATGGATTCCTGAACACGAAACATCTAACATATCTGGAAGCAAGTGTACACTGACAACTAGCATGAATGAACAGTTGTTGTAGGTTGGCTTTTACATGGTTGTTTTTGTCTTTCAACCCTTGGCTTTCCTTGTCTTTCTTCCCAGGCCTGTGAACATCACACACATACAGACACACACAAAGCATTCAGAGGAAGCCCTTGCTTGGATGAGCTAAACTGAAAATGGCTGAGCTGAAAAACAGAAGTAAAAGCTAGACAAAGAAATGAACCCACGCGCTTCTTTCAGATACTTGTTCCTCTTTAACCTGCCCCTCCCTCGCTCGTTCCTGAGATGAATTGTTTGCTCTTTTTTGTTTGTTTGGTGGTGTTGGGGAATCAAACCTAAGATCTCTCATATTCTGCACACACACAGCAATGAATTCATTCACTCTTTGGTAGTGTGTGTGTTTGTGGGGGGGATCATAACAGTTGTTACCCTGAAAAAGATGGGATTGTGTGAAGATTTCATATACAAGTATTTCAGGTCTAAATGGAAAAAAAAGGAAGAGTGGGAAAAATTAAATGATGAGCACAGGGTACCTTAGTAAAATGATTTCACTAACAGAACAAGAAAGTTAGAAGAAACAACCGCCTTCAAGCCTTTGTTTCTTCTCAGCCATTTTGGTGTCCCTGGAGTATGGCAACACAGTTTTACACACTGTTTCTGAATAGCACTGGAGATGAATCCATCATATCTTCTGAAAGTTTTGATTTCCTTTTATCTATTTATTATATTGGGGGAGGGGCATGTACCTACCACAGTACACACACACACACACACACACATACACACACACACACACACACACACACACACACACACACACACACGCCACAGCACACATGTAGAGGTCAGAGGACAATTTGCAGGAGTCGTTTTCTCCTTCCACCATGTGCATCCCAGGGATCAAACTCAGGTTGTCAGGCTTTATGGCAAGCACATTTATCTGCTGGGCCATTTCTCTGGCCCTGGTCTATCATTTTTTAAAACAATATTGAGCACTCTCAGCACTAATAATATTTGGGGATGGGTAATTAATTCCTTGTTGTGAGGAGTCTTGTGTGCATCCTAAGACTTAGTAGTATCCCACTGGCATACCCAAGTCATGATAACAAAAATTATCCCAGACACTGCCAAAATGGGCCCCTGCATCAAGGGAAAAGGTTGCCCCTAATTGAGGACCACTGTTCTAAAGAATTTCATATGAAAATATTCATTCTAGGAACAACAGTAGCCATCTCTTATTTCTAGAAAAGAATACATTATGTGCCACAATGCATCAACATATCCAAAGTCCATCTTAACGTACAAGGAGCAAACAGACAGATGTGTACTGAGGTCAGTCATTTAGTTTGAAATATGGTTTTTAAAATTTTATTTTAAACATATGTATGGTATATAGATTTAACAAATTAAGTAGAGCAAAAGGTTAATTGCAGAATCTAGGTGTCTGGGCTTTTGAGTGTTCATTGCAGCATTATTTCAACTTTCCTGTGTGTTTGAAAATGTTCACAATAAAATGATGGGAAAAGAAGAATTTATGCATATTTAACTATCACAGCTAGCAAATCAAGAGGTTCAATTCACTTAATTATCTTAGAGAAAAAAACCACAGGAAGAGAACTTGTCAGTCCTGACAGGGATATTGTTTTTCCTCCAAAATTGTACTATTACATCTAATTAATCTAATCACATGAAAAAAAAAAAAACACCTAGTAGTCACAGAGCAATTCAAAATACTGAACACGGGCCAGAGTTAAAAGCGGATTCAGAGTCATTAATTGTCCTGTTTTGTAGCTGATGAAGCTAAGTCCTGGAGAGATCGTGCCCTGTGTTTTTACAGAGCTACTTTGCACAGTAATCTTTTTCTGTTTTTCAATTTCAGGGATTCTATCATTATCTTGACACTTTATTAATTAAAAATAACCATTAGAAACTATTTTCCCCCTAGGAGGTTCACCATGTAATGAAGTCAGAAATTTTCAAATATTCCAGTTAAATTACATACATCACCTCCCAGGAAACATTTCTGACCCTTAATTATGGTGACTGTTTCCTTGAAGCATTTCATTAAGACATAGTTGGGCCAGTGCTTACAGAAACTACTGAATGTTAGTAACTGTGTGTATAGTGCCCATTCTATAGGCAGTGGAAATTTCAGACATTTATTCCAACATGAAAGAGTGATAGTGCTACCATTGTCATTCTGAGAGTTTTACAACCAGATAACTCCATGACTACAGGATAACATTTTGAGTTTAGTATCTTGCAAATGTGTAAAGAACAGGGATGGAGTGAAACATGCTCAAAAGCATTTGTCATCATAGAGATGCAAGTTAAAATTTACAAGGTAATTCTACTCTACTTCTATAGAGTGTCTAAAATGTACATCTGATTACTCAAGTTGGCCATGTTGCAACACAAATGGAGCTGCCTACTCACAAGGACAATATGTGGCAGAGTCATGTTGGAAACCATATTGACAACTGCTCCTGGAGGTCAAATCATGGGCATAACCTAGCAATTCTGCTACTAGATTCTTATCAATGATAAATGACAATAAAGCGATAGTATCCATGTACTCTCTTTGTACAATCATATATGTTTGCTTCTTCTAACACTTTTCCAACCCTCCAGAAAGCTTACTACTCAAGTGCCATTTTCATGAAGTTTTATTGAATATCTCCATAAGATCCTCAATTAAAATATTTATAAATAACACTAATGAGGGGGTAGAAAATTGTGTATTAGAGTGTTGTGTTATAAAAAGGAAAAAGCCAGGATATGTTTGGTAGAGGAATGGTATGGTGAGGTAGAAGGTGGTGCCTCTGTGGGTCCATGCTGAGGCATCCCTTCCCCCTGAGGGACCTGCCATACAGTGGATATAGTATAGAATTTTGTTTATTTAGGACATGAAAAGGGGAGTTGAGAATGGAGTAAAGATAGAGAAAGACAGAGAGGAGAGAGAGAGAGAGAGAGAGAGAGAGAGAGAGAGACTGATGGCCAGGAAGAAAGATGAGGGAGGGGGATGGGGAGAGAAGGGACAGAGAGGGTAAGAGAGTAAGAGAATAGAAGAGTAAGAGAGAAAGGAGGGGGCAAACAGCCCCTTTTACAGTGAGTCAGGCATACCTGGCTCTTGCCAGGTAACTCTGGGGCAGAACCTAGAAGGAATGTTAACAGAGTATGATTTGTAGGCAGCTAAGTGCCTTGGGTAGTAGTTTAGCCTTTACTCTGTTCACTTTTATTGGGTCTGTTACTCTTCAAAGTCGTTTATTCCTGGAATCTATCTCCGTTTTATCAAGATTCGCAATCAATTCTTGCATTACAGAAAATAAAATTACTTCTATCATAAAATAGGGAACAACTATATTGCCTGAATTACTGTAAACCAGAAGTATCACCATCTTTTTAAAACTAAAGACATGGAAAGAAAAAAAAATCATTCATTCTAAAGAATGAATGAATAGTTGAACATTTCTGGTGTTGGTTATAATAAATAATTGTAGAATTTAGAGCCTTTTCTCAAGATTAACTGTCAGTGAGAAGATATACTTCACATGTAAAGTTTACATTCTTTTAACTTTTTTAAAGTAGGTTATACATTCATATGATTCAAAAACCAAATCAGAGCACAGATGGACAGTCTTGGTCTTGGGGTGGTTCCTATGTGTCTCAATTCCTCCTTTATCTCATATAGATATTTACTTTAACTTATGTCTTATATGTCTTTTTCTTCCCCCAAGCAAATGTATACAACACAGTATGAACATATTTAATATAAACTCATCTTCCCTCAGGAAAAGTAGCAGTCACTGCTCTCTAGCTTACTGTTCTCACTTAACAATAATGCCTGAAGGTTTTTAATATCAGTATATGAAGCATTTTCTTATTTGCTAACTAAATAGTATGTGTGTGAATTCTATTGTCACTGGTTAACTAGGTTGTTTCCAAACTTCTATTCATATTATAAATAATGCTGCAATAACTGTACATATTTCTCAAGAAAATGTAATAATGATTATCCAGTCTCAGGAAAATGCAGATTGTTTTCATCACACATCTTTCCATTTCTAAATTTACCTTTCAAGCATGATTGGTTAATCTTCCTTGTCAACTTAACTGGATTCTGAATCAGCTTGGAAACATACTTCTGGGTGTGTGCAGGAAAGTACTTCCAGAGAGGTGTAACTGAACAGGGATGACCAAACCTGAATGTGAGTTGAAGTCCTCAAATGAACAAAAGTTAAAAAGGAACCTGAGCCCAGTATTCATGGCTTCTGTTCTATGGCTGCAAACACAATGTAACCAGCTATCTTCTGCTCCTGCTTCCCTGCCTTCTTCACCATGATGGACTATTATCTCAAGCTAAAAGCCCAAACAAACCTCTCTTTCCTTAAGTTTGTATCAACAAGACACCATGTGAGTCTGCATTGTCTCACATATTCAGAAACTTCCACTTAACAATGGGCATCATTCTTATAAGGAATAAAACTGTAACTGTTTTGCTATTTTTCAAAGTATCTGATTCTTTCTGCAAACAGTAGTTCTTGGAATTCTTAGAGCTGTTTAAAAAAAGCCTTTGCTATATTGTCATACAATAAAAATTGGAATAGAGGATACAGGCACTTAAAATGGGCTTTGCTGGAGTTATTCATTAAGCTTTACAAATATCATGTTGCTGTACTTAGTAACTTCTTGAAATACATGAATAGATATCACCCCAAAGTATAAGAGACTTCTTGCTACTACTAGAAGAAGATGCAGAACAGTGCTTCTGGTTATAAATGGAAGATTTCCCTCTGAAAGACCCACACTTATATGACCAGGATCTTGACTTGCACAGAATTTTAGGATGAATCCATATAAAGCAGAACTAGGATTTACTATGAAAGGAACAAGAAAAAAAGGAGTATATGCTTTAGATTTATGTGTGTGCACACAGAGAGATAGATGCAACTGTTACAGTCTTTTGAAAATACTTTTATTATTATTTATTATATTCATATGTTCATATGTGTACATGTCTCCATATGTGCCAGAGGGTTGGGGCATCCCCTGAAGTTGGAGTTATAAGCAGTTGCAAGTTGCCTGAAGTGAGTGCTGAGAATTGAACTCATATCCTCTGTAAGAACAATACATGTTCTTTAGCACTGATCCATCTGTCCAGCCCACAACTGTTAGAGTTTTAATGTGAAATATCCCCCATGGGCTCATATGCATGGATATTTAGACCTTAGCTGGCAGTGCTAATTTGGGAGGTTAAGGAACCTTTTGGACATGGGGCCTAGATGGCAGAGACAAACTGAAGAGCCACCTTGGGAAGTATTTCCTAAGATTCAACTTCAAAGTAAATGTGGTCCAAAGAGGCTCTATCTGAAGCTGGCAGCAGAACGTGGTGTTATTTAAGTGATACTGACGTTACAGGGATGCAAATGCATGTAGTATGAGGTCATGGAGGCTTGCATCAAAGTTCCAGAAAGCCACTGAGACCAGATAACATATGGTAGGGTCATGGAGCTACTGAGCGTGCAATGTATAAAGCTATGACTGTAAAGCCTAACTTGCCATGAAGACTCCAGGGTGTTGGACATGCCAGGAATGTGGAACATCTGCTGAGGAAAGTTGTAGGCATTAAGTCAAGCTGTCAAAAGAAGGCATATGTTTTCTATGCCTGTTGACTTTCAAATGATTCCATGAGTCCTTGATGCTGGATATAGAGCTATAGGAGTTGGTGTAAGGTGTCAATCTTGATTTGATATTTTCTTTCTTCACTATGTCCTCACTTCTCCCTTTTGGAATTAGAATTTTAACTCTGTTCTAATGTATATAACTTGTTTTGTTTTTGAAATTTTACAGGGGTTAACAGATGAAAGATGTCCTTAAGTCTCAGAAGATATTTAAGACTTTGCACTTTTTAACAATGTTGATGCTGTTAAGAATGTGGGGACTTTTAAAGTTAGACTGAATGCATTTTGAATTATGGGATGGACGAGAAGTTATGGAAGTCAGACAGAATGTTGCGGTTTGAACATGAAGTGTCCCCCACAACGTCATGTGTTTGATCATTCAGTTGTCAGCTGTTGGCAGTAATGAAAGAGGTTCTCAAACCTTTGGTGCTTTTGGCCTGGACGAAAAACAGTATTCTATGGGTGGAGTTATGGGGTCCAGTATGGCTTTGGCTCTTTCTGCTTCCTGGCTGGTGTTATATAATAAGCTGCTGTGCATGCTTCTGCCTCCATATCTTTCCCACCAAAATGGATTACACCCACCCTATCAAAACAAATCTGTTGTCTGAAGTTGTTTTTGCCATCTACTTAGTCAGTGATAAGAAAAATTACAATATAGAAACTATGTATATTAGTATCTCTCTGTATATGATTTTGTCCTTTTTAAAGTTACATTCCTCAAAGTAAAAGTAAATTCCTCCTGTAATTTATAACCAGAGTTAAAGGTTAAGCAAATTTTAAAACTTAAGAGTTTAAAAACTAAATAAAGCGTATGAATTTGAAGATGTATTTATATTATCTTAATTTCCTTTTGTCAATGAAACTATAAAATGGTTTATGAGGTATATCATAAATATGCTGATGAAGTTAAACTCAAAAGTCACATGCACTTTGCTCTTAATCAAACATAGTCCACTTCTTTTAAATAACTGAATTTGAGATATATTTCAGAAAGTGTCTTGTCTCTATGGGCAGTTTTCCCTGATATTGTTCTTCAGTTGTATGGAAGTTCTTGTGTCTCAGCCAATGAAAAATGTAAACCTGGTCATGGGTTGGAGGACTTCTTTCCCTTCCCCGGTTCCTGTAAGTTTGCCTGCCTTTCTAGCTTGTCTCACAATGAAGGACAGAGGAAGTGCAAAATGGTTTACATGTGTCTTGTGCTACCTCATAACATTTTGTGGTGCTTCCTAAGTCCTCTAAATTTACTATATCTGCTACTTACCTACAACACAAAGCCATCATAAATCAGTTTGACAAACCATCACAGCAAAATAAAATAGGGAGAAATATTTCACTCTTCTGCATCTTTAGCAATTGCATTTAACTATTTACTAAACAAAAGCATTTCTAGGGACATATAATCCAAGGGATTCATGCTAATTCCTAATGCTCCCCAATGCTTACATTATTTATATCTTTCTAGTTTCAAACCCTACTTTATACCTCTTGCTTTATGATGTGAATATTTTAATAAGTTGTGACCAGTAATTCAATTCATCTCCCTACATCTATGGTGCTTTACAATAAACAAATTTGCTTAGACTTACAAATAACAGAATGTTCTGCTTCAATTGTGAATTCTCTGATGTATTGCAAATATTTGAAAATCCCTAATTTGAAAAATCTCTTTTTCATGAATGCCACTTGTCTTTAACCTTTCATTTTCTTTGTTTCTATGTCATAGTACTACTTTACATGAAAACACTAAACAGGTCATAGCACATATCAAGAATTAACAATGTTTAATCATGCTTAATAAAGGGAAAAAACTTCAGGTAAGGATTGAGATAGACAGAACATATATTCAATCAAATAAACGCATACTAAATATAGGCCTGTGAGATAGCTCAGCTTACTGTCCAGCCTGATGACCCAGAACCCACATAGTGGTAGGGAGAACTGATTCTCACAGGTTGCCCCCTGACCTGCACATGAAACCATCACACTAATGTACCACATGCAGGGGCGCATACACACACACACACACACCAAAAAAAGAATTACAAAAAATTGTATAAGGAATTGTTATGAAACATGCAGTGGTGGCAGGGGTAAGGGGGTACCTGGTGGGCCCAGGACAAGGTATCCCTCCTGAGAAATCTTGTCATGCGACAGACCTGGTATTGAGGGAGGTTTATTTGGAGGAAGGGAGGGGAGTGAGGACCTGGAAAAGGGGTAGAGCCATACAGAGCCATGAGAGCAGAGAAGGCAGGGATAGAGAAGGACAGAGAGAGAAAGAAAGGCCATCCAGGGATCCTTGGGCACACACACACACACAGAGAAAGAGAGAGGGAGAGAGAAAGAGAGAGAGAGAGAGAGAGAGAGAGAGAGAGAAAGTAGAGAGGGGAACTGCAGTAGCAAGCAGTCCATTTATGCTGCCAGGCCATCTGCATCTGGAGGCATCTGCATCACAGGTGATGATGTTGCAAGCTGTTGCTAGCTCCCTGGAAGGACAAGCCAACAGAGATACTGTTATGCAATAAAAGGAAACGAAAGTTTGATAGAAACTGACGGGATGAACATCAAATGAAAACATTATGCTCAATGAAATCAGCCAAATATAAAAAAAGACAAATATTTGGTTCTATTTCTATGAGATAACCTGGAATAGACAAATCCATTCAAGCAGAAAACAGAATAGAAGTCATCAAAGGCTGAGGAAAGAAGTGTGATATCGAACAATATATATTCAATTTCCTTCTTTCTGTTTCCTAGTGTACACTTTCTAAAGTCCTTTAAATCTACAGAGTGATGAAGTGTCATTTGTATGCTTATAGCATGAAGAAAAAAATGGGAAAATGCTAGAAGCGCGGGACTTTTAGTCTTTGTCTCCAGAGAGGGAAGAGAGGCTGAATACTCAGTTGATTGCTGACAACCAGTATTATAGTCAATCATGCCTATGCAATGATGCTTTCATTAAAAACAAACAAACAGTAATGGGGTTGTGAGAAGGCTTTGAATAGTGGAGGTTTTGGAGGACCTAGCTGTTCATATGTATCTTTTTTCAGAGCAGCTCTAGAAAATTAATAGAACCTGAATAGGGGATCCTAGAGACTCCAACTCATAGCCTTACCACTTGCCTGCCCTGTTGTTTTACTTAAACTAATAAAATTGTCTTCCAACTTCTGAGCCCATTCCCCTCTGGGAGAGGACCCTAATTTCTGATAACAAAAGGTACTCCAAAGAATGGAAGTGAGCCAGAGAGCTGGAAAAGCTATGAGGCTCAACAGTCGTGGAGCACTAGTGTTGAAGCTTTATAGATCATTTACATAGCTTCTGCCTTTTCCCACATTCCTAGAGTGTGGGATTTTCTCACACTGGCTGTTTTGCTACACCAAGGTTGGGGGATTTCCAGTCTTCCTTAGCTATTGTTTTCTTTCATATGTTAATCTTAATGCCTCTTTCTACACATTCAGCTCTCCTACCACAACATTCTGCCATTCTTTAAGAGGCTTTGTCTGGTCTCTCCCATCTTCTGCTCCTGCTCCCCCACCCCCCAAGAAATTCCTTTTCCCAAAGGCTGGCATTTAGACAAAAGCCAGCATTCCCTCAGGGGCTTGAAGAAAGTTCATATTTGAAAAAAGGAGGGGGGGAGGAGGTGGTATTTAGTCACTGTATCTAGGTATCTCTAACAAAAGAAACATGTAGAGCTTCAATTAACAGATGACTGTGGTGCCTGTTAACTTGTGAAGGTCAATGCTAGCCTCAGTCTCTGCTCACAAACTCACTAGGCTCACGGGCCCCACCCCAGCTCAGGTGCTCCCTGTCTCACGGTCCCATATAACTCTGAAAATTTTTCCTTTGTGGCTTCTCCCTGCTTTCCTGAGAGACAGCCTTGGCAGTTTGGATAAACTTTTCCCTGTTCCCCACTGAGTGACTATTTTGACTTCCTTAATGTACCCATTTTTCATTCAGCATCACACTGAAATGAGAGCTCCATTTTAAAAATCTCCATTTTAAAATATAAAAGATTTTTTAAAAATCAATAATGACCAGAATATCCAGTAATAGGCCTGCTTACTTATGGAAATTGGGCATGATAAAAGTAGGATCCTGATAGAGTGGAAAAGGTCTTTTAAATAAACAGTATTGACTTAGCCGTACAGAAAAAGACAAAGTGGGACCTCACATATTCCAAATGGGAAATTTAAGAAATTCTAGAAAAATCATGTATGAATTCTTCTCAAATCATGTATGAATTAGAACTCAAAAATCAGAAACAAAGAGAGGAAAATATTATTAAATTTAATTATATAAAGTTGAAAAGAAGCACTGCATGCTACAAAAAATCCTAGAAAAACCAAGGAAAATAACTAAGTGCAAACTTTGGAAAAGCAATTATAATTTGCATCCCAGACAAAGGTTTAATTCCTTTAAGTATTTGTTTAAAGGTAGAAAAGGCCATCTACTCCATAGAGAAATGGAAAAGAGAAATTAACACACATTTCAAGAAAAAGAAATGCAAACAGTCTCTGAGCATATAAAAGATGTTCAAGCTACTGGTAATGAAAGAGATGCAAATTAAAGTTATACTAAAACAATTTTTCACCTATCAGATTGGTAAAAACTAAAGTCTAATATTATAATGACTGGAGTCTCTCGTGCAGTGTTGAATAGAACTGTTAAAAAAGACTTCCTGTCCTCATCCCAAACACACTCAAAATTTCATCATTGTACAAACCCTTCAACAGAGTGGGAATGTAGCCTTTATTCTGCATTTGTTGATTCCAGTTTTTAATTACATATAATTGTTGCATTTTATTAAATGTTTTATTTTTCTGTATCGCTCAGTGTAATGTGGACTCCCCACTTTATTCTGTTAACTTAAAGGTAGTTTTAGGACAAGAACCCTCTCTGCCTCCCCCAGCTTTAACAGGACAGGTTCATCCAAGCATCCCAACATGCCACTTAACAAGACGGGTAATAGTGAAAAGTAGAAATTTATTGAATATAAACACATTTTGAAGAGAAACAGATAAAGGGGACCATTGTTCACAAGTTCATCTTTGGGGTGTTGACATAACATTCAGTCTAGAAAAAGAAGAGGAGAAAAGGGCCAGAGGTGCTCAAAACTTGGTCTGAGATGGCATAAAAATGGTCTTGGTCTGAGATGGCATAAAGAGACAGAAGGGAATAAAATAGATTAGAACCTTGTTGGGTTTTAGACCTGGGGCAAGCGGCTGAGGTGCCTGTTTAACATGCTAAAAGAAACCTGGTGGCAAAGGTGTTGTGTTTTATAAAAAGATAAGGAGAGAAGGAATTTGTTTGGTGGATGTGCAGTCAGGTGTGGGGAAAGGGGATGCCTCTTCGAGCCCATGCTGAGACATCCCTTCCCCCCACCCCCAGGTACCAGCCTGTGGGGAGCCAAACAAGGTCATTCAGCCATGGCTGTCTTATGACCATGATATTGTTGAACAAAGACCTGCCCAGGAACTGCCGGTACAAAAGAATTCCAAGAGTAACTACGGATCGCTCCACCCTTAACCGCGGAATGTCCCTACGTGCGCAGACACCAGATGTCTTCACCAGATGCCCTTTGAGCTTCCTGCTGCCAAGAATACCTTGACCCCTCCCTCCTTTGCATTTTGCAAAGGTCACTTCCCCCTAGCTCCCCCTCCCAACTTCCTCATTCAGGGCTTGGCCCATAGCTCACTTCCCCCTAGCTCCCCTTCCCAACTTCCTCATCCCCACTGCTTAAAACGTGCTGCCTGTGTGACAATAAATGGAACCTTGACAACAGAACCTTGCTTGGTCCCCTTCTTTTCTCCCCCCCTTGACCCTCAGGTAGCACCTCTTCGGGACCCTGAATAACTAGACCTGCTGGACAGGTCACCAGCCACATGAGGGTATAGTATAGAGTTTATTTGGGACATGGGGAGGGGCATCGAGGGAGTAGAGACAGAGAAAGGCAGAGAGAGAGAGAGAGACAGAGACAGAGACAGAGAGACCGACAGAGAGACAGACAGAGAGAGAGAGAGAGAGAGAGAGAGAGAGACAGAGAGAGAGACAGAGAGAGAGGAGAGAGGCCTGCCACGAGCACATGGAGAGAGGGGAAAGGGAAATGGGGGGAGGGGGAGCAGAAGCTAGAGGACAGAGCAAGAGAGCAAGCAGCCCCTTTTATAGTGAATAAGGCACACCTGCTGTTGCCAGGCAACTGTAGGGTCGGAGCCTAGACAAAATGTCAACAAAAGGTGGTGGTGGGAAAGCAGCCTGCTTACTTTAAATCACCATCCACACAAGTACTTGACCACACCTCAAGTGGCATCGGGAAAGAAATAAACAATATGTGGCTGATCGCAGTCTTGACTATGGGATAAAGAAAGAATCAGGATTTCACTGCCATCTTAGCTAAGGGCTGCCAAATTCGATCAGTACCTTGCTGACAGCCGAATCTAACTTCTCTGTCTTTTAAGCTTTAGGTGTGTGGATACAATAAGTCATACAGAAAACTACAATGGTGCAATATAGTTGGATCAGCAAAGTTGCCAGTCTCTCTATGAACTGCATATATGACTAAAAACTGTTTAAATTTGCCGTGACCCAAATCCCTAAATCCTAGCAGTAAACTCCCCTAAGGTCTCCAAGATGCTATGGCACAATGACAAACGACTCCGTCTGGATTTTGGTACACTAACCACTGGGCTTACCTGCCCCCAATGCCTCACCCTCTGCCAGGACCTTGCCCAAACTGTGGACAAACAGGACACTGACATGCCTTACATTGCTTAAGGCAAAGTAAGGCCAGTCTCCCAGGTTCCTTCTCCTGGAACAGGAGAGGCCTCTCAGATTTGTTGAGCCTGGCAGCCAAAGATTGAGACATACGTCTCCAAAGAAGCCATCAACACCACAGGAACCTAGTGGGGTGGTCATCTAGGTAATGGGTAAATTCTCTGTCATTTTAATTGTTACATAGGCCATTCGGATTACACTTCCTACTTTCTCAGGTAAAATGTATCCTTAGGTCTCTGATGGATTTGAAGACTAGACTAAGGAAAGAAGTAACTTTTTATTCTTCTTTTATCTAAAGAAACTCACTCTACAGTGACTGTTCCCAGTGATCTACCACCGTGTATCATGGTGAATGACTGGATAGGAAAAACTGTAAAGGTTAATTTAAAGTTTATGTAAGGTCTGAGGATGTGAAAGCTTCTAAGAAAGTGAGGATCTAAGAGAATGTTTGAGGGTCTAAAATGGTGTTTTGAGGTTGGTAAATGCAAGTTTGGAAGGGTAGACGATATGATAAACTTAAATGGTGATAAGAAACTGATTTAAGGTATATAAAAAAATGCCTCAGATTTCTTCCTCTCTCTATGCTACTGTTGTATTAAGAATTCAAAGTTCAGGGCTTTAACATTAATTAAATTTTAAATTGTTTCCCAAGCCTCTACTATGACACAAAGTCATGAGTCTGCTGCTCTATCTACAATGAGAATTTCAATATCGATTATAAACAGTGGTAATATTAAAATATCTAAAATTTATCTCTTTTGTAAACAAAAAGATTCTTATAAGCTTCAGGGACTCTACTTGAACCCATCTTTCACAGGTCAATTCTGATAAATGGACTCCAGATAAGTACTGTCAATCAACACCATGTTTCCTTTTCTACTTGCTTACTCCTGAGGGTGGAACCGGGTGGGACCCTTTCCCTGGTTTTGAAACTTCCCTCCCAAACCTACCCATCATGAGTCTAAAAGTTTCAAATGTACACTCAAGAAAATTTTCTTCCTAATCTCCTCCTTAACCTTATCTTTTCTTCCCCCCCAAAATACATACATACTTATACACACACACACACACACACACACACACACACACACACACACACACACACACACATCCAGCATCCTGCCAACACCAGGTGCTTTCTGCATTCAGGACAGCTCGGAATCAGCTACCCACAGGTGCTCCCATGCAGTTTGCTTCTGTGAGAACCGTCAGAAACAGCAGGCGAGCTCCCCACGACCAAGGGGATACACAGCCGGACAGGAACTTTCCATTCAGTCCATGATTGCCTGGGGTAAGGACAGATATGGAAATGGGCTAAACAGAGAACTACCCTGCCTAGGGTGAGGACAGAGAGGGAAGTGACTCAGCAAAAAGACAATGCCAGGAAATACCACGAATACCATAAGGTGGGCAGGACAGGACCAAATGACAGAGACAACCTCCCCATTTGAGTTGACCATTAATTTTAAATGTTGCTCAGGGTAACCAATCACAGTCATCCAACTCAAGCGACCACTGAACTCCCAGCCAAAATGTTTATAAAAAGGGTATGCTTTGTGAGCTTGGGGTCTCCTCTTGCCTGTGTGCTGGGGTATCCCAATGTACATTGGAACATTAAACCTTTTGCGGATTGCAGCAATTCCGGTCTCTGTGGCCTTATTGAGTGGGGGTCTTCCTACAGACTCTAACACTTCACCTAGGCCTTTGTATCTGGAAGTCCTGCAGAGCTTGAATAAGCAACCTGCTCTTCCCAGACCTAGCCAATATTCCAACTTTTGGACCCTGTGATGGTTTCTACATTCTCATCCCAGGGAATGGCACTATTAGAAGGTGTGGCCCTGTTGGAATAGATGTGTCACTGTGGGTATGGGCTATAAGACCCTTATCCTAGCTTCCTGAAAGCCAGTATTCTGCTAGCAGCCTTCAGATGACGACAGAACTCTTAGCTCAGCCTGCACCGTGCCTGCCTGGACACCGTCATGATGATACTGGACTGAATCTCTGAACCTGTAAGCTAGCCCTGACTAGATGTTTTTATAAGAGTTGCCTTGGTCATGGTGTCTGTTCATAGCAGTAAAACCCTAAGACAGCCACCCCCCATAATGTTGCCCCAATGTAAGCAGGAAGTAGTCATAGATGTTTATGTCTCTTATTCATTTATTATCAACTAAAGCCTGGAATGTTGGGTTTCAGACCCAGGATAAGAGACTGAGGAGCCTATTTTACATACCAAAGTGGACCTGGTCTCCAGGTTCTCTCAGCATCCCTCAGTCCCTATCTGTTATAGGGCATGGCTGGCATACCTTGCCTTCTACTCTGAACTTTTCAGCCCAGGGGTTGGGCTTACTCTCCTCCAGAGGTTCTTTAATATATAATCCCAGACATTTTGGTTCCTGCTCTCTCTTCTCTCTTCCTCTCTCTGAATTTCCTCCCCGCCCCCATCTGCATCTCTCTTCTTTCTTTGTGCACATGTTTTCTCCCTTTCTTTTTCCCTTCCTTTCTGTCTCCTGCATACTGACTTCACTGTCCCCGGCCCCCTTGTGTAATCAGTGAACTCAACTGAGAGCTTCCCCCGATAATCCTGCCTTTATACTTTAACTTGGCTTGAACTGGCTAATTTCATCAGCAGAGATAACATATCAAGCCTGAACTTAACAGACTGGACTGTTTATTTCAAACAGCAAAGGACTGACTCTCCCCCACGGGAAAAGGGGTGCGTGGGGGGGGGTTGTAAAAGATGACTATGACTCTTTATAGGGAGGATATTGTTTGCATCCACATTTCCTTGAATTGTCTGCTTCAAGTAAGACAGGTAATCTCTGCAAACATTCCTTTCTCGGACCCACTGACCTAGCAAGGATTAGTCTTGTGAGCAAAGCATTCTATTAAGTGTAGTCTGGTGGATCATTCTCTCAATTCTGGTTCTCCAAAGTCATCTTTTGAAGGGAACAATGTGATTCCTTTAGTAAGGATGATTACTCCTGTTCCAAGGTATGGTCGTACCCTCAAGGATAACTGCCTTCCTCTAAGAGGTGGTCTGTCCTGGGAAGTTTCACTGCTCCTGGAATTCAAGATTCAGAACAATTGTAAACATCCTAGCACCAATAAAGATATTCTAAAAGGACACATGTTCTCTCTTTGGCTGACACACTATTAAAACAGTGGGTCCCAAGAATTTCTACAGGAGAAGAAAAAGGGTGGGTCCCTGGTGCCTGCCAGATGGGGACATTGAGTCCTTGCAAAATATTTCACTGAGTTCTGATAACTTGTCAGAGCAACTTGTAAGAGACACTGGAGCCAAGACAGTGATGTTAGGAGGAACATATATTCCTCTTTCCTTTTATTTCAACCTAAACTCCCTTCAGGATTTGAAAGATACACTGTAGGATGTCACTGGACCTCCTTATTCCTCTTCCCAATGTGGCTTAGCAGATAAACACCCTTTTCTGCTTTTCAGAATTATTTGTGTCTTTAATCAGCTGCTGAGGACATGTAGCTTGTTATGTCTACCACAGCCCAGGCTCCAACCCTAACAATTTAGCAACACAATGACTTACTCCTGTGTATTCTGACCAGAAAGGAATGAGAAATTGTAAAAGACAATGCTTGAATGATTAATATGCAGAGGTAATCAGGTGGTCCATAATAAAGCCAGGGAAAGATGCTGGCTCCCATCTTGTTTTAGCTGTGCTGTAGGCCTGAGGAGTCAATGCTTTTTGGCAAAAGCACTTTTTTCTTTTCTTTTCTTTTCTTTTCTTTTCTCCTTATAACATATTCCTTTATTGCAATTATTTTCTTTCACTTGGAAAACTGTCCCACAGGTAGATTCTTCAAGAATGTTGTAAGTAAACAGCACAAGGCCTGTCACTAAAGAGTCCTCCTCCTATGACCAGGTGGTGGTAGCCCATGCCTTTAATTCCAGCAGTTGGGAGGCAGAGGCAGGTAGAGCTCTGAGTTTGAGGCAAGCCTGGTCTACTGAGTGAGTTCCAGGACAGCCAGGGCTACATAGAGAACCCCTGTCTCAGAAAACCAAACAAGAAAAAAGAAAAAGATCCCATTATGCTCTACAAGGCTCTGGTTCAGAAGAAAGCATGCCTTCTAAATGTCTGTTATAATGTGGTAAAATGTATTGGGTTTCAAATGTTAAATGGATCTAAGCATTTCTGAAATGAATCTCATTTGGTTATGATATAATTTTTTTAAATGTGTTACAAGGTTTCATTTATAATATTTTTTTCTAGAATTTTGGAATTTATATTCATGATATACAGGAGCCTTTAATTTTCTTTTGGTAACAACTTTGTTAGACTTTGCTATTAAAGCTATTATGGCCTCATAAAATAAGTCTGGCAATGTTTCTAATGTTGCTATCTTTGGAAAACTTTTGCATAAGAATAGCATTGTTTTTTCTTTAAGTACTTGAAAGAATTCAAACATTAAAGCTATTTGGGCCTAGAAATTAGAAGAGGTTTTAAATTATAGATTCCAGGTCAATAATATGAATCTTTAGATTTTACTCAGACTTCCTGTTTTGTGAGTACATTTCGGTAAATTATGGTTTTTTTAGAAAAAAAATCATCTATTTCATACAAAACTTGGAATCCTGCCTTTCTTGTGTCAAAAAACCTAACAAATAGTTGAGGAGGTTTTTTTTTGCAAAGCAATTCAAGCTTATACATGATTTTTCAGTAATATATGGCTCAGAACACTGCTATTTTACAACCACAAATTTCTAGGCAGTGATTATTAATGGTTGTTCAAAAGTTATGGAATGGTAGAAAATTTTTTATAATGACTGACTTAGGCTTATGTCACCAGGAGCCAGTGGCTCAATCTTAACATTTTTTTCAACATGAAATAATCATCCAATATGTGTTCCTTAATTATATCCCACTACTTATGAAATGTTCTTGGGGAAAGAAATAAACCCTGAATCTGACTGTGTCTATAGATCTTACTACCAGTTTATGGGCAATGCAATGGACAAAAGAACAAGTTAACTAACACCACAAAGATGCAATCAGTAACCTCCAAAATATAGGAATTATACATGACATGCTTTCTTCACAAATAAATTCTAAGGAAAACCCAAAAGAGAAAATGAGTGGAATGAATTAAAAGAAAATGATCAAACAGTAGCCAAATATAATATATGAACCACATTTAGATACTGGTTTGGAAAAAAACTGATATAATTGGAGAAACTGGAACATTGAAGATACCTGATACTACAAAGGGATTATTGTATTAATTTATTGGTGTGATAACAGTAATTCGAAGGTTTTTTTAAAATTCACTTTCTGCTTACTGTCTGCACTCCCTGTCACCCTCTCCCACAATCCTTTCCTCTATCACCCTCCACTTCTCCTCTGAGAGCTCCCCAGCGACCCCTCCCATAGGTATCCCACCAGAGCACATCAAGTCTCTTCAGGGCTAGGTGCATCCTCTTGTTCTGGGCTGCCTGAGGCTAGACAAGGCAGCTCAGCTAGAAGAACATATTCCACAGACGTGCAACAGCTTTGGGGATAGGCCGGATCCATTTGGGTCCACATGAAGACCAAGTTGCACATCTGCTACATATGTGTGGGAAGGCCTATGTCTAGCCTGTGTGTATGTTCTTTGGTTGGTGGTTCAAGGGTCCAGGTTAGTTGACTCTGTTTGTCTTCCTATGGAGTTCCTGTCCCCTTTGGGGGAGCTCAATCCTTCCCCCTACTCTTCTATAAGACTCCCCAAGCTCCATCCACTGTTTGGCAGTGGATGTCTGCATCTGTCTGAATCAGCTGCTGGGTGGAGCATCTCAGAGGACAGCCATGCTAGACTCTTGTATGCAAGCATAACAGAGTATTATTACTAGTGTAAGCAATTATTGCTTGACCATGGAATGGGTCTCAAGGTAGGCCAGTTGGCCATATTGGTTGAAGGTTTCACTTTCTTCCATCCTCCGCATCCCTGCATTTCTTATAGATAGGATAAATTTTGGGTTGAAAATTTTGTGGGTGGGTTGATGTCCCTATTGCTCCATTAGGGGTACTTCCTGGCTACAGGAGATAGCCCCATCAGGTTCCATATCCCCAATGCTGTGAGTCACACCTAACAGTTACCCCTATTGATTCTTGCGTGCCTCCCCTATCCCAGCTCTCTGTCATGTCCCGGGGATACCCCCCCACCTTCCCACCCCCACCAGCTGCAGATTCCCATTCATTCTCATGGCCATCTGGCCATCTCTCCTATCCCTCCCCACACCTGATTCTGAACGCCCTATTCCCCTCCCCATTTCCTCTCCTAACCAGTTTCCTCCGTCCATCTGCCTCTTATGACTATTTATTCCCCCTACTAAGTGAGATTCAAGTATCCTGGCTTGGGCCTTCCTTCTTGTTTTGTTTCTTTGGATCTGTGGAGTGTAGCATGAATATTTTGTTCTTTATGGCTAATATCCACTTACCAGTGAGTATATATCGTGTATGTCCTTCTGGGACAGGGTTACCTCACTCAGGATGATATTCTCAAGATCCATCCATTGAGTTCTACCCCAAGACCCAACTGATATACCACTCCTGGGCATATATCCAAAAGATCCCTCAAAGACACTTGCTCAACTATGTTCATAGTTGCTTTGTTTGTAATAATCAGAAACTGGAAACAACCTAGATGTTGAATGAATGGATCAAGAAAATGGGGTACATCTACACAATGGAATGCTATGCAGGTATGAAAAACCAAGAAAGACATCATGAATTTTGGAGGGAAATGGAGAGATACTTTTTTTTTTTACAGATATCTTTGACAGAGTTTTACAGTGGAAGAAGTTACTTAACTGACCTCAGCTGATCCAGAGCAGCAAAGTACATAGATGTATTCAACCTATATCCAAGTTACTTCCAACATTTAGGGTGGATATTTGTTTTCTTTAAGGTTATTTTCAACCTGTTAGTCACTTTCCAAAAATGATTATCAGAACACACATATACATTATTCTGGATCATAGGCATGGAAAAGTACTTAACTTAAGATTAAAGCTATGCATTTAGCTTATATTGTGAAAAAGCTAACTGTATGGAAAATCCAAGGCATACTAAGGTTGAGTACACTGTTCTTTTACAGGCAGGTTACATTTACATAGACTGAATACATTGTAGAGCAGCAAATTCTATAACAACAAACATATGTTAGCTTGGCTGCAAGGTCCAGCAAAAAGTTCAGTCTCTTTGGATTCAGAAGACATTTTTAAAACAATGTATCACTACATTGTGTGTGTGTGTGTGTGTGTGTGTGTGTGTGTGTAATTAGTGGCTGCTATTAAGCTTGATAATTTTCTTTTAATTTGTTGAAACCATTTCCTTTCTTAGTTTCCCTTAGAATTTATCTTTTGAGTCATATAATAACTTAAAGAAATCATATAATGTAGAAATTCTTGTAATTTGAATGTTGCTGATTTCATCCTTGTGGTGTGGTAACACATTTAAGAATTAACATAATAAAAATGGTTTTTTAAACCATAACACTGGATTGAGAATGTGGTTCTGTGGTAGAGCACTTAAGTATCATGGACTCAGAAATAAACCTAGAAGATTGCAAACTCTAAAGCAGAAATAAAAACCCCTAAAGCTCTCAAAGAAAAAGATTGTCTAGAGAAGCTCAAAATTACACTGACACTGAGATTCAACAGCTACTAAGATACTAGCATATAACAGAGCAATACCTTTATAAAGGAGGGCCAGTGAGACAGGACAGGTGGCAAATGTGCCACTAAGTCGCACAACCTGTGTTTCATTCTGGGAACTCACACAGTGAAAAGAGAAAACTCTTGCAAGTTATCCTCTGACTTCCACCTCCACACATATGCCAAAGCATGCATACAAGGACACATGTAGCAAATGAATAAATGAGGAGGGCTGGCGATGTAATTCAATGACAATGTGCTTGCCTGGCACACACACAGCATTGGGTTCAGTCTTCAGTAATGACACCCTTCCCCCAAAATAGAGAAAAATATTGTGGATGACCATTTCCTTGTTATTAGGAATAGGTCAATAATTAGGAATTAGCAATAAACATGGATTTGCAAGTATCTCTGTTGGTAGGACATAGTCCTTTAGGTATATTTCCAGGAGTGGTTGATATAGGTGATCCATATGGTAGGTAATTCTATGGAATCGATCTAGATGACTATCAACTGAAAATGAAGATATGATACCTATATACAGTGGAATTTTATTTGGCTATAAAGAAAGGGTAAGTTAAGAAAATTCCAGAAAAATATTGTATGAAGTAGCCCAGGATAACAAAGACAAAACAAGCACATACTCACTCTATCTTCTGAGGATATGTCCTAGTTAGGGTTACTATTAACAACTTGGTGAAGAAAAGGTTTATTTGGCTTATATATATCACTGTCCATAGAGTGAAGTCAGTACAGGAACTCAAACAACTGGAACCTCTAGGCAGGTGCTGATGCAGAGGCCATGGAAGAGTGTTGCTTATTGGCTTGCTCTCTGTGGCTTGTTCAGCCTGCCTTCTTATAGAAGCCAGGACTACGAGCCCAGTGATGACACTACCCATAATGAGCTGGGCTTTCCCCCATCAATCACTAGTTAAGAAAATGCCTTACAGGCTCTCCTTTTATGGATGCATTTTCCCCAAACAAGGCTCCCTTCTGTAACTTGTGTCAAATTTACACAAAATTACCCAGCACAAGATCCTAGCTTCTAACTTTTATATATTTGTATTAATGTTAAAGTGTATATGAAGGCCAGGAAACTAGAAAGAGATCCATAAAAGGAGGAAACAGAGACTTTAAAGAGAGCAGGTAGGAAAATAAAACAACTTTGATATGAAAGTGGGAGGGAGACAACAGAGTAACGAGAGGGGGTTGAATGGAGAAAAGAGGGAGGGAAGGGGGCTTATGGGACTTTCGGGGAGGGAGGAAACGGGAAAGGGGAAGAGATTTGGAATGTAAATTAAAAAAATAAAATAAAATAAATAATAAAAAAAAAAAGAAGAGAACAAGCAAGAATGGCTGCAGAGAGCTGGGAGGATAAGACAGAAAGTAGTGGGGAGGAGTCAGCTAAAAAGAAGTATGTTAGAAAATGCCTTAAGGAAACCTGCTATTCTGTAAGCTAATTTTAAAAATAATAAAATGTATAAAAAATGAAAAATACTATAGATTTTGAATCATAGAACAAGATATTTTAAGACACATAATAACATGCAAATCTAACTCCCACACTTTAAATTTCTCAAGAAAATAGTTTAACTAAAAATATAAGTCATCCAAGAAAGATGATAGATACAATAATCAGTAAGTTCTAAGTCTGTCTCAGATTAGATTTCCAGATTGGTGGTGGAGGCAAGATATTAAAAAATAGGGACCCTAGGGATAGCATGTATGAGGTCCTGGGTTTGAGTCTGAGATCTAAAACAATCAATAAAACAAATAGGTGGGAATACATGGCTGGAGAACATGTCACTGACTAAAGAAGGTTTTTTTAAATTGAAATTTGATGAAGTTTGATAAATATTTCCTATTCTATGTATTCTATACATAATGATTATATGAAAACACAGTGTGAAGTTTCTTCCTTTATTCTTTTATATTATGACCTATATTCTTTTACTATCTTTAAAACTATGACTTTTGAAAATGTATTTGTATGTACATGTGTCTGTGCACGATAGTGTTGTCATTTGTGGAGACCACATGAGGGTAATGGATCACCTGGAATTGAAGTCCGACAATTGAGGACATTGGTGATGGCAATTGACTTGTGTCCTCTGTACGAACAACAGAGACCCCTTACCACTGAACCCTCTCTCCAGCCCCTATTTTGATGTGTTTTAGTACTTTCTACTGACCCTGCTTTCTGTTTCTTTCTCATTTCTGCCTTTACTTAGGTTAAACCATGTGGTGGTTTGAATAAAAATGGACCCCCATAGGCTCATAGATTTGAATGCTTAGTCATCAGGGAGTGATATTATTAGCCAAGAATCTGGACGTATAGCCTTGTTAGAGCAATTGTATCACTGGGGGTGGGGCTTTGAACTTTCAAAAGCCCATAGGAGAATCTGCCTGCCTGCCTGCCTGCCTGCCTGCCTGCCTGCCTGCCTGCCTGCCTGCCTGCCTGCCTGCCTGCCTGTCTGTCTGTCTGTCTGTCTGTCTGTCTGTCTGTCTGTGTCTCTCTCTGTCTGTGTTTCTCTGTCTCTGTCTCTGTCTCTCTCTCTCTTTCTCTGAGTACAGATCAAGATGCAGCTCTCAGCTGCTCCTACAGGAGCTGCCATTCTTGCAACCATGGTGAAAATGAACTAACCCTCTGAAACTGTAAGCAGGCCCCCAATTTTCTTTTGTAAATGTTGCCTTGGTCGTGGTACCTCATCACAGCAATATAATCATGCCTAAAAGAAAAGTTGATACACAGGACCACAGGTATTACTGTGACAGGATTGATGATGTTTATTGGAGGAATACGGAAAACTTTAAGACTTTGGACTAGAAAACTGGTTGGACACTGTAAGTGGGACTTAATGGGCTATCCTAGGAGAAGCATGGAAGATTGTGATGCTGAGGGTAATGTGAACTACAGGGACCCAGCTCAGGAAGTTTCAGATGGGAAGAATATTAGTTTGTAGCCTAAAGACTATTCTTGAGATAGGTTGGCAAAGAATGTACCTGCTTTTGGTCCTTGTCCTACAAATCTCTCTGAGGCTAAATTGAAGAGTTTGGGATTAATGGCCTTGGCGGAAGAAATTTCCGGACAGCCTAGTACTGACTGTGCCCCATGGTTATTAGTTGTCACTCTTATGCAGATCTATAATGAAAAGGAGCAAGCTAAGCAAAGAAAATGTACAGTTTAAGGAGAGAAGGAGCACCAGGAAGTGGAATGTAGCTAAGTACTGTATTCAAAGAGATGAAAAATTCAAAGAAAAGCCTGATGCTAAATGGAATGAAGAGAGTATTGACTTCATGGAAAGACCCTGTCCAGCTACGTATGTTTCCAACTTGTGAAAGGAATTAAAGAAAAGCTTAAGCAGTGAAGGTAAACAGAGAAAACAGAAAGCTGATGCAGATGTAATTGTATGTATTTGAATGGGAGGACTAAGTTTCGGCCCCTACAAGCAGAAGAACTTGGCAGCTTTGGCCTCATGTTCTGGCTTTAGAATCAACCATACAAGAAAGTGGTTGTAGGATCTTCCTCCATGACTAAGGAAAGCCACTGAGGCCAGGTATGTGTCAGGGGTGTCCCTGCATGGAGGCCTGGAGCTGCCATTATATGAAGTTATGAATGTTAAGCCGGATTGCCTTGGAGACCCCAAGATGTCAGAGATGCCAGAGCCATGGGATACCTACCAGGGAGTGGAACAAGCCCAAGACAAAGACCTTTGTTCCAGTCAACAAAGCTGAAAGGAGTTGGAGATCTGAAGAGCACTTTGGCATCAGACATGGAGATGCAGAGTTTGGAGTTTGCCAGCTAGTTTTTGATCTTGCTTTGATTCAGTATTTCCTCAATATGTCCTCTTTCCTTCCTTTTGAAATGGTAATGTATATTCTATGCTTTGTATGTTGGAAGTATGTGATTTACTTTTTTATTTTGATTTTATTAGAGGTTGTAGTTCAGAGATTACCACAAGATTTTGAACTTGGGACTTTTAAACAGGGTCAAGATTGTGATAACTTATGGGAACTTTTGAAGTTGGACAGAATACATTTTTACATTATGATACGTAATGTAATATGCATTTTCATTTATATTACATTATAATATGTAAAGTAATATGCATTTCAATTACAATATATGATATGATATGATATGATGTGATGCGATATGATATGAGGACCAGGGAGTAGAATGTGGTAGTTTTAAATAAGAATGGCTCCTATAGGCTCATAGATTTGAATGCTTTGTTATGAGGGAGTGGCACTATTTGAGAAAATTAGGAGGTATGGCCTTGTTCAAAGGAGTGTGTTACTGGGGGTGAGTTTGGTATTTCAAAAGCCCACACTAGGCCTACTATCTTTCTCTCTGGCTACAGATCAGGATGTAGCCCTCAGCTACTGCTCCAATGGCTGCCTGCATGCCAGTATGCTTCCTACCATAATAAAAATGGACTAAGCCTATGACTATAATCAGCCCCCCAATTAAGTGCTTTCTTTTATAAATGTTGCCATGGTCATGTACCTCTTCAAAACAATAGAACAGTGACTAAGACAGACTGCTTATGCTTCTAATGTATTTATTTACAATTAATAACAGATATGGGAATTACCCTTGAATGTTTTAACATGTAAGCACAATAAACTTCAAATGTAATCATGTATTTTTGAATAATACAAGGATGCCAAGTATTTCAGTTCTACATTTATTTTAATGTCTTTCTTCCTCAACCACACAAGTTGCGATAACTATTGTTTGACACATGCAGTACTGCCTTAGATCTGCCAACTGCAGTAGAAATAGGTAGTGCCCTACCCATATCCCTTTTATTGGGCCAGCACACACAGCAGCCTGCTCTAGAGCTTATCCTCTTGATGTCAAGGTCTTTCATAGTGGATGATTACCAACTCTAATCCCTGAGGGTACATGTAGCCCGACACAAGGCTGCACCAATCAGTCCTCATGCTACAAAGAGAGAGAATGAAGAGGTTCTTGCATTAGTTATTTGTTGTAGCTGTAATGAATTATTATGAACTTAACGGCTGAAAAAACCCAAATTTTTATCTTACAGTGCAGGAGTAAGATACCTAATATGGTTCTTACTAGGATAAAAATCTAGATGTTCATAGAGCAATAGGAGGAAAATGCATTTTCTTGCTTTTTCCCGCTGCAGGACAACACCAGCCGTCCTCAGCAAGTGGCTCTACTAACTTTCTCTTGAAGGCCAATCATATAGCCTCATCTGTAAATCTCTCTTTAGCCTACTTCTTCCTAAAGACCTTTGTGTTTTCATAGGGCCTACTGGTACAGAAGAATCTCTTTATTTGAGGTCTGTGGATCAACATTCTTAACGCACCAGCTACCTTAATTTCTCCTTGCCATCTAACCTAACCTTCATAGACTTTGGGTATGAATATCTTTTGAGATCAATATCCTGACAACTGTGCTGTTCTCTATAAGCCACAACTATTAGTGGGATTTAAGACTAGATGCAGCAGGACACCCATAAAAGGACCTAAAGCAATGGGTCTCAACCTTCTTAATCTAATCCTATGACCCTTTAGTTCCTCATGTTGTGGTGACCCCCAACCATAAAATTATTTTTGTGGCTATTTCATAACTGTAATTTTGCTACTGTTATGAATTATAATGTAAGTATCTGTGTTTTTTATGGTCTTAGGCAACTCCCATGAAATGATCAGTTGACACCCAAAGGAGTCCTGACCCACAGGTTGAGAACCACTGACACTAAAGGATATTATGTATTCACGAAAGAATAAGTGATAGTTTTCTAAGAAATTATTAATATAAGAGTATGAAATGACAGGTATTACAGAGATAAATCTACATGTACCGGGTCAAATTGTGTATCTGCAATCCTAGCACATGGGAAATTGAGGCAATGCAGTCATGTGTTCTGGACCAGTCAAGGGCATCTCAAAAGAAAAAAATTTAAAAAAACAAAAACAAACAAACAAACAAACAAAAAACCAAAAACCTCAAGAAGTAACAGTTGTAACAGTTGTAGTAAATACCAAGTGTCTCAGTTAGGATTTCCATTGCTGGGATGACACACCATGTACTTCTTTTTTTTTTTTTTAAGATTTATTTATTTATTTATTTATTTATTTTATGAGTGCACTCTAGCTGTCTTCAGACACACCAGAAGAGGGCATCAGATCCCACTACAGATAGTTGTGAGCCACCATGTGGTTGCTGGGAATTGAACTCAGGACCTCTGGAAGAGCAGTCAGTGCTCTTAACCACTGAGCCATTCCACAGCCCACCATGTACTTCTAAATGACAACATTTAGTTAATAGTTTCAGAGGTTCAATCCATTATTGTCATGGCAGAAAGCATGGCAGTATGCAGGCAAACACGGTGCTGGAGAAGAAACTGAAAGGTCTACATCTTGATCCGAGGGCAGCCAGGAGACTCTGCTTCCACACTGGGCAGAGCTGGAGTATAGGACCTCAAAGCCCACCCACACAGGGACATCCTACTCTAACGAGGCCACCAGCAGTCCTCCAACAAGGCCATACCTACTCTAACAAGGCTATGCTCCCCTAATAGTGCCACTCACTGGTCCAAGCATATTCATACCACCACACCAAGATAAAATCTTAAAAAGTTGAAACTTTTATGGTGAAAAGTCTTTGGGGTTAGACAGAAGTGGGGTAAAATTTTATCCTTTTTGTTTAGAAGCCTTACAGTCCTATGGGGGACTCTGTGACTCCCAGGACCAGCAGATTGATGATCCATGTAAGACAAGAAGGAAATCTGCTTTAGCACAACTCAGTAGCCAGTGTTGTTTCAAACATCTAGAGTCTGACACTGGGCAGTTTATTTTAGGCACATTTAAGCAGAGAACAATTTTGGAAAAAAGTTTCCATGAGGATAATTAGCTCAATCCTGTGTGTACAACAAAGCTTACGCCGTGTTTATATTGTAATTCTTAAACCTATATGTGACTTCTTCCATATGGGTAGGTTCTATTGACTGAGAAACAATGTTCAAGATAAAGATCTAGGGAAAATGACTGAGGTAAACATGAAAGTCTGAGGGGGTCAGGTGTGGCCTGGTCTTACAGAGAGCACAGAGGTCACATAGGCTCTGCTCCATTTGTAAAGTACATGTGACATCTGCTGTAAGGATCTGTTGACTGAGAAACAATGCTCAGGATAGCAGGGATCACCAGGCTATATTAATCATGACCATTCCCAGACTTTTGGGTGGAAAACAGGTTATACATCTTTTCCTTTGAAGAGACAATACTACATGTTTAACATTCCTGGTCTCCCTACTTCTTATCTGTAAGTACAAGAACCTTATGCCCTGTACACAGTCCTATTTGTCTCCTTGAATTATTTCTGGTATCTTGATAAAAATAATTTAAAAACTACATTCAGCAAATGAAGCAGAAATATTGGAGAGAAATATTCCCTAAAGTAGTAATAAATTACTAGTTTTAAAATTTGGTCCCTGGTTCTAAACAATTAACTTCTTGTAACTATAAATTAGCATGCATTCAATGGAAGACTTCAGATAATACACAGAAATGGTGATATCAAGAAATAGAAATCCCGTGCCTCAACCTCTTAGTTACAACCAAAGCAAATAGAGGTGCCTATGTTTTCACTCCTCGGGGTATATTTTAAAAAATCATATTACACTGTTTTATCACTAATGTGTGACTATCATTTTAAGTCAGTTTATATAACTCTACATTGTTCTTAATAGTCATTTTATAATTCTGTTATTTGAATATATCATTAAGTCTAGTAATAATTTTAACAAATATCAGGAGGGAAGAGACCTTATTGTATTCATTTTAATTATATGGAATCAAGAGATATTTCCTGAAGTTGGTAAAAAATGAAATACTAAAGTATAATATTTAAATAAATAGAACTTTATCCTGAGTTAGTCTTTTATAAAGAATACATTTCAGTCACATTGCGTTTGAAATAAGAAAACATACTAAAAATCACCTATTCTTGAGGATGATAAAAAGTGTGTGTGTGTGTGTGTGTGTGTGTGTGTGTATAATTAGTCAAAATGTTCCTAGGTATCTTCCAAAGCCTAAGCCACAAAAAAGAACATTCTATATACTCAAGTTTTGTTAAATTTTGCAAACAGCTCCTATACCTTAAAATATAAAACTTCTCATTTCAGACAAAACAAACTATTTAGGCTTTTCATTGCAACAAAGCTCCGAGTTTTTCTGATGGTGCCTTTATTTCACTGGATTGCTGCAAAGAACAGTTTCCTATAAGTTGACATTAAATCTAACAGATTTAATGCATATTAATGCATAGCTTTTTGCATATTTATTCATTTTCAATTATTATTTGAATACCTACTGTGATAGCTAAGGAAACTCCATTCTGCACCAGGTAACATCCTTAGTAGCTACTGGCCTCTGCCCTAAATTCCTGAAACATGAATTTCTAACAATCAAACCCATACGCTCCCCAGAATGGTACAACTGATGTGAGATGATTAACTACTTTCCCTGCCTTCTGTAAATCTGCTTAAGGCTGTCTACATGGGACTGAGACAGGTCTTTTTATCACTGTGTACAGAGGGAGAGGAACATTTCCTTATGTAGCTGAGGGAAGTGAAGCAATTTCTCATACAACTGCACATTCCACAGAAACAGGACAACTGTGGTATCCATCTTTTAAAACCTTTCCCTTAGATTCTTCCGGGTGGCATGCCTTCAATTTAAATTTAAGGCTGTCTCCCTGCTAGCAGTCGTAATTTAGATAATTACAATTTGAACTTAGTCTATTGTCTCTTCCCCAGTGGTTTTGAATTCTGTAACATTCTTGGAGGCCCCATCGAGATACTTGGGAGAGCCTACACTTAGGTCTCCAGGGTCTGAAATAGTTTCCAAGCAGGAACAAATCTGAGGCAGACTTGGAAGCTCGATTAGGCTGAAACCACGATTGCCACAAATTAAAGGTTGCTAGTTAGGTATAGAACCTAGGTAGGAGTAAATTCCACAAATCAGAGGCCAAGAGGCATATAGCCCTAGATTGGGGTTAGGGGCAGCCTATCTGTGGTCTTGAGAGGCCTGGGGAGCCTAGACTGTGACCACTGAAATTTTTCAATTTCAAAACAAAACAGAAGTAAGAATTCCTAGTCAACATATATCTGAAACTTGGACTGGTCACTGAGTTGTTCTGTTCTGGAGTCTAGACATTTGGAGAAACATAGGCGAGAATGGACAGGATCATAGAGCTAGTATCCAGGATAAAGGAGACACCCTTCTGTCCTGGCTCTGGTATATGAGTGAAGGTGGTCACTGCATGACTATGTTTTTCTGGTCTCCTGTGACTTCCTGAATGTTTTATCTTCTTCCATTGCCTATATCTGCTGGATTTGTTTTCTGATGTGTCAATATGTTTTGTTCCAGACATAGGAGCCAGACTCTTACTGCCTCCTGACTAGCTGTCTCAGCTCCCTCCTGAAGCTGACTCTTCTCTCTAGCCATGGCTATCTTGCCTCTCTCATCTCCCCTTAGGAGCTGCCTGCTCTATTTCTGTCACTATTGTTGAATCACTGGAGCCTGCTGTTTAAGTTCTGCAAAATCTTTTATCTCTGAGCTTTCTTTGTTTTCTGCTTAATCTGAACTCTCCAATCTGAACACTGGATCAGTTTTCTAAGGATTTAGGTGTTTGGGGGGGGGGTCTGGAAAATATTGAAAAAATTGTTTTATGCTAGTTAGGGTTAGGGTGTTAGGGTTAGGGTTTATTAGAAAGCTGGCTCTGGAGTTGGATTATGCCCCTCTCTCCTTATTCAAACATGCTTGTTTAAAATTGTTCTCCAAAAGTCTCTGTCCTACATCAGAAGGCCATCTGACTCTATGATACAGATGTTGCAGGATATTTGATCACACTGTGAACCCTGAGATTGTGTTGTTTACTGGAAAATCCTACTTCTAGTTGTGCAGTAGCTCACCTTTAATCCCTCTGGCTGGAATACAGAGAAAGGTTTGACAGAATGGGATATAACCAATGCTTATGAGAACAGAGGAAAGGGAAGCTACTTGAGGGGCAGTGCAAAGAGAGAAGGAGGCAGTTTTACCAGGATGGTTACAGAGAAACAGGCTGCAGAGAGAGAACAAGCTAGACACAGCTGAAACCAGAGACTGAGAAGGAGCCAGAAGATCAGAACAGATTGCCAAAGTTAGTATGGGGACAAGCAGAGCAATTCAGGAGAAGCCAAAAGAGAAGCCAGACTGAATCAGTTAGCATAGAGAGGAGTTTTAGCTAGAACAGCTGGGTTGAACCAAGCCAGTCAGAGATCAGAAAAAAACAAAAAAACTAGGAAGAGGTGAGTTTACTCACCAGTAAGTCTCTGAGGCAGAAAATATTCCAGGCCTAGATTACATTTTTGGAGGCCAGATGCTTCCAGGACTAGGCCTAGATTAGCAGACTGAGGCAGTAAGCCTCTGAGATGACAATACATACAGAAGAATAAAAGTTACTTTTACATGGAGGTGGAGACCAAAACAAAATATCCCAGGAAAAGAAGCTATGTGTTTTAAAACAGTTAAAAAGTAGACTATTCCCAATAGGTATTACAGCTACACATCTTATATTCTTTTCAGTTTTATTTAACTCTCTAAGACTTTGGCTAAATTATGAACTTTATCTTAAGAATTTCAAGACTATTGTATAATCTTTCTGTAACTCAAGATTTGTAAGCTTATGAGTTTGCTTAAAACTTGTAACAAAAGGGTTAAAAGTTAAAAATCTATGCACAGGTAATCTTAAAGGAATATGTACCTAATGGAGCTGCCTTGGAGCAACCACGTGATTGTCACCATCTTAGCTGATGACCCCATCAGGATGGAAGCAACCATGTGGCTGGCAACCATCTTTACTAAGTTTAAAGGGAGGACATGTCAAGTGACTTCACCACCATCTTAATTAAGGTGACCACGTGGTATAAACGAGCTAAGGCAGCATCCACAAAACTTCATAGTCTTAATGGCCCCTCTGCTTATCATTGCATCACCTGTTTAAAACAAAGAAGCAACAACAGGTCTCCAAGAGATTTTGGATTAGGATGGATTTTCGTATGATTATTTTGGTCATGTGATTAAAATTTTTAGATAAAAAATACGTTTAATAAGGTATGCTTAGTAAGGTTTATTAATTTTTAAGTTTATGAAAATCTACTCAGATAAACAGAAACTGACCTGGAGATGTATTTCTAACCATTTAAGTTTTGGCTGTGTTCAATATCAGGCTTCTAAACAATTTTAGATAAGGAAAAACCTATGTTCGATGAATGAGAATGTTTAATAAGCAAGGTTTATAAATAACTAAGGGCTATTCAGGTTAGCAGAAACTGACTTTGTTGGCATTTTGTCTAGGCTACACCAGACAGTTAGGAGACAATAGCCAAGTGTGTCTGACTCACTATAAAAGGGTCTGCTTGCCCCCTCCTCTCTCTCTAGCTCTATTGCTCTGTCCCCTTTCTCCTGCTCCTCCTCTCTCCCCATTCCCCTCCCCACTATCTCTCTACATGCTCATGGCCAGTTTCTATTCCTCCCCTCCCCTTCCCTCCCCTCCTCCTCCTCCTCCTCCTTCCCCCCCCCCTCTCTCTCTCCTTCCCAACCCCCCCCCCCAACCCAGGACTCCACCCCTCTAGCGGGCAGCGGGCATTGCTGCCCAGGCATCTGGCACGGGCAGGAGCTCTGCAGCCGCTGCGGGAAAAGCAGCTTTCAGCCTGCTCAGCTTGCTTGCAGTGGTGGCCGTCTCAATGTCCCCTGGGGACAGCGAGGACAGTGGGCGGGGGTGGGGTGGGAGTAGGGGAGGGAACTGAAGCCAGCAGCACGGCGCCGCCCCTCCCTGCCTCAGCTCTCCGCATTCTTTCTCTACCCCTGCCCACTCCGCAGTCCGGCATTTCAGCGTTTTGTCACAGAGCTCTCTCACACTGCCTGAGTCCAGTTGCAAGGAGACAAAACACTAACTACTTCAGGACTTCCTTTTCCCTGCCCACTGCAGATTCCAACGCTACTGGGCCCAGGGCTTCTGGCTTCTAGGAGGAAGCTCGGTCCTGTGGGCCTGTGCTGCCCCACCCCACTTGCTTGTGTCTGAGCGGCATACACTGGTACCACTGGCACTGTCGCCTCCGCCATCCTGTGGCTTGCAGAACAATGAGGGCAGCGGGTGAGGGAGGTAAGGAAACAAAAGCTGTGCGTTCCCACAGCTGAGTCCCCAGGCCACCGCCCAGCTGCCTGAGCCACTCTGACACAGGCTGGGAAATGGGCCTGCATGTGCAGCCTGCCCGCTCATTCCATGGCCGGGCCTAAACCCACCTCAACACACTCGCTTTCTGTCCAGGCTCACAGCACATGCCACCACTGTCAGCTTTCTGATTCCTTTCCATTCTGAACCACATTAAGTTATAGTGTGCTCTATTTAAATTCTCAAACAAGTAAGGAAACAAACACAGGTTGTCTTATTCAGATATGACCAATGGATACTGTTCTCAATCTTATCAGAAGTCTGCTAATATATTAACACTGAAACTTATGACAGACTCCCAAAGCCTAACAGTTAACCCCTTAAGGTCTCCAAGAAGATAATAGACACAGCTACAAGAAACTGCCTGGATTGTGGTATGATGACCACCTAGAAACAATGCCATTGCCTTGCCCACTGCCAGGGCTTGGTCTACACTGAGGACAAAACTGGATAACCTGAGAGTCAAATGTCTCATATTGCCTAAGACAAGGTGGGTCATTTCCCATTTCACATGTATCTAATTCCACAGAGCAAAAGGTTTCCATCTGTGCTTGACAGCCTGACTGACTCTGCCCAAGTTGCTATGGAGACCACAGGGAACCGGAAACTGTTTAGGTAGTGGACCATAGATCAAACACTGTTGTTTCAATGAATACACGACTCCTAGATTATAATTTATTTATTCTTCCCCAGATTTCTGACTACATTGACAGCTAAGGTAACTGTAGCTTGACAGCTAGAAAACAGACCTAGCTTCTTACCCCTAAGCTAATCCACCACTATATTTGCTTATTAATAAATCCATTAACTAGCTAAGACTGCCAGATTTCTTATAGACTTCATGATGAACGATATACAAGTTCAGATGTAAGCTTTCACAGATGTAATCAATTACTTCCTTACCAAAACTCAGTTTACAGCAACTAGTTCAGATGTAAGCTTTCAGATGTAACTTGTTACTTCCTTACCTAAACTCAATTTCCAGCAACTAAATGTTTCATATTTCCTTTTTGCTATGCCACTGTCCTAATGTTATCCGAGTTCTTATTAATTTGCCTAACCCTAATAAAACTTTCTACTATATGATCCAACTATATATAATCACAAATTCAAATTTTAAATTTTCATTATCTTTGAACAAAATTTAAAGTGTTTCTTGTGCTTAATCTACACTATAAGCTATCAGACTCAAATATACATTTCATTTGATTGTACTTTAACTATTTAATTATTTAACTTTAGGTATTTCTCATGCTATATGATCAACTGTATTCACAAGGTCAAGGTTTTGAGTTTCCTTTGTCTCTCAATTATAAACTTAAAATTGGTTCTCGTTATATGTATTAAGTCTCCTAGACAGAAGGAAAAAGCCATTCTTGTTCCTTCTGTTCCACAAAAGGGTTGTCTTCCCTAAGCTGATCTTTTTCAACTATTAACAAATTTATTGTTTGTTAACAAATTTATTGTTTGTTGTTAACAAATCTATCTCTTTTGTAAACGTACAAGCCACAAGAAACTCACTCAGATCTACCTCTCATGGACCAAATAGACTCCGTCCAGATAAGTACACCCACCTATTCCAGAGGGTGGAATTCCTCTCCTGTGCCTTGAAATTGGGACTCACCCCTAACCACCAAGACCTAAGAGTTTTAAATGTATTTTCAAATGTACACTTAAACTTCCAAATGTACACCTAAAATTTTTTTCTCCCAAATGTACTTAACGTTATCTTCTACCTATAATATATATATGTATATATATGTGTATATGTGTGTGTGTATATATGTACATATACATATATTTACACACATATATATGTGTATGTGTATATTTATGCATACATACACATATATATGCGTATACACACACACACACACACACACATATATATATATATATATATATATATACTTGTTTCAGCATCTTGTCAAGTCCAGGCATTTACTACACCCAGGACAGCTTCAAAGGAGCAACCCCCAGATGCTCCAATCTACTCTCACAGGCACAGATGCTGCTACTGGATCTGTTCCTTCTGATCTGTCCACAAATGGTTCCATAGACCCTGGACAGCAAGAAAACAGTCAATTCTCCTAAGACTGAACCAACGTCCCCATACCCATTTTCCTAGGTTTCCCAGAGATGCGTTGCCCAAAGTCAGCAGGAAGTAGCTAAGGATCACGATGACCCTATTCCTGCTCCACCATCACCTCTTTCTAGTTTTTCTTTATAATTAAACCAAAATGGGGGAATGTTGGCATTTTGTCTTTGCTCTGCTCCACAATTACCTTGCAATAGCCAGGGGTGCTTGACTCACTATAAAAGGGCTGCTTGCCCCCTTCTCTCTCTTGCATTCTTGCTCTTGCCCTGTTCCTCCTCCCCCTCCTCATGGCAGGCCTCCTCTCTCTCTCTCTCTCTCTCTCTCTCTCTCTCTCTCTCTGCCTTTCTCTTTCTCTGTCTCTACTCCTACTCCCTCAACCCCTCTTTTTTTTTTTCTTTTCTTTTTTTGGTTTTTCGAGACAGGGTTTCTCTGTGTAGCCCTGGCTGTCCTGGAACTCACCCTCAGAAATCCTCCTGCCTCTGCCTCCCAAGTGCTGGGATTAAAGGCGTGCGCCACCACTGCCCGGCCTCCCTCAACCCCTCTTGCCATGTCCTGAATAAACTCTTATTCTTTATACTATACTGTCTTATGGCTGGTCCCTCAGGGGGAAGGGATGCCTCAGCATGGGTCCACAGAGGCACCCCCTTCCCCTACATCTGACTGTACATCCACCAAACATATTCCTTTTCTCCTTTTTATAAAACAGAACAGACTTGAATTATGTTTGGCCTCTTTGTCTTGCTAATTTTGTTAAACTTTAGCTATTTGGACAAACTGAGTAATATAAGAAACTATTACATTCTATAAAGGTATACTATAAAAGGATCAAATAAAGTTCCCAGCCTCTCAGTGGACTGTGTTCATGGACTGGTAAAGTTCCCAGTTTCTTTGTGGACTGTTTTGATGATTTAATGTTTTATTTTGCTGCTGAATGATTTTTCAATTAAAGCTTCAATTCAAATTTTAAGGATCAAATTTAACAGGGATAAAAGTGTAAAATCTTAATCTTGTAAAAGCTGATAACTCATTGTAAACTGTTAATCAAGGCATGCAAGTTAATGGTCAGTCACCTTATAAATGATTAAATTCTTTAATGTGCTCAAAACTATGCTTGCAGTCATGCTAATTACAAATGTAATTAATTTACAGGAACAAGGTTTATTTCGTCTCCTGTCTATGGTTTTCAAGATTAAACCTCCAATAAGTAAATAAAAACGAATAAAGTTCGCTTAAAATCAGGTATACATAAATTAAATAATTTATAATAGTAATTATATTATTTGTTATAATTTATTATATATTATAATAATTATATTTGGTTATATAATAATATACTAATATAACAATAAACTAAAAATAAAATTATGATTATAGTATATTAAATTATAAACATATTTAAAATAATAACAATAGATTAAATAATAGTCTTCAAACTTCTCAGAGATCTGCTGAATATGGTATTTTCAATGCTTAATAAAAAAGCTTCCTGTGATAGACAAAAATGCCAGCTTCTGGAAGTAACCCTAAGATCTCCTCCAAAGAAGATGATATAATACTCCACATGGATAGTGGTAACAGTAACCTCTGGGTAAAGAACAAACTGCTCTGTGCCTCACCCACAGCCAGGGTGGGCCCGGCCCAAACTGGACATTTTTGGGTTAACCACCCCACTCTACCTCACCAAGTTAGGCCAGTTTTCTCAAGTTCCATAGGAAAATCTCTCAGACCTGGGTCTGACAGCCAAAGATTTATGCTGCCCTGTGCAGCAGCTGAGAATTTAATGCTGTTCTGTTTCACAGTCAAAGACAGAGCACCTCTGCCAGTGCCCCTTAAAAATGTCAGGGCCACTGTCTTAGGTAGGTTTTATTGCTGTGAAGAGACACCATGACCAAGGCAACTCTTATGAAGGACAACATTTAATTGGGGCTGGCTTAAAAGTTCAGAGGTTCAATCCATTATCATCATGGTGGGAAGCATGGCAGTGTCCAGGCAGGCCTGGTGCTGGAGGAGCTGAGAGTTTTACATCTTATTCTGACTGCAGCCAGGAGAAACTGACTCTTCCGCACTGGGCAGAGCTTCAAAAATCACCTCCACCATGATGCACTTCCTCCAACAAGGCCACACCTCCTATTAATGCCACTTCCCATGGACCAACCATATTCAAACCACCACAGTCACCCTGGAGGAGCCTAGGGTAACCAACCAGGTAAGCACCTGTCGTTTAACTAATACAGAGTTCATTTGGGTTATGTTTCCTGTTCAAATTTATCCTTCTCAGATATCCCCAAATGCTACAGCAGCCTGGTTAGTCCATTTTAAATGTAAAATTCAGACCTTGCTTTTTTCCAGAGCTACTAGTTCTCCTTCTAAAAAAGGTAAACCCAGACAGTTTACTGTGCTAACAGGCTTCATATTAAAAGAAATAAAGTCACAAAACAGGTTTCAATGTAACTAAACGTTTTTACTATTCCTTGATCTGTTGGCTGGTTTTATGTCAACTTGATACAAGCTAGAGTCATCAGCTAGGAAGGAGCCTCAGTTGAGGAAATGCCTTCATGAGAGCCAGCTGTAAAGCATTTTCTGAATTATTGAACAATGAGAAAGGGCCCAGTCCATTGTGGGTGGTGTCATACCTGGGTTGGTGGTCCTGGGTTCTATAAGAAAGCAAGGTTGAGCAAGCCATGATGAACAATCCAGTAAGCAACTCCATGGCTTCTGCATCAGCTCCTGCCCCCAGGTTCCTGCCCTGTTTGAGTTCCTGTCCTGACTTCCTTCAATAATGAACAGCAATGTGGAAGTGTAAGCCAAATAAACTCTTTCCTTTCCAACTTTCTTTTAGGTCATGTTGTTTCATTGCACCAATAGAAACCCTAAGACACTTGCTTTTCAATGACTACTCTCAATAAACAACCACTTGTGTCTTATGGTAAATTATTAAATAAAAAGATATGTAAATTACAAATTTCTAAGGAAATAATTTAAGATATGTTCAAATAAGATACATGATATTAAGACTTCAAAAGTTCATAGTTTTAACATATTAACCAATGGAGTTCTGATAAGCTATTAATTTAGCTTTCGTAAAGAACTGGCTACTATTAGAGTCACAGGTCAAATTTTAAATTTTCTTTTGGTTGTCTTCTAAGTATAGACTTAAAAGGGCTTTTCATCCTGCTGAAAACATCTCTGTTCAATATCTCTGGCCCTCCGGGTAGAGGAAAGAATATTCATGCCTTTAATCCAGAATCATATTTTGGGTCCCCAAGCTTTTGCTATGGCTCAAAGGCATGAGTTTATTCCAGCTGTTTACAGATACTTGTTAACTGCTTTTTCTATAATAAGTATTCCAGTACAGATTACAAACAGTAGAAATGCTAATAGCTCTAAAACGTTTTATCTTGTTTTTTGTCAACTTAAAAAATACTTCACGTAAGTCTCATGGAGTTATGACTTGGATGCACCTGCTACAGGTTAAGTAGATTCCAGATAAGTACTCCTCTTGTGTCAGTCAATGGTCTAAGTTTCCTCACGTTACTGCCTGTTCCTGAGGTTGGGTTCTTTCCTACCCCTAGCTAGTCTTGGGATTTTCTCCACCACTCCATCAACCAGGACCACAGGACTAGAAGTTTCAAATTTAAGAGTCCCCCCCTAAGTTCATGAAACTATCCTGAACACACCAGCCTGGAGTTGTCTTTCAGAAACAGCCAGCACTGAATTTGCTGAAAGCTGATGTAAACCAGAGGTCTCTAATGGAACTTCCTACCAGATTGAGTCCCCATTTGAACCAGCATTTTAGACTGCTTCAAATTCCCTGTACTTTGCTAGAGAAAGTAAACCTGGGTTATGCTTTGCAGCATAACCTGGGCAGCAAAGTAGATGTACCCGGCCTTTTCCAGGCCTGTGAATGGCATTCCAGTCTTCTTGAGTCCTGATAACAATGTCCTAATTTCAGCTGAGAAGCAGTTATAGAAAACAGTTATGTTAGGTCTAAATGAAACCAGTTCTCCTCTACAAAAATGAGTTCCTTTTCTTCTCTCTGGCAAAAGGGAAAATGGCTACCCATGCTGGCTTCCAGACTCCCTAAGTATCATAAGTACTTGTTACATAAAAAAATTTTTTTTTGCAAAGGTGCTACTCAAGATAGGGGCTGGAGTTTGACTGAATGGCTTACTTCATGGGTACCAAAGTTTCCTGGATGAATCAGATGTTTCTTTTCTCCTTGCTGCTTCATACATCCTAATCCTCATTTGTGGAAGTCAGTGTCAAACACTATAAATACCAGGGGACTTGGAATTATATTCCCCAGACTCAACTCATTCACCTAGAGCCATGGTTCTCAACCCCTTTGTGGGTCAAATGACCCTTCCACAGGGGTCACCTAAAGCCATCAGAAAACACAGATATTCATATAATGATTCATAAGCAAAATTAGTTATAAAGTAGCAATGAAAATAATTTTATGGTTGGGGTCGCTATGCCATGGGGAACTATATTAAAGGGTCGCAGCATCAGGAAGCCTGAGAACCACTGTCCTAGAGCTAATGCAGAATGTAATGGGCTAGTGAATTATTTTTATGCCATCTCATAAAAAAAGCCAACTGTTAAAATATTAGCTGTATAGGCTCAAATCAACATGTACCTCAACATGAATCTCTGATTTGATTCATATGATCTGGAGCCAATGTGGAATGCAAAGGCTAAGGAAACTCCAGTCTGTACCAGGTACCCTTCGTAGCCACTGGCCTCTGCCCTAAATTCCTGAAAGATGAGCTTCTAACAACCTCTACCCTTCCCATTATGGTGTAACTGCTGTGAGATAATTAACCACTTGCTCTGACTTCTGTAAAACCCTGCTTAATTAACACTGTATACAGGGGAGAAAGCTTTTCATGTAGCTGAGGGGAGTGGAGCAGTTTCTCATGCAGCTATAGATTCCACAGAAACAAGCTAACTGTGGTCTCCACCTTTAAAAATCTGTCCCTTCTGTTCCACATGCCTTCAATTTGGTTTTGAGGCTGTCACCCTGCTAATAGTTTTTAATAAATTCAGCTAATTGCAATTGGAATTGAGTCTGTGGTTCTTTTTTTTTTTTCTTTCTCAGTGGTCTTGAAGTCCATAGCACCTACCACAGGCAAAGCACTAGACAGATTGTATAACCCCCAAATGAAATCCAAAATCCAAAACATTCTCCAAATAGATACTTTGTCAGAAACAACATGATACATCCAAATAGAAAATTCTACATTTTAGCACATGTGACAGGTCCCAGTCAAATGCAGGCACAAAAATTTACACAGCCACCGCAAGAGAAGCTCCTGTGCCTCCTTAACTGCATTATAAGAAAAGAATTATATATAAAATTACCATTACTGTTGGGGTACATGGAGACAATGTGTGTGCAAGACAAGTGAATTTTGTGTTTAAGACTTTGGGTCCTGGACTGCACAAAGGAAGAAGCTAGCTGAGCAGCTTTCTTCCTGACTGCAGATGTGTCAACAGCAGCAGTAGCTGCATGCTTCTGCCACCTTGACTTTGCCACTCTGATGGACTGTAGTATAATGTTGTTCTCAACCTTCCTAACACTGTGATCCTTTAAGACAGTCCCTCATGTTGTGGTGACCCCCAACCAAAAAATTTCATTGCTCCTTCATAACTGTAATTTTGCTACTGTTGTGAATATATGTAAAATATTCACATATGTAAATATCGGATATGTGATCCCAAAGGGGTTATGACCCACAGGTTGAGAAACACTGGATTATACTGAGCCAAAATAAAACCTTTCCCTCTTTAAGTTTCTTGTTATTTTGTCACAGGAACAGAAGGAAAACAACTACAACAGGAAATATTTCAGAAGTATAAAAAATATACTTCTGATGCCAAGAGTTCAGATAAGGGAATATGCCATATGCCATGCAAGTTAAGAGACTGAGTAACACACTGCTTCAGGTAATGCTCAACCTAGAGGGAGAAACAGCATAGCCAGAAAGGGAAACAAGGAGACTGGGAGAGGGGATGGTATGACAAGAGTATGGGTAATGACTTACATTTACATACAAAACATTTCAAACATCTCAAGAGATTTAGAAGTATACAATAAAAGTGTTTTGCTTGCTGTTTTTTTGTTGTTGCTGTTGTTTTGTTAGGTTTGGGTTTTAGAGATAGGGTCTGTAACATATCCCTGGCTAGCCCAGAATTCGATATGTAGACCAAGTTGGCCTTGAATTCAGAGGCCTGCCTGCCTCTGCCTCCGAGGTGCAGGGATTAAAGATGAATACCACCATACTCAGCCTCTGTTATGTGAGACAGGAGCTTACTACATAGCTCATTATGGCCTCCTGCACCAGCATTCTGTATGCTGGAGTTATTGCAGTACACCACCATTTCTAACTCTTCTTTTCATTTGTATATTTGGACTCTTAAAGGAAATTCTCATTCAACACTATATTCGAATAGCTCCCACATTACTATATGAATTCTTCAGTACTGGAATACTGTAATGCCTCTAATTGAAAGCTGGAGAGCAGACATATTGTGGTTTTCCTATTTTTCTAACATATCACCCAAAGAACAGACACTATGACCATCTTCACAATAAAAAGACTGGAGTTCCTTGAAGGAGCCTGCCTTGCTGCACAGGAGCACCCAGGAGTGGTGCTCAGAAGCAGGGCCGTGGTTCTCATGGTTCTATTGACATGACCTAAACACAATCAAGATATTTGCTTTTAATTTTATAACAACGAAAGGTTTAGCCAGTGAAAATGGAGAAAAAAGAATAACAAGTATTTATAAGCACAATCACTTCATATTAAGAAACTGAGTTTTATTTAGCATTTTGTATGAGGCACTAATGAGAATAAAAGAAACTAAAATTCAATCACACATTTGAGTTTAAAGAATTTCAAGACAGTACAAGCACACAGCTTGTAACCAATATCAAAAATATGAAATGACACATTTACAAGACACAATATATAATGGGAGCTTCCTAGAACAGGTAGATAGTCTGAGTAGCTGCAATCTTTCCAGTCTGAAGACTCTAACCTATACTGTTCTTCTGTTTTCCCCAGGGACAACCTAGAATTCTATGAACAAGAATAACAATACTGAAAGCTGTTCTTGGACAAGAGATGCTCGGAACAAGTGTGAGGCTAGCCCAGAAAAACAAGTAAACTGGCCTAGTGTTCAAGAAATGTAATGCCAGCAATGCCAAAGAGCCCTAGTGCTTACATCACACAATCAAGGAAGCAATTATATTTAAGCTATAATTTTATGACTACACAGAAAATCACAGTTCTTCAGACAATAAGCTCATATTATACTATTAAATATTTTAACGCAATCTGTACCTTTTGGTGAAGGGGCCAAAAAAATTATTAGGATTTTTAGAAATAAAAACATGAGATGCATCTGAAATTAATAAAGCATATCAATGATCCAACTAATAACCTACTCCCAAATTAGTTCTATCTAAGCTATCAGGGATAAATAAATCAAACTCGAAAAATTAGAACATATAAGGAGACATTTTAAAAACTGCAGAAATTAGAGAAGGGAAAAGTGTCTTAGGCATGTAGTATTTCGTTACAAAAGCCTTTTTTAATGTAAAGGTTACCCATAAGCAAAGTAAGAAACAGAAGGGACAAAACCTAAAGATTGATACATCAGAAGAGTTTAATATCTTAATAATTCTATTGTTGCCTTCCACAAACGGGTAAAACAATTCTTCAGCTTATTGCAAACACATCTTTAAAAACTAGTCAGCCATAATATTGAAGCTAAAAGACAATTTTTAATTATTAGCACTAGACAGTAAAGCACAAAGAACTTTGAGAAGAAGACAGGGTAATATTTCATCGGACAGTACATGTAACAGCTTTTTCTGTCTCCACTATATCCAGTGATGATAATTGTAGGCTAGTTTCTAAACAAATGTAAATTTAAAAATTTGCAAAACCCATGATTGCTCAAGAATACTATTGTTTACACACCACATAGGTTGTTACAGCAGATACTAGCTTGGTAAGGTTTAGGTTGCTCAAGAATCCTATTGTTTACACACCACATAGGTTGTCTTACAGCAGATACTAGCTTGGTAAGCTTCAGGTGGCAAAGTGCTAAGCTGCCGCATTTGTAGTTGTCCAGCCGGCTGTTCTTACTTTGGAGACTCGAGTAGCATGTGCCATTAAGAGATCATCCTGCTACCACAGTCTTCCTCTCACTGTTGAATCCACTACCATAGAGCCTTCAAGTCCTTAAGATGCCAGGCCTAGCAAAAAGCCTCCCACGAAGCCACTGGATATCACAATGTTCTGCTTGATAAAGTCTGTTGCCTGAAAATCAAGGTATCAATAAAAATACTCATAATGATGCTATAAATATTACATTGAATAGATATTAATATATTATGTTAGCTAGATTACATTACATATTACTTTGAATGAAACAGGACAACAGAAGGAAAAATGAACAATTCTACTTATGTACATTCTAATTAACTGACAGTCCCAAAAACAAATAGAGGTAAGGGGAAGGGAAATTTGGGGGAAATAGTAGTTAATAAATTGTAGTTAATAAATAGTAGTTAATAAAAATAAATAGTAAAAAATAAATAGTAGCTAATAATTTTTTAAAGTTATGCAAATGGATAGTGGTAATAATTATACAGAAGCATGTATGTATATAGTGCCTCTGAATTGTATACTTGCACATGGCAAACTCATATTTATTTTAACAACAATAAAAATGCAAAGTTTAAAAGAACCTCTTATTTATTGAATTCAAGATAAATAACATTCCCAATTATTTTCTTTTCTTCCTTTTTTTTTTTTGCTATTTGTTTGATTTTTTTTGTGTGGATGTTTTTCTTTCTTGAAACACAGTTTTATTTTGTAGCTCAGGCTAACAGGCTAGTCTATAATTCATAGCAATCCTCCTGATTCACTCTCCTAAGTGCTACGATGATAGGTATAAACTGCCATGCTTGGCTCAAACATCAATAAAATAATGCAATCCCCAATCATATTATCTACTGAAACCTTTTAGCAAAAAACAGAAGGCAAAAATTCTCATTATCTTACTTCTTCAATTATATTGTTGACTTCAGGTGCTGCTTTATTCGCTCGCTTCTTAATCTGTCTTTTTGCTTTGTTTACATCTTTTTCAACTCTCTTCCAGTCGATCTGTACATAGCCACTGTGACTGGCAACCTGTAAACATGCAATGAGAATGACTATTAGCACAGAAAGAGAAGGTCATGTAGTTTTGCAGGAATTCCTGGAGCATCTAAGTAAGAAACTGCTATAGACTCGCCAATGTACTTAGTCAAGAGGAACTGAAAAAAGGGGACGCTGTTCCCACTTTTCTTAGGAGTGTTCTGGTGCACTTAGAAATGCAGAGTTTTAACATAGTAACTAACTAGCTTCTTAGATGCAATGAACACAGAATTAAGAAAAATATAGTACATGCTGGGAAAGATTCAAAAAGCTGTATTATAACTATTATAACAGCTTTAATCCTACCCTTTAGAATAGGGAATCAGCTAAGAAGACAGATTATCTAAAGTGTATGACTAATGAAAAGTACCTTTTAATTAAATAGATGTGAAATACCTAGTAATCAGAAAGCAATCAGTTGACAAGTTATTAAAGAAATCTCAAAGAGCCTGATAAAGGCACTTCGCTAGCTCTGAATCTACTTAATTTAAGAAGAGAGTGTGGGGAAAAGGGAACCTCCATTCATTGTTGATGAGACTGAAAACTAATGTAGTCCATTTGGATATTAGTGTGGAAAATTCTTTTCAAAAAAAGCTAAAAATAATTGCACCAAATAACGCAGCTATACTACTCTTTGGCAAATGCCCAATGGACTGGACATCTACTCCACAGATACTTGCTCAGCCATCCATGTGCATGGCTCCTCTGTTCACAATAGCTCGAAATGGAAACAACTTAAAAGTCCTACCACTGATGAATGGGTAATGAAAATGTGGTACATATATACTATGCAATGCTATTCAGTTGTAAAGAAAAATGAAATAATTTTCCAAGTTAACAGAACTAGAAATCATTTTACTGAATGAGGTAGCCCAGACCCAGAAAGACCAACACCACATGTTCTCTTTCATCTGTGGTTCCTACCTCCAAATCTTCAGATGTGAGTATATAACCTGGGCTAACCACGGAAATCAGGAAAGAAAAAGGGGCTCAAAAGTATGGGGTGTGCTAGAGATGGGAATAGAGCAGGATACGACTGATATAAAGGGAAAGGGGGGGGAAATGGAGAATGAAGCTTAACTGGGGAAGGGGGAGGGAGGTCAATACAAAACAAGGAGCATGAGGAGAAGGAAAATAGCACTAAGGATGTTTGAAAAAGCCATAAGGAATCATATTATTTTTAATTTACCTAAAATTATATATAATGCACATGACGGTTTATATATACATGTATGTATGCATACACATACACACACAGTTATGCCACTTAGGCTGACAATACTACCCACAAGACTGTTGGACAAAAACTGATGAAAAATGCCATCTTGAGTTGCTCAGGAGTCCAAGAGACTCCCAAAATAATATAGGCTATTGCTATTGCCCTTGGTAATTTCCCAGAAGTTGAAAGTAAGTATACATTGCTGAGCACACCATGCACTTCAAACAGAGGACTTGGAGGATCTGAGCTAGACATGATCTGGAACTTTCTCACTGTACACTAGCTCTCAGAGTACCAGGAGGTGCTATACAAAATGCCAAGGGAAAAAAGCAACCAACTGTCCTACCCATCCATTATGCCTAGTAATCACAACAATTATCAGAATGAGAAGATAGCCTTAAAGGCACTTATACTGTGGTAGTAACCAACAGATAGCTATCTATCTAGACTTAAGGCCTGCTCAACAGAAAGAAAGTTATTTCTAGTACTTACTGGAAACCTAGCCAACCACCCAGAAGTAGTGAAATCATGGACCTTAGATGTGAGCCTTGTACTGCTACTTTACTAAATCATCATAATTTCTAACTGCATTTTAAATGCTTATCTTGCTACCCAGATAAGTGTAGCTTTTATCCATAATCAAAGCAGCTTTGCTTTGCAACAGATGGATATGATTACAAAACACAACTCAGACATGAGGGATACATCTATAACATCACATCTCCTGCAACTAAGGCTCATGGAATATCTCAGAATTAAAGGGGAGAATCGAAGAGGCAAGGGACCAGGACATTTGCTGTAAGATCTTGTCTCCTACAAAAGGCAGGCAAGCTACACCCATGAAATCTCACCAATATGGCTGCTTAAAGAGGACCTGAACAATGAGAATACCAAAGATACGGCTATAATTGAAGAGAAAGTCTCATGGGGCCCCACCCTTAGACAAAGAACTACAGGCAACTAATAACTCCTGAAATGGGAAGAATTAGTCAACCCCAGGGTAAAGCCTCTAAATAGGGTATCCGGTTCCAAGTTGTCATCCCTAAAATCATATGCATACAAGCAACACTAAATGCATGCATTTATACCTATATGCAATAATAACAAAAGGAAGGAGGCCATGAATTTTGACAGCAGGGTACAGAGAGAGAGTTGGAGGTAGGAAAGTGAAGGGGAGAAATGATGGGCTTCCATTTTCAGTTAAAAACCTAATAGTAATTGCTTTCCATAATAAATTTCAGACAATCAATCCTTTTTATAAAACTATAGCTAAATGCTTATTCATCTTAAGAACCCTTATATGAAGCTACTGGGCCACTGGCAAAACTGGAACAGGAACAATAGCAAGATGTAACCAATATAAGTAAAATCTAAATATAAATAAGTACACAAGTAAATAATTAAACTACATATACTTTTATAAGTCACTTCTATCAGTGTGATACATTATTTATAGGCTGTTAACCACATACAAGGCTTTTAAGCACATACAGAATATTTCAAATAACAAAAATATCTGATTTCATACAAAGAATCTGACCTGCACCTTAGGCTCTATTTTCTCTGTGACTGACTCCACAGCAGATTTTGTTTATCTGCAGCTCTTCCTATACTCACTCACCAGGTATCCATCAGACTCTAGCTTCAGCAAAAGAGGTGGTCAACTTGAATGGGATATGAAAACTTTTCTGGTAGAGCCTGACACAGTGATTTGGATCATAGGCATGGAGGTGATAATGAACTTTAAAGGAGACTTTCTATATGAAAACTGAAAAGTTGCCTCATGAAGTATTCAAACTAGTTGATTGCTTTGTAACCTTTACAGAATTTAACTGTCGGTTGAATTTCAACATATCTTTTTACTGAAATGCAAAGATTTTATGCATGTGCATAGCTTTAGTTATTGTTAGAATAGCCAAAGTGCTCTCCATGTTAATGCACACTAGAGTAGAGTATCATACAGTTGCAGGGAGATGAGAAGTCTTGAGACGGTTAGTACAATGTCTCTCTGTGGTCCTCCTCTCCAACACCTCCAAACAATCCAAGTCCTTTTCCTGCATTCTCACCACACCACAGGCACCCATCCAGTTTGGCCTTGACCATATGATTATATTTATTTGCCAGGAACTGTGAATCTCTGTATCCCTGGTAACAAATAATGTCATGCAAGAAGATGAGTGAAAACTGCTGGGTGAATGATAACAAAAACCATGAATCAATACTAAATCTCCAAAACTGTGCTAATCAACCTGTTTCAAAGAACACTCAACAAAGTAACTGGGCTAGATTATCCCAATGGTTCTTATTATGTTTACGAGGGAGTGAGAAGATAGTTTCCACAGATGAAATTTCCTTGACAAGTTCATGACTATCTTCCCTTAGAGAGAAACCTGGTCAAACTGAAGAGGAACAGTCAGGAGTTAGCAACAAGTTTCAGTGCAATGATCAAGGATGAATTATCTGTTCCCAGTGAGATGCAAGTCCATCTAACCTAACAGGCAAGTGCCTTATCAGAACTGACCACATAGGACTCAATTTAGTCTTGTTCACTTCTAACTTATCTATGTAACTATAAAAAAAATGGAAATGCAAACCAGCAGACTGGAGAAAAGTGGAACAATGCTGACCACTGTTTGAACTATATTTGACTTTCCTACAGCACTTCAATATTTAATGACACTGGGCAAAGAAGCTTTATTAGCATAAAAGCTTCTCCTTAATAAGTATAGCTCAGTGGTATAGTTCTTGTCTGCCATATAAGACATCCTGGTTAGATGCCCAGAATCACAACAATAAAAAGAAAATACATGTTAAAAATAGCACCCAGCTTTCAGACAAAGATTCATTTCTGCTTGGAGGCTGTAAGGAGGTAGTTGGGGCTTCCTGCTTGTCAGCCTCACCATAAATGATTCAACTGTTCAATTGGGAAGACTCCCCAACTCTCAATTTCAGGTCTTCAGAATTTTTTTTCTTAGACTAGTTAGATTTCCCAAAATAAAACTCCCATTAAGGATTTAGAGTTACATCAAATTTTAGTGCCTAGTTCTTAAACATGAACAACCAAGGATCATCAGACAGAGAGAACAGAAGGTTTTTAATATGAAAACAGGAGATTGAAACAAGCTAGGAAGGGAAGGGGCACACTTAGACAAGGGGCAGGGGCTGCAGTTCAGTGATTGGCTACTTGTCTAGCATGTTTAATTCTTAACATTGCAAAACAAAACAACCAAAACACCAACCAAAAACAAAAATTATGGAAGCAAAATCTGTAGGGAGAGGTTTTAAAACAAAATAAAAGCTGAAATGTAGCTCGGTGGGAAAGCATTTGCTTAAGTATGTACAAGGCCCTGTGTTTGACTCCTAATACCATAAGAAGAGGGAAAGAGGGAAGAAAACAGGGAGGGAGGAAGAGAGGGAGAGGGGGGAGGGACTAGGAAGAGGGAAGGAAAGGAAAAATGGATGGAAGGAAGGATAGAAGGAAGGAAGGAAGGAAATAAAAAGGCAGGCATGCACACTGGGGAAATGGCTCATTAGGCAAAGGGTCTGCTATATCAGCAAGAAAACCTGATTATAATCCTTAGTACTGACATGGAAATGCAATGGATGTATACTTACTAGAAGCACTTGATAATCAAAAGGCTTTAATATGTTTGTTTTGTCTCAGAAGAATATGAAAGATGAAAATGGGTGGCTAATTAAGGGTCTGGGTTGTAGCTCAGTGGGAGAGGGTCTGCCGGGCACACACATGAGGTCCTGGGCTCAATCTCCAGTATTGCAAACAGATAGCTATCACTGCAGTGTTGTCTGTAACACTGAAAAAATTAAACTGGTAGATAAACATTCTGTATAGAAACTAAGAACTTCATGCATGATAGACTATTTGACCTGTAGCCAATAAAGGCAATTACTTCAAACTAGCACCAGCAATTTAAAACATTTCAGCCCAGTCACTCTTTTTTTTTAATAGTTATTCTTTTTTTTTTTTTTAAATACAATTTACATCTCGCTCACTGCCCCCCTCCTGGTTACTCTCTCCCATCCCCTTCTCCTTTAAAAGGTTGGGCTCCCCCCCCCCCCCCCGTGTCCTTCCCACCTTAACACATCAAGCCTCTGTGGGAGCTTTTAAGAACCTTTTGTTTTCAATTCAAATTAGAGAAGGCATCAAAGCACACAATTTCTTCCTACATTCACGGGCTACAGACATGCAGTTAAAGTGGTTCCCACCAAAGCTAGTGTTTTCTTCCATAACAGAAATGGGATCCAGGAGGGTCAATTTCAGATAAACACAGTCAACCTCTGAATCTCTTTAAACAATCATAAATACCTCACAGGAATTAAAAATCTAAGCACAAGGGCTGGTACACATGTCCGGCAGTGGTAGAATGCTTGCCTAGTGAATTCTCAGTACCAATAAATTAATAGACATAAAAAAGTAGAAATGAAAAACTCAGAAACTGAAGTTGAAAATATTTCCCAGAAAGTAAACCAAAAAGAGAGAACTAAAAACCAGGAAGATAAGCTATGAAAATTAGACAGCCAGTCGAGAAGATCCACATCATAGAAAATATACTGGCCCGGCAGCGCTGAGAGTAAACAAAGAACAGGAACTTACTAGCTAATATAAAAAAAAAATGTTTGAGTTGCAAAGGGTTACAATGGTTAAGAACAGGCCCACACCAAGGACTACAATGTGACAAACCAGAACACAAACACACACAAAAAGTCTGCTAAGCATTTGCTGGCAAGTAGGGGGTGGAAGGGGCGGGGAAGGGAGGTCTGCATACAAATAAATGCAGGCACTAGAACTGCCCGAGACTTTAAACTGCACCGCTGAATGTGGAAGACAATGCAGCAATAACTAAACTCAGCTACATTGTTACTCAAATGGGGGAGAAAATGAAAATTTCAGACATGCAAAAAAAATCTCAAAAAATTACACTATGCTGAGTGGCGTGGAGGTGGGAGGATCTTGGAGGAATAGAGGGGGAACCATGATCAGAATGTATTGTATGCATTTTCAATTAAAACAACCATGAATTGAAGAAGCTCACTTAATCATAGGTACGCAGCTCTGAACTAATACTCAAGATGGGGCCAGAGGGCATGGGGGAGGGACAGAAAGCATTCAAGTGGGAACAGAAAAGGATGACTCAAAAATAAGTGAATATTCCATAATGTGAAGCCAATAGTGAACTCCTGCAGCTGAAAGACCAAAAACTGGTCAATTAAGTCAGGCAAAAGGAGACTCTCTGAGAAGTTAGAGGTGCTTCAAGGGAGAGGGAAAGTCAGGATAGGAGGAGCAGAGGATAAAGCTCTGACAAGCCCTGTACAGGTATGTGTCCCTTATTTATGGGCATATACAACTGTAGAAAGCTGAAATACTCAGATAGCATTGTCTACTTTTCTAAAGTTAAGCAGGGGTAATGGAGAAATCTGTAATTGGTTAGGATTCATTAGGTGTACATACGACTGTACTCAGAGCAGCTCCAATGTCTATTTTAAGAAGTCAATATGATAAATATCTACTGAAAAAAAATTTAATATTGTTACTAGCAAAGCTTTAAGTCTTAAGCCAAACTAATACTTATCTTTAATTATAAGCAAATGTTATGAAATATGGAATCAGGCCTAAGCATATGAAGCAATTAATTAGCTTAAAAGCTGCCTGTTTCTTTCCCTAGTTTTTTTTTTCAGGTCCCCTCCTACTGTGTTTTCAAGGCTAATTATATCTGTGGGTGAAAGTGATTTGATGCAGACAGGACCTGTGCCCTTCTGTATTAGACTTCAAAAATGCCAGGCTTAGAAAAGTAGAAAGTACCAGTGATAAAATGTGGATTTGAACAATGAATACTGAACGACTAAAATAGACTTCTGAGAGGCAAACATGCAAAAAGAGATGAAAACAAACACACAATTCAATTTTGTCAACAGTTTTAGTCCACTCTGCTTCGGTCTAGTGCCCTCTGCACTGAACAGAAATGACAACTCAGTTTTCAAAATACTGGCAGAATTTAATACATCTATCATATTTTATCATATCAACTGTACCATTCTATATATACAAGTGCAAGCCAAATCAGAGTAAGTAAAATCCTCTTCTGTATAAATACTAGCATACATCCAAAGAACCAAATTTAGAAATTAATCACACCGTTTTACCTCTAGCACAAGGAATATTACTCTTAATCTTGTTATTAATAGAAAATATAGCCTTAAAACAGCTGGCTAGGAAACTACTTACGCCAGTGCTTAATTCATATAAATACTATCTCTTTGCACTTAAGATGACTATGTTGGTTATTACAGAGTCAATGGCTTAGGTACTAAAGTCAGATTTTGGTTGCTACGAACAGCAATCATTTCTTAAATCTGACAGTTCTCTGCATCTTTAACAATGCTAACATTTATTCCCAGAGATCTTCAATTTTGAGATTTATAGTATTTGATCTTCAGGAAATGCTATTTTAAGGAAAATATATTATCAAACAGACATGAATGGTAGATAATATCCTCATAAACACTCTCTAAGAGCAAAGGATTTTACCCCTAAAAGAGCATGAACAAAATTAAAATTTTAATTCACCTGTGTCACTGAAATAGGACTGTAGAGAGATTATGGATATTTTTTAAACTTCATTTTCCACTTTCTGCTTCTTCCTTCCTTTCTGTCTTCTTTCTTTTCTCTTCTTTCCCCATAATGTCTCAGTATCTAACTGGTAGGCCAAGGCTGGCCTGGATTTCTACATTCTTCTGACTTAATCTCTCTCAGCCTTTGGAATGCTGGGATTTCAGGCCTATACCACCACACTTGGCTCTCGTTCTTCAGTTTAAAAAAAAACTGTCAGAAATGTTATTAGTTGCTCAGCGTTTGACATAACTAGGCATTAGTTTATGGAAAAACTACAATGTATACACAGTGTGATCTAAACCAGGTATGATTGCACACATTCATAATCCCAGGATGCTGGTAAAATTCAAAGGCTCAACTACTAAGCTACACCCCCAAATAAATCTGTTTGGTTTGGTTCGAAGATTACGTCTTGCTTTGGACTTGTGATCCTCCTCCCTTGGCCTCCTGAGGAGCTGGGATTATGAATGTATGCAACCACACTAGATATCTCATAACACTGTGAGCATATTAGAGAATCTAGAAATATTTGTTTTCTTGCATGACAGATGCAGAGTTCCAAAGCTCATTACGGTTTTCCTATAAATTAATGTGTAAAAGAAAAATTATACCTTCAATTGAAATGACCAGAGATGAAATGGGTAAAGATAGCATTCCCTGCTTTGTCCAAGCTTTGACATAAAGGTCTAACATACCTGTAGAAGAAGAAAACCACCACCTACTGCAGTTGCAGCAAGTTTTCCAACCTTCTGGAATAAAAATCCTGCACACCTTTAATGACAGAAATAACAAAAGATGAGAACAATCACTGACGTACTAAATTTCTTCTACATTTTATTGCTTTCCTAATAAAAGCTTAATGTCTTCCAATTTCTTTTGATAGTGTCCTTTGCCCACTCAGAAACATTCAGTGTTTTCTTTCATACAGGGTGGTTAAAATGCGTACTCTAAAATGTCTTGGATTTGCTGCATAGTGAGGAAAGGTGAGAAGGAGATTTAAAAGGAAAATCAAAAGAGCAGCTATTGAAAACAATCATGAGTACCTGGGTTCATTATACTCCTACATCTGTGTGAGCTAAAATTTCCCACAGTAAGTCACTTGTTTGTTTTGCTTAACGCACTCAGGATATTTCATACACCTGGGCAACACTCACTTTACCCCAACCAGCTCCAACACAGTTAGTTTCAAATGCATCAGCATCTTTGAGTTATTACTTTCCTGCCTATGACAGAATTTCCTGCCCCTTGTGTCATTCCACTTTGATGTTTACACTGCTCACATTTCTCACAGCTTCCTTATCTAGTACTGATTTTCTGTATTGTTTTGTCTCAGCTAACTTTGGAATGGCAGCCTATACCTCTTAAGCACACTCACAGTCCCTTTACTATTCAAGATCCATGCTGCACAAAAGAATCCCAGATTTCTAATCCCAGCCTTGTACCCTGAATTGGTGTTCCCACCAAATTAGTGTCCTTCATGAGACTGTACTTGGGAATCAGGTCACTGTTGATGTAATTAAAGTAAGATGTCATACTAGAGCACAGTAGCCCTTAATTAAGGGACACAAACCCAGCCCAAACAGCTGCTACTGAGGCCCCAATTTCTAGTTGATGGTAGTATCTCCTATTTGCCAGGTCACATTCATCTCACACTCCCACCCTTATCTTCAAATAGCCAATCTGGAAAACATTACCTGTTTTCTCCTTTCTATTTTTTATTATTAATTTTTTATGTAGTGTGTGTGTGTAAACATTCACCCGCATCTAGGCACAATGTACATGAGTTGGAACCTGTGGCTAGAACTCAGGTCACCAAGTTTGGCATCAAGCCTACCCACTGAGCTATATTGCCAGCTCTCCTTTCCACTCTTAGGGGCATCATTACCTTTGGAATATAATGTTGGGATTCCATAGCTTTGCTTCTGGGTCATGCTCCAACAGCAGAATCAGTATTCAAGGCCTCCAGGTCTCCTAGCAACCACCTAGTCTCACAGTAGTTTTCATTTCTTATTATCAAAAACCTATGGCTAAATCCGATCTCCTTAAGCTATTCTTCATGTCTTGAATTGGTCGGTCTCAAGTGTTAAGCTAGGTTTATGCCTATTAACTGTTCCTCTTTTATGCCACAATATCACATCAATGTTATATCCTAAGAAGATCTCAAATGTTTACTACACTGAATCTATACTACAGTCCAAGTCATTACAACAAATCCCCTATGTAGCTGGCAATATCACTTAGAGGTAGAGTGCTTGCAAGGTCCTGAATTTGTGCCCACACAAGGCAAACACAAAAACAAAAACAAGCCACCTGAATATAAGTGACCTATTACACAGATCAGGTCATAGAGATAGCTGAGCAGGTAAAAGCACTTGCCACCAAGCCTAAAGACCCAAGTTTGATCCCCAAAACCCACATGGTAGAGATCAGACTCCTGCAAGTTGTCCTCTGACCTCCAAATATATACTCAGACACATCTGTGCCCACACACAAATAGATGGATGTAAAAATCAAATACCTACAAACTATTACATAGCTCCTGGGTTGAATACTTGTCTGATACTGACAATCCAAATGACAATCCAAATGTATTATTATTATTATTATTATTATTATTATTATTATTATATTACCATCATCATCAGAATCATCATCATCATCAAGAATATGTTTCTTATACAGGAGTCAGTAATAAAGGAAAAAGAAAAAGAGGCAAGTAGTGAAGTCTTCATTAAATCTCAGGTTGAATGTCACACAAGCTTCGTACTGGTCACTAAGATGGCCCTACTAATGCTCTGCCATTAGGGTTTTAAAGAAAACCTGACAATTATGGGCCTTCTTAGCAGGTTAGGTCTATAAGAGGAAAATGTGCAACAATCTAATAATTCCATTCCTCAACTATTTTTAAAGTATCTTGTAGCACTGGACTTTCGGCTATGACTCTCACTAACCAATCACCTCTGGCACCAAATTATAAATGTATTTAAGTGGGGCAGAGTTGTAATCATCCTACAGTGAATCATCTAATCGACCAAGGCCCTCAGCAGAAATTTCTGTTCTAACTGTATGATTTTTCAATAAAGCAGTATTAATACTGTGCCTGTACTCCATGGATTCTTTACAATAATTGTTCTTTGTTTTAAAATGGCATTTACAAGAAGGCATAGGAGGGCATCATTATTCCAAAGTGCATGAAAAACACACATGAAGAAATGCCATTTATTTACCCATGCCAAGAGGAAGTATGTAAATATTTTAACTAGCACAAGATGAATTTACCTTAAAATGTAAAGAAAAAAATGCTTACAACTTAAGCATTGTCACTTCAAAGAGAGTCATCAACATTTTTCAAAAATACTTAACTGTTTCTGCCCCTTGTTATCTGGTTAATATTTTATTCCAAAAATAATAGAATTAAAATACATGGTAACAACAGTGTAAACATGTGTTTATATGAGTTGTTGCTTGATTAACGGTTATTACCTACTCCTTATTGTACTCTGTTACTGCATAATAAGTAATCATTCCATTAATTCTAACACAAAAGCAATCTTCTCAGATCTTCTTTAAAGCACTATCATAATCAGAACTAGTACACACACACAAAAAAATACAATCCACTGCATCATCGTGAATAATTTTTACAGAGCATTAAGCTGAGAATCCTAGAGGCTAGTTCTGCAGTGGGAATTCTCATTTTTTTTCCAATTGTTGGCACTGAACAGCAAGTAACAACTTATTTATAATTAACTTGCTAAAGTTGGAAATTTGATAATGAATTAAAGGAAGGATGAAGGGTGGAAAATGGAACTATGGTGGGCCTTTGACAGAGGGAAATCATCAAAATCCAATAAGGACTATCTGAAGGTTGATACAACCAATTAAATCAGGGAAAAGCCCAAAAGTTGTGCTCTTCTGGAATTTAACAGTGGAGAGCCACTGAAGATTTATGGAGGCTGTGCCATTTACAAAAGGACAATAGCCAGGTTCCCACTAAAATTTAATGAAAAGAATGCTCTCACCAGCCAGTCACACCACCCATTACAATCTGGGTAGCTACTGAGTATTTTTCTACCATAGGTCCGGAACTGTGGCCAAATACTCGATTCCACCAGTGGTGTCTTCTTGCATACTCAGTTAAATCCAACACTTCGTAAGATTCGTCATCGCTTTCATAGTCTTTAAAAATACAAAATGTAAGAAAATAAATTCATTCATTTTACAGTCAGAAACGTCTCACAAACTGTTTTCATAAAACCTGTGGGACAACTCACTGCTATGTCTGGCCTACAACTAAAAAGGCCCAGATGTAAACGAATGAGCATGGTTAACACGATCCCTGAGACTAGGGCCTCCAGCCTAAAGGGCCTAGCAACAGCATCCCCATTGCCTTTTGAAAGGCATAGGGACACGCAGCCAGAGGCCAGTTGAATTACAAAGCAGTGGGCGGTCACCCGCCCAATCAGAAAAAGGTCAGGGCAGGGTACATTTCCATCCGTGGGAAAAGGGGGCGAGGGGATAATCCTCCCATGAAAGGAAAGGTCAGGAACCCAGCAAGAGGAAATCGGAGCAGGACTAAAATGCAACCAACCAAATGGAAATCAACCCGCCAACCCTCCTACTGTTGCAAGATGGAGAAGGGCTCGAGATGGGGGCAGGGCAGGGTCTAGCCTTGGTTCGGTGTGGGTGAGCGTGCTAAGTTCCGCAAAGAGGGAAGGGAGACGTGTGGTTCGGAGGGGGGGTCTCTCGAAGGGGCTGTGCAGCGACCGAGCCCCAGAAACACTGGAGGAAGGGAAGGGAGAAACACCGTAGGAATAAAAGGTCGAGTGCTGTGGGCAGCATCCCAGAGACTACTTCGGGCCCTGGCTGCTCACCTTGGGGAGGGGGGTTCCGGGATGCCATGATACCGCCAGCGGCCAGTTGGGGGTGGTCCCCGCCCGCCTCTCCCTAACACTTTAAAGGACGCTCTAGGCCGAGTTGGAAGTCTATGGTGTCTCGTTTTGCTCAGCCTACTCCCACCCCACCCCCGCCCAACACACACGGTCTGGTTACCGCCCACTCGTCCAAGCACGCAGCCGGCAACACTTTGTGCGCAGCTGCAAGGCTTGGGATTTGGGGAGGAATAGCTGGGTCCCCGCCCTCAGATTACTTATGGGAAATGTAGTCCATGCTCTTTTCCACTGTAGCCCAGCCCAGGCATTCCTGAACCTGATTTAAGTTTCCGAGAGATTTTTTTTTTTTATGCTAAAGAAATGGAGGGAGGGAGGAGCGGCTCAGGGTAAAAGAACAAGATGCCCAGTTTAGTGTTGGTAGGCTGTTCTTAACAAGTCTATAGTCAGGATGCTCCTCCGAAGCTGTCTTTCTGATTCGGTGTTCTTTATTAGGCCCTATCTTTGGTCTTTAGTTCTTGCAAAAATTCTGTTGACTTTAACAGAAATTTCAGGCCTGCTTCTCGCTTGGTGTCTAATAACCCATACATTCTCTGGTAAGAACCCTATTAAAGTAGCTTAGCAACAGACTCCCTTGATGTCTCCTCTTGGTAGGATTCTACACTTTGACCCTGTCAGATTATGCACTATAAATCTCTAGCTCTTTTTTTTTTTTATATTCCAAATTAAGATAGACCCATTATCTATTTTTAACAAGTGTCAGGGAAAATATTTTAAAGGTGTTTTGTAAAAAAACAAACAAACAAAAAACCTGTTTTAAGCACTATACCAACAAAAGAAGAAAACTCACTGTTTCAAGCCACATTTTTCTCAAACTTCCGGGGGCTCTCCAAGAGACAGAAGTGTTTTTAGTGCCCTGTTAGTCGAGCAGACTTTAGCTTGTATTTTTGTTTGTTTGGTGGTTATTTTTAGACAACATCTCAGATAACCCAAGATTCTCTGGAACTCCCTATGTAGAGCACTCTGGCCTCAAACTTGAACGGACCTACTTCCCTCTGCCTCTGTATTAAGATGGTTTGTGTTTACACATGGTCTCACTATGTAGCTCAAGCTGGGCTCTGATGCTGGATTCCTCTGTCTCACTCTCCCCAGTACTGTAATTACTGACATTCACCACCAAGCTGTAATTTTAAGAATTGTTATTATTTGAATGTGACATAGGGATAAAGTCAATTTTTTATTTACCACCAATTTCCAGGGATTCTGTAAAACATAAAAACATGTTGGACACCAAAGAGCTAACCCAAGTTCACATAAATTAGCACCAAACTTATTTCAAGTATGCATTCTATCTGAATTAGCTGGATAGTTAAACTGCTCAGTATTAACATTATTGGAAAGTCAAGATATTCTAAGTATTAAATACATTATTTAAAAATATCAGCTTTGTGCTGGGCAGTGGTGGCACACGCCTTTAATCCCAGCACTTGGGAGGCAGAGGCAGGCTGATTTCTGAGTTTGAGGCCAGCCTGGAGTGAGTTCTACACAGAGAAACCCTGTCTTGAAAAACAAAAAAGACAACAACAAAAAAATATCAGCTTTGCACTTGATATTTCAAATCTAGCTAGTTTAAAAACCATTCTTGCTTATTTTTTCATTTATATAGCTTGCAACTTGCTTTCAGTCATTTGTTGGTTGGAAAAGAATACCTCTAAGCAAGTAATATCCCTGCAAATTGAATTTCTTACCTTCATTACCATGCATCTTATTATATTAATTATAATAACTACTAAGTAACGGCTGTTTCTTAGTACTTGCCTTATGGAGGCAAATAATTATTAGTTTGTTAGCTTCAATTCTGCATTCCTTTAAGGTTGTTTAGAAAAACAACTTTTTTTTGCTATGGTCTAATGGGATTCCACTATCTTCAGAACATTTACATAAAGAGAATGTGTAAATAGAATGGAAATATCCAGAATCTGGAGCCCTTAGGCACACCAACATCTGCTGCCTGGATATGTGAACTTGTATTGATCTCAGACTTATGGAAAATCTAGAACAACTGCACAGTTACAGCATGCCTAGAGCTCAAAATGCACATCATGAGATTTTCACGGTCTTGTCTTATAGATGTTGGATTTCTATTCTATTCATACATTCTTTTCAATAAATCTGGCTGGAGATTGCCAATCAATCCAAAATCAGAAAATGCAAAAGTGAATAAGGATTTTTATTTGGATGTCATTAAAATTGCAATTCAAAGACAGATTTAAATAGCTCTGAATCTATGTTCTGGGAGAAGGCAGGAAAAATGAGAGCATATCAGTACCATTGACCATTAGGAAGAACTAAGGGCTATGTGACCAATACAAGATTTCTATAAGTTTCAGCTAAAGGCATTTGACCCGTCCAGCAGGTCTAGTTATTCAGGGTCCCGAAGAGGCGCTACCTGAGGGTCATGGGGGGGAGAGAAGAACGAGGCCAAGCAAGATTCCATTGTCAAGGCCCCGTTTATTGTCACACAGGCAGCACGTTTTAAGCAGTAGGGATGAGGAAGTTGGGAGGGAGAGCTAGGGGGAAGTGAGCTATGGGCCAAGCCCTGGGCCGGGTGCCTGGGACATTCTGCGGTTTTTCCCGGGAAGGTCACAGATTTTTATCTTGGTCTTGATGTTCCGTCAGGAAGGTCAGGAATTTCACTCGAGGGGAGAGGCAGCCTGTCAATGTAGCCGGCAGTTGGCCTGTCGGCCCCCAACAGGCATTTTCTTAGTGATTGATGGAGAAGGGCCTAGCCCATTGTGGATGTTGCCAGCCTAAGAATCTTGGTTCTGAGTTCTATAAGAAAGCAGGCAGAGCAAGTCATGATAAGCAGGCCAGAAAGCAGTAATCCTCCAGAATATTTTGGTCAGCTCTTGCCTCTAAGTTCCTACCCTGCTTGAGTTTCTGTCCTGACTTCCTTCAATGATGAACAGTGATATGATAATGTAGACAAAATAAGCAGTTTCTTCCCAACTTGCTTTGCTCGTGGTGTTTCATCATAGACACAGTATCCCTAACTAAGATACTACTATACCTAGCAAAATTTCAATCACAATAGATAGAGAAAATAAGACATTCCATGATAAAACTAAATTTAAACAATATATATGCACAAAAATCTAGGCCTATAGAAAGTGTTAGAAAAACTCAAGCCCAAAGACACCCATGAAAACACAAGGAGTAAATAACCCCAGGAAATCAAAAGAGAGGAAACACACACACACACACACACACACACACACACACACAGACAAATAAAAATAACAATAACAATAAAATAACAGGAATCAACGAAAACCTCGAATTGATATCTCTCAACATCAATGGTCTCAATTTCCCAATAAAAAGACACATACTAACAGAATGGATATGAAAAGAGGATCCATCCTGCTGCTGCATCCAAGAAACACACCTTAAGATCAAGAATAAATATCTTGATCTGAAGGTTGCCAGGAGAAGATTGTCCCCCAGCCAGCTAGGAAGAGGATCTCATTGCCTACACCCACAGTGACACACACCTACTTCAACAAGGCCACACTGCCTAATAATGCCATTCTCTGCCCCAAGCAAATTCAAACTACCATGCCAACCAATTTCCCTTATGAACATAGATGCAAAAATTCTCAATAAATGTGTCTAAGCCAAATCTAAGAACACATAAAACAGATCATTTACCATGATCAAGTAGGCTTCATTTCAGAGACACATAAAAGGTTCGATATATGAAAATCAATAAATGTAACCTACTATATAAACAAGATAAACCCACACAGTTATCTCATTAGCTTCAGAAAAGGTCTTTGACAAAATCTGGTACTCCTTCATGATAAGTCTTGGGGGCATCAGGGATACAAGGGATGTAACTCAATATAATAAAGGTAGTTTACACTAAGCCAAACTTCAATATCAACTTAAATGGAGAGAAAGTAAAAAAAAAAAAAAAAAAAAAGGAATTCCACCGAAATCAGTAACAAGATAAGGCTGCTCTCTCTCTCTCTCTCTCTCTCTCTCTCTACCTATTCAAAAATCTAGGTCTATAGAAAGTGTTAGAAAAAACTCCAGCCCAAAGAACGTCACTTGAAGTTCTAGCTAGAGCAATAAGACAACTAAAGGAGATCAAGGGGATATAAGTTGGAAAGAAAGAAGTCAAAGTATTGCTATTTGCAGATGATATGATAGTGTACATATGTGACCCTAAAAATTTCTCTGAAAAGCTTCTACAGTTGATAAACACTTTCATCAAAGTAGCTGGATACAAAATTAACTCACACCACCTTTCACAATAACCTCAAATAATACAAAGTTTCCTGGGCTCTCTATATCCAAGGAAGTGAAACACTTGTATGCTAAAAAAAATTTTCTTTGGACTGTAGTAATCACTGTGTACTGAACACTAACATACAATTACCCTGAACTGTTCAAGTCCCTGTCCAGTATGCCACTTTTGTAATTTAGCCAGAACAAAATAAATATTTGCTTATAGCATGTATTTATCTGCAGAAACATTGGAAGAACACACAAGACATGAACAAAGGTGGCTAGAGTAGGAAAGGAACAGGGAAGACAGAGATGGGGAGTTAAGATAGCTCCTTTGCACTAGGAAGATGACTCAGTGAGTAAGTGCCAGTTGTACAAACCCAATGGCCTGAGTTAGGCAGATGAAATGCCTGCCAAAAGTCCTCCTCTGTGGCATATGTGCCATCCACTCCCCCCAATAATAACTATAAATAGAACAAAATGTAAAAGCTTCTCCTTAAGTATAGATTTTCATATGGTTTCAGTATTCAATACTGTTAAATGTATTGCATAAGCCAAAATTTAAATAATCTTACATTCTTGAGTTACCATCAAAGAAGCTACTAATAAACTGTGTGCAGGAAAGGGTAGAGGAACAAAGAAGACATGAGTCACAAGTTATTCACTGTGAAGCTAATAAACTATATCTACAAGTTCAAAATGTGGAAAGAATACTTTCAGAGCCAGATGTGGTGGCACACACCTATAATCCTAGCATTCAGGAGACTGAGACAGAAAAACTCAAGTTCCAGACAAACTAATCTGATCTATATAGCAAGATCCTCTCTCAAGACACAAGGGGAAAAGGAGTTGCATAATTAATTATTTCAATAATGTTTACTTTGTCCTATAAGTGAGAATGCCAAGTTGTACTGGTGATTTGTATCCCTAATGTTTCTATAACATTCCTTGTTCATCAAAATGTTGCCTAGCTTTGCCAAAAATGTCATCTTGTTTTTCCAGATATATCCTCCATAGGAGAGGCATAGTGCTTAAAAAAGTCAATGCCTCAATGACATAATTTAAAAACATAAGCAAAAATTTTTTTTAGTTCTATCAAAAATAAGTAGTATTGCTGCAGAAATAAAGCTTAAACTGCCTCATACCTTCAAAAAAGTATGGTCCTAATTGTCTATGGTCTCAGAGAGAGACAGGGTGTGAGGGAGGGCGGGAGGGAGGGAGAGAGGGAGGGAAAGAAGGAGGAAGAGAGGCCACAGTCTCTTATTATGACCTCCAAATCCCATAGGGTGAGTAGAACAATTCATTTTTCAAAGAAAGGCACAGGAGGAAGATGAGGTTAGTAATAGCGTCATCCAATTATTTAACAAAAGGAAAAAGAAAGCAGTACCCAACCCAGATCAGTAAACACACTCTTATTAAAGAGTACACAGCGAGCAAATTGTTCACATGAGTCAGATGGGAGAGTACAGGAAATAACCCCCATCAGATGTAAGCCCTTAAAGTCACACACAAAATTTGCTGCAGCACCTGGCTTATCAGAGGCTATCCAAAGCTTGTTGGCTGGCCCATGGAAAAAATCCTTCTGTGGCTTTCTTTTTTTTTTTCTGGATATTTTTTAAAATAACTCAGCACACTTCCTTAGGGGGACTGAAAAGCAAGCACGTGGCCAGTGCAGCCAACCCTGAGCACATCAGGAGACTGGAAGACTGCCAACAGCCTATTCCCTGTTGTAAGCCTTCCTGCTCATAAGTAGATTTTAAAATAACATTTCTCACTCCAAAACATCTAGTGCAGCCTGACAGCTCGTGGATGGGTGGAAATGGGCCTTTGAGGGTACTTTAGCAGCTCATCTTTGGAAAATGTTCTGAATCCTACATTCAACAACAACAACAAAAACAACAATAAAAAGAACAAAAACATCCAGGACATTAAACCCATTAAAAAAGAACAAGACAGAACAAATAAGAACAATCTTAATGGCTTTTTACTGTCCCCCTCAACTTACCTTGTGATATCCCACTGGATCTTCAAGTTAACCATTCTGCTCTTCTGACTGCCTCTTACTTGTGCTTTCCTACTTTGGGTAAACGTTTGATTGTGACTTTGGGTTTCTATGAGGAAAAAAAATGTAAAATAACTAATGCTGATGATTTTCAATTCAATTCCCAACCACAAAGTTTCAGTTAAAATTTTTGGATCAACTCATAGAATTGCTAAACAGCACTTCAACAGGAAGCCAAGGAAAGGTTCCAGAGGTAGCTCCCCAAAGGCTTTAGCGTGGCTAACAGGTTGGGAACTTCAGGAGAGGATGCCCTACCCATAGCTACTCACTTCCATTGGCTTAGAACCCTTCACCAAACTGTTCTGTCTTTTGAAACCTTGTCAGTTCCACTTGGAATGGGAAAAATGACGCAGGAAGTTTACCTCCTGATTGGTATAACCTTAGGGTCTCTGTTTCACTTTTAAAAGGGATTCAAACATTGCACAGATGAAATGTGCAGTAAAATGTCAGGGGAGAGAGGTGAGCTATGCAGGCTTTATTCTCTCAATTGGAAAGGTATTTTCAAGAAAATGCCCACCTCTCAATTCTACAAGGTGCAATTAACAGAGTCCATTTATAACTTCTTATACTCAAAGAATTAAAAAAAATCATCAAAACAGTCTTAGGATCTAATTTTCTTTTACTGAAACATAAGAGTATAGTTAACTTATTTTTCAAATCAGATGTTCTACTTGGGTAGAAACAGAAGGAACAGGAATAAAACAAACACTAGTTCTTTTGTATAGAAAATACTTCAAATATTGATATACAAGGTGTCTATGATATTTAATCTCAGTTGTCAATTTGATGAGCTGCAGAATCACCTTGGTGATGAGTTTCTGGCTGCACCTGTGGGAATTCATCTTGATTAGGTGAGCTGAAGTGTGAATATCTGTTAATTGTGGGTAGTACCATTCCCTGGGCTGGATCCTGGACTGAATGAAAAGAAGAAAAGGAACAAAATACAAGCATTAGTTGATGTCTGTTTCTTTACAGCAAATGCAATGTGATTAGTTATCTCAAGCTCCTCTCTGCAGTAATAGACCCAGAACTGTGAACCAGAAAAAATCTGCAAGTTGTTTTTTAAGGGTATTTTATCATAGCAAAAAGAAAGTAATTAAAACAGTATTGTTTTTTAGATATTTCTCTCTTTTCCTGTTTATGAGGCAGGGTCTCAGACAGGTCAGGTTATCCTCAAACTCACTACATAGTGGAGAATGTCCTTGATCTTCTGATTTTCCTGTCTCTGCCTTTACCTCCACTCTTAATGCTGGGAGTATAGGCATGTACCATCGCACTTTGTTTTTATCTATTGACTTTATATAACCATTTACTATTGGTTAGGACTCTTCTGTGGAGTTTTATTTCATAATTTTCATTACGTTCCAAATTATCTACAATGTTCATTTTTTTAAACTTAAAAAAAAATAAGTGAAGTTATACATGCCTATAGTGGCATACTCCACAAGATGATTATTTTTTCACAAGATGATTATTGCCAAAAAAAAAAAAACAAAACAGTAGTGGCCCAATACCACAAACTGATTTCACTATAAGGAACAAATTGTAACTGTTTTAATGGATTATTTGGGTATACACCACCCCTACTACACGTCCAAATAGTCTTGATTTTGTAGCCCCTGGTCCTCTGGCATGACTTTCCTCTGTAGCACAAGAGGTCAGATACTGTCACTAAACAAGGGTTCTGACAGGTTGCTAATACCTTGGTCCTTAAACTCTTTAACTACCCTTTTAGCCCACCACCCACCAGAGGTAGTGGAAAGGAAAGGTTAATAGGAAACGGGGGTTGCAGATCTGTTGAGAAACACTTCTTTGGGGGCAATTCCAATCTTCATCATCAGGATATCAGCAGTTCAGTTTGCACAAATCAGCAACAGTAGTTTTGTTCCCTTCAAAAACATCATCAGCAGTTGCAGTCTGATCTACAAGAAACCTCGAAGCAATAGGCCTAAGTCCACAGAAGCAACAAGAAGCTGCTGGAACATCACCAGAAGTACTTTGGTGTGTTTCTTTCTTTGAAGTCACAACAAATGATGATCAATAAAGAAGGCAAGGTGAACTAATGCCACAGAGTTGTCCACTCTCTGTTGTTGCCAAATATCACATGTCCTCTCAAGTGTCCACTCTACCAAAATATCATATGCCCTTTTTACAAGAAGCTTCCAGAAAACACCATGTGTATGTTCATAAAAATATCCTCCCATGTGTCTGCTTCAGCAAAATATCTTCTTGTATACATCCTCTCAGAAGACGGTTTCCAGAAAAACATCACATTACACAACTGAGTCTCCAAAGAAACCAGAAAATTCCACTTCAGATTTCCTTCTGCCATTTAGCTCTTACCTCACATTTGTCTGCCAGTGTCTTCCTTTCTTTCAAAGAATTTTCCTTAGTCTCAGCCAGAGGAAGGGACAGCATGTCTGTCAGTGATGAGGTGGCTTCAGAAGGAAAATGAATGAAACAATGCTGTTCATCTTGGGATTTTTTTTGTCAAATTTGAAATATGAAGTTATTGTTTTCATAGAGCTCTTATGATTTTTATCTCTCTCTCTACTGGGGATGGAACAAATGGAGCATCATACATCTTAGTCAAGTTTGGTAAATGTTCTTCCATAATCTATACTCCCAATCTTCCTCTTTGACCCATGGTCATGTTAATGAGAATTATTCACATTATGTATGGTGTACATTGCGGTGGGGTAGAAATAGTGAGCAGGTAGGATGCTAGAGCTGATTCTTTCAGAAGTTAATTTCTTAGCAATATTTAAGGTAACTTCTTGGCTTGACATTTGTTAATTTTGTAGTAAAAGCAGTTAGGTAAAGCAAAACGAGACGCTGTATATCAGCACCAGTACCAGAAATCCAGAGCCATTTTATTACGCTCATTTTCCCATCAACCATTGTGTCTTAATCTATTTCTGTTACTGTAACAAAATACTTGAAGCTGGGTTACATACAAAGAAAAGTTGTTTGGGGTTGACAATATAAATGCATTATAGAGTACTTGTTAGCATGCACAAGATTGTATTCTTGCATTCCATCCCTGGTACCAGAAGATAGCAGGGGTTAGTTGGGAGAGGAATTATTTAGTTTAGAGTTCTGGTGAATAAAGGGGATAAAATTTGAAATGTAAATAAAGAAAATATCTAATAAAAAAGTAAAAAAAAATCATGATGTTATAACCCATTTGGTCTTCTAGGTACGTCACAACATGGTTATTACCATCATAGTGGGGTCATGCACAAGCAGGAACTATCACATGCTGAGACTGGAAGCCAAAGAAATCCAGGAACAAGGCTTGTTTTTTCTTTTGTTACTCTTCATTTTTATTAATTTAATTCTTTTGAGATTATAATCATATAATTTCCTCCTTTCTTTTCCTCTTTTCAAATGCTTCTACATATTCCCTTCATCAAATTCATTGCCTCTTTTTCTTTAATTGTTGTTGTTGTTGGTGGTGGTGATGGTGGTGGTAGTGTATGGGTATGTGTGTATAATTACAATGTACTAAATCTGTATAATATTGCTTGTATGTATATGGTTTCAGTTCTTACCACTGGTATTAGATAACAGTTGGTGTGTTCTTTGTGAACCCATGAAGTCTCACCAACATAGCTACCTAACCAAGGCCAGAACGATAACAATATTAATAGACATGCTAACACGGAAGGAGCAAACATCACTGGGTCTCAACCCTAAACATAGAAATACAGGTAACTAAGGAATGCTGAGAGTGGGAGAAATAAAATTTTGTCATAGTTTTGCCAATCTTTTATTGGCACACAAAAATTCTACATATTTGTACTATGTAATGTTTCAATACATACATACATTGTATGGACTTGCTCCATAAATTGCTTTTGTAGGATTAGAAGAGGTCCCATAAGAACTATATTGATCTCTTCTCAGTGTGGTGCCTCCAATAATCTAGTTATTTCCTACTATGTCCTATTTCTTTACAATTCTAGGACCTTTCGACAATTCTACACTGAGGACCCAGTTTCTAGAATATGAAGTTTTAGGAAGGGAATCTAATCATATTCAAAGAACAGCCCAGTGGGATTGGTTCAAATGCTTCTCAGCTGAGGCATGCTTAGCCTAAAGTTCTGAACTCCATATCTTTGAGTGTTTATCACTATTAACCTTAAGTTAACAATGTCATTGGGCTCCACTAATATTATCCCACATTGTGTCCAAGCTATTCAGTGCGTTGGTTTAACCATTTTTGCGGATCCTGTTACATTGTTTTGTTGAACACACACATCATGAAAGTGGGCAAATTACTCACCAGCAATTTATTAAAAACTAGTGATGAGAAGAGTGACATATGAGTTCCAATTTAAAATAATGTCACAAATACAACTAATGGTGTCCCAAGTCTAATTTCTACTATGAGTCTATAAATGGAAGTAAAAGTGAATCTGTCTGTGAGGATATCTGACAAGTCTCTAGGACAGAAATGCTTAAATTGGAAGTATAATGACTGATAGCAGAAAATAAGATTTTTCTTAGACCCATATATATTTAAAACTCCCGAGAGCATAGTCTGCTGTATAACTTTATTAAATAAGATGATGAAGGCACTGAGATGCCTGCTACTTAAAGTCAGACTGCCCTCTCTGATAGCTTTATTGTATTTTTTGAAAAACAAGCATAAAATAATGATTCTCATTATGCAAATTATGATTTCCAGATCTAAAATTAGATAACAACCTAAGGAGTGAAATTTTAAACTGTCCTTCCTTTGACAAACACAACATAAATTCTGTTTTTTTTTCTGAAAGTATATAAAAGCAAATTCAAAACTAATGATTGATATCATGCTCAAAGAAAAAACATGATTAACTACTGGTAAACGTATTATCATGTACTGAGTTGATGTTTTACAATAACGTGAAACTACCAAAGTAGCTAGTATGAATCAGCGTTTAGCAAATACACCCCATATATATGAAAAGGAAGGATGTGTGACAGCCTTTTCTGATTATAACTGAGAAATCATGCTATCAGAGACAATATGCTTTGTTCACTAGTGGTTATTTTAGGAGCCATGATGTAGCCTGGCCAAGAATGAAGCATACCTGGGAAAATATGTGGACTAATCTTCATCTACAGCAACTTTTCCTAATAGAGCAGTTCTAGCTTGATGCCAATCCACACCCTATTCAATTCCCAGAAAAGAAACCACAGGAAATGAACCTCTTGACTTTGATTGATGGTTACAAGAAAAGTGAAAAGATTTGCATATAATTAAATTTAATTAAATTGCGTGCTTTTCAGAGGCACATATGAAGAAATAAGTAGCAGAGTAGTCTGTATGAAACCACAGATACCACTAAATTTTATAAAGTCTATGCATTACTACAAAATATATCTATTATAAGTTTAACTTACAAATTATAGATAGTAAGAGTTTACCAATAATAATAGAGAAATTATAACAATAAGCTGTAAGAAATATATGTGCATGTGTGGTCTCTCAGAATATATTGTATTCACACTTATTAACTTATTAAGATGCTGAGAGATGATGGAATGGTGAGACCAAGTAAAGGATTTGACAAAGGCATCTCAAAGCAGCATCCAGACACTATTGGATTCCTGACTGTGTATCACAAGGATGATCATATGCTCTGGATGATACTGAATTTTCAACACTAGGGAACTTCTCTGAAATTGACAAGAGTGACACCTAGGATAAGAGAGACTGTTGTACACAAAAAGAGAGAAGTTTGCTTTCACAAATACAAATAGGAAAATGAAAAATTGCTCAGGGTTTGGGAAATGAGGAAGAAACACAGAAATTCTTCAACACATTGACAGTGTCATTCCAGGCGATTTGAATGATTTAAGATGGCTTGGTTTTGCTTTTGAAAAATAATTTAACTTTCTGACGGTTTCATACTGCCAAGGTGCAGTCTCAGCTTGGAGAGGGGTTCTGAGAGAAAGGGTGTCTGGAAGCAGTGAAAACAAATGACTTGAAAACAAATCATGGGTCCAAGCTGGCGACTTATGTTCTGCTGGAGGCAACTTTCCAGATTGCTCTCACTATGTTCTAATTTTTCTGGAGATTTTCACACAGGTCTCTATTTCTGCTTGACACAGTTCTCTCTTGATATTAAAACAAAACAAAACAAAAAAAAACCCCTCTCATCTCTTGCAGATCATAAGTCCAGTCTTTTATTTTATATACCAATCCAGTCATTTACTCCAGGTTCCCTTTTGTGAATCTTGTGAATCAGCATCCTGTGAACCCAGCCCTTTGATTCTTAGGAGACATTAAGCACATTATTTTTTGACATTGCAAAGGAATTCAGAGATTGGCTCCACCTTTGTTAAGCACAGATGATAAGTTAGCTAGGTAGGACCCTGCTCTGAAATTGCCATTTCTACTGTGCCTGGGCCTAGATCTAAATTCCCTCTGTCTCAGGCTGACCCTGAACTCAGGAATCTGTCTGTCTTTGTAAGTGTAAACAAAAAACTTAACTAGGTCGAATCTCCTGTGATTACCAACTCCCTAAATCTCTTTTATCTCCTTCCTTAGTATCTTACTGACAAATTGCTTTTGTTCCTTACATTTGTGAAGCCCACATATGATTCATATTGCATACTTATTTTGCATAGTTGAGAAATTATATATTTTTATCTCATGTTTTAGAGTTCTTTTCCACAGCCTTAGGGGCTGTCCTAAAGATGCTATTTCTAGTTATCATGGAGTCATTAACATTAGCAGAGAGGACATTCCTCAAAGGAGGGACATTAAAATATGTACTTTATTGTAGAAACAAGACTTATGCCCACAGTGGCCATTGACACTCGTGGAGGCCCATGCCCTGTCGGCCTTGTTCCATGGTTAGGAACTATGTCATTTCACCCCTACCAAGGCTATGCCAGACCCAACATCATACATGAGCACTGCATCTTTATTACTCCCATTCTTTCTTTCCCACCCAACTCCTTCCATGTCCATTCCCTCTCAAATTCATAATTATTTTTTTATTATTGTTACATGTATATGACACACATATGTACACACATGTGTGTATACAACCTGGCTCTTCCTCTCTGCACAGCCATTGGTTGCCTCTCCATCTAGTGTTGAGGCCTTGTACTATGCATGTCTGCTGATGTCATTGTACCGATCTTGTTTGGGAATCTCTTGTTGAGATTTCATGGGTGCCTTCCCTGTCTATGTAGAAGTTATAATCTTTCAAAAGATATTATGGTCCTCTGGCTCTTATAATCTTTGCATGCCCATGTTCCTGGATGTTCCCTAAGTCTTAAGTGTAGCTGTTGTATTGTGGATGTATCAGCTGAGATTGGGTAACCCATGGTCATTTTTTTCTGCCTTGTTTACATAGTATATTCTCAGCCAGTCAAATAACTATTTTCTTAAACTGACTCAACCTGTCACCTGGGGGAGGGGTGTCAATCCGACTGCCACATGTGCACTATACCTAAGGAATGATCAGCCAGAAAGCTTTCTATAAAGTTTCCAGTCTTTTGGTAACATACTGTAAAGCTAAGGTTCTTACACTTCCCCAGATACTCAATGTAAATTCTTTCCCCCAGTTGTTAAGCAAAGGATATAATGTTTCTTTATATCAAGGAATTCAATATCATGAATGGCATAGCTTGGTGGCCAACAGGATTTGCTGATCATAAAGTAAGCACCTTAATGATCTCACCAAACCATGGCAGTAGCAGCATTATGTGAATGACTGCCATGGGGGAGGGAGGAACGTCTCTGTGAAACATACTAAACACTGGAGTATTTCAGCAGCAAAAGAGGATTGGCCAGTCAACCCACTGATTCAGGAGACATGAAAAGTTGTAATCCACTAGGTTTGAGGGTGATTTGCTTTTGATTAATAAATGCGACAATGAGAACAAAGCCATTTCCAAAGTCATAAGCTTTGAATTCTGTCAGAGCTAACACCACAACCTAACTCATCAACTTATTATCTACCTGGCATGGGGTGCGGTTTTAAATTTTTCTGAATCCCAACTTTTTTTCCATAGAAGGAAGATTATTGTGACTACCTCATGACATTATTTATGTCAATCAAGAGTTTACCAGCTTATGAACATTGTGCTACACGGGTTACTGAAGATAAACCTAAATGACCTTCTAGCTTCGTGTGCACTTAGTTTATTTAAAGTCATTCATTTGGGGGTCACCCAGATAGGCAGTATGTTATGTGTTCCCCATTTGCTTTACTATATCAAGCATCTCTTCCATGTGGGTTGTGATAATAACAGTTACCTACATTACTCCCAGAAACTTAAAGCTTACTTCCTAAAAACACAGACTCATCTCTTGGCTTGGAAGAGGATAACAAGGCTTGACATTTTTGTTTTCATCTCTTTCCTTTGCCACCTTAGATTTTTACTCAGAATGGCCATCATGATTGGAAACATTAGATCATGAGAAGAATGAAGAGAAATAGGGCCTAAACCCCTTGAAAATGTCTGTCTAGTCCCAGAAAAGACACATTCCTTCACTTAATTAGTCTATAGTTGAGTTTTCATTTCCTCTTGCCCTATCTCTTGAGTGATTGTCTTGATAAAGTAGTGTACTGGTTAGTTTTAAGTCAACTTGACTCAAGCTAGAGTCATTTGAGAAGAAGGGGCCTCAGTTGAGAAAATGCCCACACCAAAATGGCCTGTGGGCAAACTTGTAGTTCATTTTCATAATTAGTGGTTGACATGAAAGGTCCCAACACATTGTAGGTGGTATCACCCCTGGCCAGGTGGTTCCAGGGTAGATAGCAAAACAGGCTGAGGAAGCCTTAAGGAACAAGCCAGTAGGCAGCACTCTTCCATGCCTCTGTGTCAGCTCCTGCCTCCTAGTTCCTGCCCTGACCTCTTTCAATGATGGATTACAACTGTAAGATGAAATAAACCCTTTTCTCTTCAAGTTGCTTTTGATATGATGTTTTATCACAGCAATAGAAACTATGACAAATAGCATCAGAAGTGAACCTTTTATTAAACTGATGTTTTTAGATTACTTTTTAAATTATGTGAATATACTCACCTGAATACAAGCATCCACAGAGGTCAGATTCATTGGATTCCCCTGAGACCAAGTACAAGAAGTTGTGAGTTGCCTGACATGGGTGCTGAGAACTGAACTCTGGTCCACTGGAAGAACAATAAGCATTCTTATTAGTTGAACCATATCTCAATCCTCTAGAATTGAACTTTTATGTTGGTTTTGTAAGCACAGTACTCAGAAAATAGTAAGGATCCAAATCATAGTTTTATTTTCTTTCTTTTTCTCTTCTTTTGTTTTGAAACAATAATAGAAGTCAAACTCAGGACTGAGTTTCAGTAAAGCACTTTACAAATTGAGCTACATTCTCAGTCCCAATTCATGCTTTTCTATTAATAGCCACACAGTATTGGAATATCCATATTAGTGATAGCCAATATGAGGTTCATGGTATACAAATAGTACTCAATAAATACATGATGACTGTCATTATTTCTCTTCTGAATCAGTGCCTTGGAATACTACACATCTAGTTTCTATTACTGCACTAACTATCTTCATTATTTATGCATACTCCCCTCCAGTACAGTTTGGGTCTGAAATGTCCCCAAGGGGCAATCTGTTGTTGAAGACTTGGAGCCTGTGGTGGTATTGGAATGTGGGAGAAACTAGTAGGTGCAGCATTAGGCGACTGAATGCATGCTGTCTGGCTCCTTGCTGTCTCTTCATTTGCACATTAACTACCATAAGACTAACATTCTTCCTTTTGCTCCATATGCCTAAAACATAATGTGCTGTGTCACCATGGGCTAAAAGACAACAGAGCTAAGTGACTGTTTAGGAAAATCTCTGAAAATAGGAGTTCAAAATAAGCCACTCCTTTTTGTGTTTGCATGTTCACAGGTGCATTATGTATGTATCTACACCATATATTTGCATGCTTGTATAGGTGTGTGTGTGTGTGCGTGTGTGTGTGTGCGTGTGTGTGTGTGTGCGTGTGTGTGTGTGTGCGTGTGCGTGTGGGTGTGTGTGTGTGTGTGTGTGTGTGTGTGTGTGTGTGTGTATAGAGGTCTGAGGTCAATGTTTCATATCTTCCTTTGTCTAATGCTGCTTTATTTTGAACTCACAGCTTCAGCTAGACTACCTGACCAGCAAGCCTTAGGAAGCTACCTGCTTCCAGTCCTCTAGCACTGCCCTTATAGATATGTGTCACCGTGCTAACCTGTTTATGCAGCTGCCAAGGATCCAAACTCAAGTCCTTGTACTCCTGAAGCAGGCACTTTACAGACCGAGTTATCTCCCTAGCCCACAAACTACTTCTTTTATGTTAATTCTTACTTAAGCAATAGAAAGCTGATTAAAACAATCTCCATTTTGGATTATAAACTCTTTCATTGAAGGTGTGTATCACTCACCTTTTACATCATATAAGATCTCAATATTTATATGTTAACTCCATGTGTGTAAATTGATCAGGGATTGTAACATTAGAGCTGTTTCTGTGGTGAAAGGGAACTAACTACATGTGAGCAAATATGAATTTGCCTTCTCTATAAGACAGGGAAGAACAGCTTCTTGCCTCCTTTCAATAAGTGACAAAATACTGTACTTAGTTAAGTAGATGTTCACTTAAACTAGTAACCAGCCCAACCAATGATATTTTTCCTTTCATCGGGGAACTATTGATTGAGCAATTATTTCCTTTGGGGCCGTGGAGTTATACTCTTAGCAATTCATAATATGCTATTATGCCTTTCATATTTCTATGTCAAAGACAATTTATGTGAGAACTCGTTCAAATTAAGATAGGTAAAAATTATTTCTCCTTCCTCTGAAAAATACATTAACATACTAATAAATAAAAACTGGGCAACGATAGAATTGTAATTGTAATTGATGTTGTATGGCATGCTGTTTTGCTTTTATTACAAGATATCTGGTGTTTCCAATAAACGTAGAGTGCATCATGACAGCAGAAGCAATAAACATGGAGAATACAATGATCCACTTTGTCACTGATAGTTTTAAATGGTAAACAAATTTTAAAAATTTGTCTGTAGGGAAGACAATAGTAACACATTGATCATTTACTTGGGTAAAGAATAGCATTTTCATTAAAAGGAAAAATGAAATTAAAACACAAAAATCCATGTACAATTGATTCTGTATTTAGGCCAATATACATGCACGTATAGATTTAGTTATACATTGCCCACAAAACATTTGGGGGGATTTGAGATTGAAGAGGCTAGAAGGAATTGAAGAAAGTCATTCAAACTAAAGGTTGCTTTGTGGCTTCATCTACTGAAAGGTTGCTGGTTGAATACCATAGCAGTTAGGAACATAGATAACTCCTGAATTGAGGAGATTAGAATCTGAAAATATACACAAATATGCTGCACATATTAATAAGCTATGTCAGAAAACTTAGACCTTCTATTGCTACAAGATCTTACTTTCTAAATAGTAGATCCACTCACAGATGCACTTCTATTCTTTCCTTCCTGTGATGTTTGATTATATTTATATAGTATATGTTGGTTTTTCCATTTTCTTATGATTCAGATTTTTTTAAAACATGACATAAATATTCACAAACTAAGTTTAAAGTCTTTTGGTTTCTTATTGGAATTATGATATAAAGCGCCCTCCAAGGTCCTCACCCCTTATTATCCTTGTTCTTATTTCTGCCTATCTCCTTGAGAGTGTACAGGGCCTTGTGATGTGTGTCTACTTAAAAGACTATGGCAAACAGGATTTGAGATCACTCCTGTGATTGTGTTTCATTATATAACACGTTGTTAGCAGATTTTTCTCCAGACTAGAATTGCACTCTTCCCTTTTGCTAGCTTTCAAAAGGCAAGCTGCTGTGACTCTTATAATCACAAAGAATTGAAGGCTGCCAAACCAGCACAGAAAAGTAGAAGGAAATGAGTCTCTGGTTAAAAGCCATGTAAACCTCATGATTGCAGCTTGTGTCGGAACCCCCTAAGCACAACATTTAGATAAGCAATGCCTAGATTTATAGCCCACAGAAATTGAAGGACAATAAATGTGTGCTGATTTGTTGGCCTGCAGTAGAAAACTAGGTCTGATTTTGTACCTGGAAGTGAGTGCAGTTGTCATAGATACCTGAAAACTGTGAAAATTGCTTTGGAATTAGGAAGTAAGGTTGGGAGAATTTGAAGGATCATGTCAGAGAATGCTTAAATCAGCTTAAAAATACATTGTTAGGAATCTGGACTTTGAAGACACTAACTCCTAACAGATCCAAAGGAAGCAAGATACATGTCATTGGAAGTTAGAAGGAGTTGTGACATGACAGAGATTTAGTAAAATTTTGTCCTTAGATTATTATGAGGGCAGGATTCACAATTGATAGGCTTGGATGTAGTCATGTACTTCATGACCATGCTTTGATCAACAATAGGCCACCAATATGATGGCATTGCTACAGGAATATAGTGACACTGAAATTAGCCTGTTGTTTTATGCTATCATAGCTGTCTGTCCTAATGTCATAGTGCAAATGGTACTTTTGTGTTTAAGACGATGCACAAACCTACTATGCAGTCAAATGTAAAATATATGTATATGTATACTACTTCATTCTTAATAACGATAATAAGCAACTATTTCTGGTTTGTGTATTTTGTACTTTGATCATTATTTTTAAAGTTACTCCTATTTGTAAACAAGTTTAGTATAAATTAGTATGATGGATTACATTGGCAACAGGCTCATACTTCATGATTACCACAGTTTTTAACTGACACATTTTTCTTGTACTTGGTTTAATCTCATGCTGTTTGATCTATTGTAGCTCCTGAGTACACAAGATCCAATAAGGATGTTGCTAGTAAGAGGCCATGCTGAGGGAGAGACCTGAACACAAAATCAAAGACAATCATACATTACATAGATAGAAAACTGCCATGCCCTATTTCACCACAAGTTACCAGCTCAAAGAATAAGAACAAAATGACAGAAGGGTCTTTACCAGATAAGGATTTTTTTCCTAGGGATCTTTTCCTTTTAATTAATTAACTAATTAACTTTATGAGGCCTGCACAAGTCTAAGCCAGATGGGGTCCCAGTACTGAGAAGGGAAGTGGACACAAGGCTCCCTCCCTAACACAGAAGCTATCTTCAATTGATAGCCACTTGCAAAGGAAAAATTAGGTTTTTCCAATAGAATCTCACTGAGTATATAAACAACATGTAAGGGCAGGCCCCATGGTCAACACAACGTGAACTTAATAGCACTTTTGGAGCTATTGTTTGTTTGTTGTCTCATAATGTTCTGTGCATTGAGTTCTTTTTTTTTTGTCGTTGTTGTTTGTTTTTACCTTACAGATCTTTTACTTAAATATTACATTTTCTGATTTTGTTTTTTATGAGATTTCTCTCTCTCTCTCTCTCTCTCTCTCTCTCTGTGTGTGTGTGTGTGTGTGTGTCTGTTCGTCTATGTCTGTCTGTGTTTATTATGCTTTCTCTTTGGCTCATTTGTTCTGTTTGTTTGTTTTGTCCTATTCTGTTTATTGTTGTTTAATTGTTTATTTTCTAAGGAGAGAGAGAGAGAGAGAAAGAACTAGTATGGATGTGGATGGGTGGGGAGGATCTGCAAGGAGTTGGGGAGGGGGAAACAGTGATGAAAATATATTTTATGAAAAAAAATCTGTTTTTCATAAAATTTAAAATTAAAGAAAAATACTTTTTTTTAAAAAACTATTTCATATAATATGTTTTGATCATGTGTTTTCCTTCTCTCAACTCCTCCCAGATCCTCCCTACCTCCTTACCCACTCAACTCAATGCCATTTCTTTCTCTATCTTTAGCTAACACTGAAGGAGAAACTTCTAATGATCTTAATTGAAAATCAGAGAACAAAGGACATCCATGACAATCATAGTTAAACAAAAGAAAAGGCTGTATCCAATGATCATATTGAATTTATTGTTAGGTGTAGGTAGATTTTGTTTCTGTGTTTGTGATTTTGTTTTGTTTACCTCCAAGTGCTAGGGTTACAGGCACCATACTCAGTTTTGTTTTTTTTTTTAAACTAGTTTATTTATTGCTCTTTTTACTCACATAGAAACCCAAACAAACTTTTATTTACAGTCACAGGAATTGAACTCAGTGCTTTGTGTGTGCTCCACCACTAAATGGTACTTCCATTTCATGGGTCTGGCTAGTTGAAATGACCTAAGAATTGCTTGTCATTTCATGTAGGAGTGAATGGTGACTACAAGTGTTGATGTGAAGGCAGCTGAAAGAGTTTTGGAAACCCCAGATAAACCAGTTGTGGAGGAAAATGACTTGTCTATGCAAATCTTCAGTATGAATAAGACAACTCTATTTTTGAAACAGATGTCTGAAAGACCTTTTACCCACAAGGAAGCCACATTGGTGGCAGGGTTCAAGGCTTTTGAAGATGTCTTGCTTGGGGGCAGTGCTGGAGGGTAAAAAATTAAAACCTGTTACAATCTAGCACATGAGGACAAAGCATATGGATAAAGAATGCCTTGTCCTTTTATCACAAGAATAGTGTCTTAAGGGTTCCATTGCTGTGAAGAGACATCATGACCAAGGCAACTTTTATAAAAGAAAACATTTAATTGAGGCTGGCTTACAGTTTCAGAGGTTCAGTCCATTATCATCATGGTGGGAAGCATGGCAGCATGCAGGCAGACATGGTGCTGAAAAAGGAGCTAAGAGTTCTACATCTCAATCCAAAGGCAGCTAGGAGAAGACTATCTTCTGCAGGCAACCAGGAGGAAGGTCTCTTCCATTCTGGGTGGAGCTTGAATGCAGGATCTCAAAGCCCACCCACACAGTGACAGACTTCCTCCCTACAAGCTCACACCTCTTCCAATAAGGCCAAACCTCCTAAGAGTGCCATTTTCCATGGACCAAGCATATTCAAACCACCACAAATAGTAGTATGAAGTTGGGTGATATAACATCTCTTCTAAGATATCCTGCTGAACTGCTGTGCCACTGAGATAAGAAATACTGTTTGGAGAATAGCATGCTTTCAACATATTGGTTATTGTTAATGATGTTCCCATTTGCCCTCCTTATATTGTGATCTTCATCTCCATATCAAAGCAATATTTCTCTCTCTAAATGCCACCAGTGAATCAGGTAGTTATAACAACTTTTAAGGCTGATTACCTGAGTAGGCCTTTGCCCAGGCTAATACAGCCATGGAGGAAGACACTGAGAAGGCATGAATGCAGTTCCAGAATGATTACTGCATCTATGGCTGCATGAGATCCTTGCTTGGACTTGTGTCTGAACAATTTCAACCTGAGATGAAACATTCCCTCCAGGAAGGAGCATGGAGACTTGTGAGACTTAGGAAGTAAACAAACATCACATGTCTTGGAAAGCTGAAGCTATAAGATTCTGGAAGACTTAAGGAAATGAAAACAGTAAACAATTGCCAGGGAGAAGAGAGGAGGTTAATCTGTCAAGAATGCACTGTCCATCAAGATGCCTTGTATGTCAAGCAGAGAGTTCTAGGGTTGCAGCTTCAGTGACCTTTTGGGAACTGGCATTTTGGTCATACAACTGCCCTTAAATCATCCTTGATCTTGTAAGTAACTCAAACAATGTCATTGCTTTGCCAAGTAGGACTATGGTGGAATCGTTTCTTTAGTTTGTCATTGGTGCCCTCTTTGGGATGAGTAGACAGAAAAGTCTCACTCAGCAAGCACGAAGTGATGTACTGAAGGAGTACCTGGGTGCCAAGTATGGAGAGGGTACAAAAGTCAACAAGGTGGTGTTTAAGGTAGAGGAGCATGACACAGAGGAACTCCTCCGCATGGTTTCTAAAGACGTGACCAATGAGGAATTGCTGTTACTAGAACATGAACACACAGTCTATAAGGAAGTAGGAAGAAGGAAATGGGAACTAGTGTGGACAAAAAGAAGCTCCCTTAACAGTGGAGTGCTTGCCAGTTCCTTAAAGTGTTTGACGAAGTGGACCCTGGAGTGGTTATGGGTAATTGTCCACTTAACAGAATCCAGAATTGCTTGGATGATGGCCTTCTGGGAGACTTTTCCTTAATTAATTTAAGTGAGAAGTCCCACCCATTGGAGGGGCCTGGCATCCTGGACTATGTAAGTGGAGAAAAGGAGTTTAGCAATGGTATGCATTCATTTTCTCTATTCCTGATGTGTTTGCTCCTGCTGCCTTGATTTGCCTGCTATGGTGAACTTTGTACCCTGGAACTGTGAACCAGATAAAACCTTTTTACCTTAGATTGTTTTTCTCAGCGTAACAACAACACAGCAACAGAAAAAGAAACTAAGACCCTATATTTAAATATCTTTTCTAGTAGAGAGGAATGTGTACCATGCATTGTCCACTATGAAGAAAAAAATCAGGAAACAAGTGATTTACATCCTCCAGCTGAGCTCCATTTCCTAGAATTTCCAAATCTCCCCTCTTTTTTAAGTTAAGTTAGATGCCTCTAGCAAGCTTGATGGTTTGATTCCTATTATTTCAGCAAGCTATCAAGATGGAGAAGGGAAGTCAGGTGGTAGAGTCACATGTGTTTGGCTTTAAATAAGAGAATGAACTGATTCAAGCACTGTCTCAAAACCTTTATAAAAAAATACTCCACAAATGCCATCAACTTGGACTGAAAGACACGAAGAAGACAAAATGCAGGGTCTTCTTGGATGCCCAACATTCTTTTGGCAAGAAGTGCACTAAAATGGTGCTGCCTTTCCTGGGAAAGGAAGGATGACTCTAGAAGCAAATATGGGCCTTCAGGACAAAACCCAAAGTGACAGTGAATTCCCAGTAAACAAAGAAGTCAGTAGCATTTGCCCAGATTCCCAACTGATGGAAACTGTGAGGTAATAAATGTAACTAGTGTTAAGTAACTTTTTTTGGAGGGGGGGCAGTGTTCTGTAGGAACAAATAACTAACATACTACCTTAATCCTGTTTTCACCTATCCCAAGTCTAAGTACCATCATGACTTTGGTTATGTGCTTGTTCCTGTGTCTAACTTTCTTGAACATATATTTACCAGTGTATACCTGTCTTAGGGTTTTACTGCTGTGAACAGACACCATGACCAAGGCAACTCTTTTGAGGACAGCATTTAATTGGGGCTGGTTTACAGGTTCAGAGGTTCAGTCCATTATCATCAAGGCACGGCAGTGTCCAGGCAGGCATGGTCCAGGAGGAGCTGAGACTTCTACATCTTCATCAGAAAGCTGGTAGGAGAAGACTGGCTCCCATGTGGTTAGGTCTACCCCCACAGTGACACACCTACTCCAACAAGGCCATACTTCCTAATAGTGCCATTCCCTGGGCTAAGCATATTCAAACTACTACAATCACTTTGTAAAAGATTTTTAGATTTATACAAAAGGTATCACACTGTACATATTATACAACTGGGATTTTCCTCTCAACAATTTATTTTTGAGATGCATCCATGTGCTCCACTGAACAAATACTACATTAATTTATCCATTCTATTACTGGAGGATCTTTACTTGGTGTGTAAACAGTGGTGCCTGTTTTCTCAATTTCACTTTCAGGTCAGGATTAGAACCATCCTGTTCTCTGCTGCATCAGTGCATTCTATCTGACTATGAGGGACTTACCAGCCTTCTCAGTTGTAAGATCAGTTGCTGTGCTATGCGCAGAGCTCATCCTCAAAGAAGCCTTATTTTATTTCATAATGGCCCCAAATTACAATAGTGGTGCTAGCAGTCCCTGTAGATCCAAGAAAATCTTTAAGTTGCTTCTTTAGCTAAAAAGTTAAAGGCTCTTGAAAAGAAATTAAAGAGTATGGTCTCTATAGCCTATGGTAATTGATTATTATTAATCACTTACCATGATTATTTACCATGCCTAATTTACAAATTTGTGGGGAAATCCATAATTATATATATAGGATTTGGTGTTTTCCATGACGTTGGGCTTCCTCTGAGGCTCTATTCTGCACAGGTAAGGATGGACTACATTTGTTGGTGTCTGTATTTGTTTGGGTTTTACTGCTGTGAACAGACACCAATGACCAATGCAAGTTTTATAAAAGACCTTTACTTGGGGCTGGCTTACAGGTTCAGAGGTTTAGTCCATTGTCATCAAGGCAGAAGCATGGCAGCATCCAGGCAGGCATGGTGCAGGAGGAGCTGAGGGTTCTACACCTTTATCCAAAGGAAACCAGGAACAGATTGGGTATGTTCAGGCATCTAAGAGGAAGATCTCTAAGCCCAACCCTACAGTGACACACTTCCTCCAACAAGGCCACACCTTCTAATAGTGCCACTCCCTGGGACAAGCATATACAAACCATCACAGTGTCAATAACCAGATATTAGTCATAGTGAAAGTTACCATGTTCATTTGAAGACCACATGTGGACTAAGGAAATGTATATTTGCATCATGCTGACAAGAAGTAGACTTGTGATAGTCAGGTTCTGATTTGAAGTATTTATTTATTCATTGAGTTGCAGTGATATGGATTAAACCCAGGACCTGACACATGCTAAGCAGGCATTCCGCTACTGAGGTATTTGCCCAAGAGTGAGTAGTTTTAAGTTGACTTGTTTAAGGTATAATGGGAGCTGGCAAAATATTACATTTTGGTGTGTCTGTGAGGATAATCATAGAAGGAACTGTGACATGGGTTAGTCAATTGAATACGGAAGAGCCATTTGCTTCAGTACAGTTGAGTGTCAACCAACCACTGAAGTGAAAACTTGAGGGTTCTTTGGAAAGTCAGTTACGCTATATGGTGTTTTGCTGGGGCAAACACAAGTGAAAGAATGTTTTGCTGAAGCAAGTATGTGAAAGGATACATGATGAAGGATTCATTGCTAACAACACACATGTATTGATCCACCTTACATTGAATAGTTGAGCTCCATTTGTCAGGAATCCATAAGAAAAATGAACCAAAAAAAAAAAAAAACTTCAGGTGGTGTGCTGCAATTTCTTGTTGCTTCCTCGCACTCGGGCTGATTGATAGAGTAATGTCAGCTGAGTCAGATGCATGTGCTGAGGCAAGACATGTGCAGAGGCAGACCCATGGAGGACATGTGATGTTTGGAGGGAGTATAAAAGGGACTTGACAGATGGTGACAGAGGCTGAGCTAGGCTTGCTGATAGAGCTAGCTGTGCAACACTTTTTGGTCTCAAGTCTTCACTCATTTTCACTTCCCTGAGAGAGGCACAGACAAGAATTTCTCCTGGTGTTCCTCCAGGTCCCTTCTGCTGAGTCGAGTTGATGTTGTGACCTGGCTGTCTCTGCTAGGTAGTGCCACTCCTGCTAACTCATGTTTGCTATCCCAACTCTACTGAACTAGACTGCTGGTGTATCCATAAAATGTTTGCGAATAGATTGAGCTGCCACTGCTGATCTTTATACTAAACTGCTGATTTCCAGACAACACAGATGGGAGTTTGTTCCAAAGAACCTTTCTAAATAGGTCCACTTCCCCTGTATCCTTTCTTTCTCACTACCTCTGGTGGGTGGTGGGCTAAAAGGGAGGTTAAAACATTTAAAAAACCAACATTAAAAATAGATGTTAAAAAATTAAAGTTACAAACCGCTGCAGCCCTGGATAGAACATCAAGGCAAACTGACTTCCTCTGCTTTCTCTTCTCCTTAGGAATCAGTGTCTCCCCTGATGCTCAGGCCAGGGCTGACTCAGGGCTGAGTTAACTTTCCGGGTTTCCCAGCTTGCTCCTCTGCTATATCATGAGACTTCTTGGTCTCCATAGTAACACGAGTCAATCTTCATAACATACCATCTTTTATATATTTATATATGTATCCTATTCTGTTTCTCTGGAGAACACTGATTAATACACTCTCCATTCCTCTACACCCCCATGCTTGGCTCCACTGTTCTGTCTGATTTCATATGTATTCATTTGCAATTTCTGAAAAGTCACCCAAATGAACCTTTGTGTTTCATTTAGAATAATTATTACGAGATTCATTTGTGCTGCTGTTTATAGTTCACTTCATTTTATTGATAACTTGTATCCCATCATATAGATATACTACAATTATTTTATCCATTTACATATTCATGAATGATAGAGTTTTTCTGCCTGTGACTATTACAAATTTGCAATGTATAAACCCTTATATGGACGTTGGTTATCATCTCTCTTGGGTAAATATTCAACTGTGTTGTTAGGAAAAGTATTGGCTCAGGACCCCCAAGACTAAGTTCTCTGCACAAAGTAGATTTATTTACACTAGAGGGACAGAGGGCAGGGAATAGGAGACAAAAATAGGAGATAGAAGACTGGGGAAAAGGAGAAGGGAGAGGAGAGAGAGGTATTTGTCCAGGAGGGGGACAAAGGACTGCCTCTGGGTAGAGAGGAGGCAGATGTGACACATAGGAAAATGATGGTTTATGAAGGTATATAAGATGTGATAAGATGAGCTGTTTAATTTTGATTGGACATGTTAATGATGTGAGCCAAAGGGAGTTTTTGATTGCTGGACTTCAATACTTTGGCAGATGGACCTTGGTAATCAGTTACAGGGGGAGGAACTAGTCGAATAAGGGAATAGACCTTGGTAGCTAGCTTTGGGAATGTAATCTAACAGGTTTTGTTTTTTCAGCAAGGCAGAGAGAATGGGGGAGAAGGGCAAAGTCTGCCAGAACCATGCTCACCACATTTGAGTTGGCCATTGTCCCTTCAAGCGTTGCTGAATCATATAGTGGGCAGACCTTTTACTTGGTGGGGCTGGCAAGGTCACTCAGAGCAGAAAGGCACTTATCACAAAGCTCCACAACTAGAACCCATTAAGACAAAAGGCAAACTGATTCCATTAAGCTGTCCTCCGTTCCCACATTCTCACTATGGTGCGCACGATCACACACACACACACACACACACACACACACACACACACACACAAACACACACACACACACACACACACTAAATAAATAAGTAATGTTAAAACATTGCTAAGCTGTTTTCTTTTTTTTTTTTAAATTTTGTTTTCTAAGTTTTTTTTTTATTTACATTCAAAATCATTTCCCCTTTCCCGTTTCCTCCCTCCCTGAAAGTCCCATAAGCCCCCTTCCCTCCCTCTTTTCCCCATTCAACCCCCTCTCGCTTCTCTGTCCTGGCATTCCCCTACATCCAGTCTTTCCAGGACCAGGGGTCTCTCCTTCCATCTTCTTGGAAATCTATTGATATGCGAATTGTGTCTAGGGTATTCCGAGATTCTGGGTTAATATCCCCTTATCAGTGACTGCATACCATGTGTGTTCTTTTGTGATTGGGTTACCTCACTGAGGATGATATTTTCAAGTTCTGACCATTTGCCTAGGAATTTCGTGAATTCATTGTTTTTAATTGCAGAGTAGTATTCCATTGTGTAAATATACCACATCTTCTAAATCCATTCCTCCGTTGAGGAACATCTGGGTTCTTTCCAGCTTCTGGCTATTATAAATAAGGCTAAGCTGTTTTCTAATGTGGTTGCATAAGTCAGCATTGCTACCAACAGCGTGTGAGACTTCCAGTGGCTCCACAACTTGTGAACAGTTGAAATGGTCAGATTTATTTTTACATTGTATATATTATAAATATGCAAGCACTGAAGATTTTGTATTAGTTGATTAGCATTCCTCCAACAACTTCTTGTCTCAAAGAAGCAAGCACTAATGCTTCAAATCATCTTCTCAAACACTTATTTGCCACCCGAGTATCCTTTTTTGACAAAGTATGTGTTCTAACCTTTTGCTCATTTCTTCCCCACCCCCAACCCCTGGTGCTAGTGATTGATTAAAACCTAGGGCTTGTGCATGCTAGGCAAACACTGCACTAACTGGGCTACATCTCAGTCCTATTATTATTGTCCTGACACAAAATCTTGCTATGTAGTTTCTGTTTGGCCTCAAACTCCATGGTTCTCTTAGTCTTCTTCCTCCAAAGTGCTATGATTACAGTTAGCCTTCACTTTTTACTTTTTTAAAAATAATACTTTTATTAATTTCTGAGACTCTCTTACAATGCTTTTTGATTATATTTATTGCTCCCAAATTCAACTGCACTTCTCTACCCACCCAACTATGTGATCTCTCTCTCTTTTTTATTCTTTTATTGAGTTGTTTTGGGGTTGCTTGCTCCTTATTATTGAGTTTAGTTCTTTATAAATGCAAAACTCAAGTCATTATCAGATTATTCCTTCCAATTTCTCTCTTCTAGTCTAGGGCATATCTTTTTACTTTCTTAATTGTACATTCTCCTTGTTTTTAGTATTTATATTTTAGTACTCTGTATGTATATGATGTGTATGTAGGCATGTTGATGCCACAGCAGAGGTTGTAGAGGTCAAAGGGCAACTTTGTGGAGTCAGTTCTGTTTTATGTTTACATGAGCTCTAAGGATCAAACTTATAGACTACGTGTTTTTACATACTGAGCCATTTCACTGGCCCTGGAAAGTGCCTTTTAACACACAGAAAGTCTTAATTTAAATGAAGCACATATATCAGTGGGAGTGGTGAGTGTGCCTTTGGTGTAACATTAAAAAAAATCTTAACTGAACATTCTGCTCAAAACCTGTAATGCCAGAACTCAAAGGCAGAATGATTGCAAAGGCAAGACTGAGCTGCATAGGGAAAATGTACCTCAAATCATAATAGTAATCTTGCCCTAACCCAAGATCACAAATATTTTATCCTATTTATGTGTTAGAGCAGGAAACTATATTATATAGAAGGCAGCCAAAGGATAGCTTTAAAGCACTGGAATTCTCTGTCGAGTGAAAGATTTCAAATTCAGACAGAATATAATATTTTTGTACATTTCAAAACCTGAAAGAATGTATTACTAGCACATCTGTACTACAAGAAATGTTAAAATCCTCCAGGCAGAAGGGAAATTATGTTGGATGAAAATTTGGATTTTTACAGAAGAATCCAAATGAAAAATTACATATATATACATACACACACACACACACACACACGCACGCACACACACACACACACACACACACACACACACACACACACACACATACACATACACATATATATATATGCTTGTTATTATTACCGTAATAGCTCAGCACAAACCTAGAGGGCTAAAGCAACACAAATTCATTATTTGACAGCTCACTAGATTGGAAGTCTGACAGCTGTCTCTCTAAGCCAAATCATCGTGTTGTCAGAGCAGTGTTCTTCTCTGAAAGCTTTAAGAATGAGGACATTTCCTTGCTGTCCATCAGCCTGAGGTTGTCCTTAACTAGGAAAGTTCTCTGGTATTTATATATGGCTTCCTTTTCTAAAAGTATTCTCATATTGCCATTGTTATCACCTACTCTTTCCTTTCTCTCTTCCACTTTTGATGCAGGTCGTTAGAGTGAACCCACCTAACACTCCAGTCTACTACCTCCTTTACCTGGTGGAAAGAGAGAACAGACTCCTGAGAAAGCACTATGTTGTGTAGTTCATAAGATGTGGAGGTAAAATGTATGACAATAGCCCAATAATCTAGCAGGGGTTGGGGTTGGGGTTGGGTGAGAACAGAAGAGCAAATACAGAGTTCAAGTAGTAAACATGAAGGGCCTATCAACAGAAGACCCTATACATTCCTCAGGTTTCATTATCATAGCAAACAACTCTGAAAGAGAAAAGGGTTGTTTTAGATCACAGTTTTAAAGGTTCTAGTTTATGATCAGTTGGCCCTGTTGTCTTGGGCCTGTTGCAGCTCACTGTGGCAAGAGTACTAGGTGAAACAGCTGTTCACCTGAATGCTGGAGAGTGCAATGGAGTACTAGCTTACCAAATGTAAGACCATGGATTTGAGCTCTACCACCTAAAAAGAAATAAAGAAAAGTAAAAATGTAGAAACTTTTCAGCTCTTGGTGAGATTGGGAAGAGAGAAAAGGGGTAAAGATCATGGTGCCACAATCCCCTTTGAGAATGTGCTTGCCAATAATCTAAAATAGCCTACTAGCCTCTCTTTCTTTAATTTGTTTTCTTTTATGTGCATATGGATGTGTGTGAGTGTGTGTGTGTGTGTGTGTATGTGTCTGTGTCTGTGTCTGTGGTGTGTGTTTGTGTGAATGAATACCACATGAGTGTGTGTGCCTATGGAGGCCAGAAGAGGGTGTGGCTGCTGGAAACTGAACTCTGGTCCTCAGCAAGAGTATCAAGTGCTCTTAAACCACTGATCTATCTCTCCAATACCTGAACTGGTTTCTATTAAAATATCTACCACCTTTCAATGGTATGAAAAAAGAATGAGGACAAAACCTTTAACACATGGAACTTAAGTGGCTATTCTCAATTAAAATCATAGTAATGTAGGCTTTAATAAGTTAAACATGTTTCTGGTTTAATTAATACTAGAAATGTACATTCTTGTCCATTTTCGCTTGTATGTATACATGAAAACTCTTGTTTTTTTCAAGACAATGTCTCATTATATAGTCTTGACTAGCCTAGAACATGAAATCTTCCTCCCCTCCCCTCCTAAGGTCTGACATTACAGGAACCTTTGACCATGCAGGGCTTGATTGAAATATGTAAGATAAGAGAGTGTGGTCTTACTCTTACTAGAAATTGTCAACATTTTTGCTTTTGCTTTCATTTTGACTAATAAAGAATAACAAGTCTCATATCATAACTCTGTTACTGCACTGGTTAACTTTTATGAATCTTGTGGAAATTATATCTTGCTTATTTTATGTATTAGCCAACTTTTCATGCTCTTTCTTATGTTTATTGATCATTCAGGTTTCCTATTATCCACCATCCCCTTTTCCTGGGATTTCTAGGTGTTCTTCAGACTTCTGTATATTAACCCCAGTTATTATGTTGATCTGATTATCTTTTCCATAGTTTCTGACTTTACTATCCTTATAGCTTTTTTTGTGTGTGTAGAGATTTTGCACTTCATCTGATGGTGGAGGCATTAGACTTGGGCCTTGTGCATTCTAAGCATGTGCTCTCACTGAGCTCCACTCCTAGCCGCTTTGGAACATTTTCATTCAGTTAGACTTACTGATTTTTTCCCTTTGATGATCTGTCTTTTCTTGTTTTGCCAAAGAAGCCCTCCATTCTCTTACAGAAGTTTAAAGGCTTATCTTCTCATGTAGACATTTTCCATTCATCTGGAGCTATTACAAAGTTTAAGGATAGAACTACTTATCTATTTGCCTCAGTTGCTCTAGTTTTAGGCCACCCATTCTTGCATGGTCTGGCATGGCCTTGGTAGGGACAGAATGACTTGATTCCTGCCCCTGGGATAGGACCAGCAGGTGTGGGCCTCCAGTCTATGGCTGTTGTGGGCATAAACCTTGTTTGTATAATAATGTACATATTTTTACATTCCTCCTTCAAGGAATATCCTCCCTGATAACATTAATGACTCCGTGATAATCAGGGACAGCATGAATCCGGGAGGTGATGGTGTGGCTAATGTCTCAGCAAAATGTTAAACACTGGGAACCTTTAGAACAGCCTAAGACTGCAGAAAAGAACTCTAAAAACATGGGTTCAAAAATGTAAAATTTCTCAAAATTAAGGATACAATATGAATTATATGAGGGACTTTACAAATCTAAAGGAACAAGATCAGCTGCACTGTGAACCAACATCAGAAAGATACCAAGGAATGAGATAAAGAGATGTAGGGAGTGGTGATTGTAGGAGATCCCACCCAGGTAAGATTTTTAATTATGCTTACAAAGGCAGACAGATTCCTGAGTTCAAGGTCAGTCTGGGATAGAGCAAGGTTAGGCCCAGGTAGAAATAGAAATTTCAGGACAGGATTCCATACAACTAGTTTATCATCTGTACTTATCAAAGATAGGCAGATCTTTGAATTCTTTTGCAATGTTAAAAGAAAATGTGTGCTTGCTGTCTTCAAAGAATTAAGGGGCTGGGGTCACAGGATGCTGATTCATAGGATAATCAAAAGGGAACCTGGAAGAAATTTTTAGAATAGCAATAGAGAGAACTGCTTGGAGAACTGTCTCAAGGGAGTGGGGGTGGGACAGAGAGAGAGAGAGAGAGAGAGAGAGAGAGAGAGAGAGAGAGAGAGAGAGAGAGAGAGAGAGAGAGAGAAACAGAGAGAATGAGAGCTGTTTGGAAATCTCTAGAGAAAACAGAACACAGAGAGCAGACTTGAAAGTTGTCTAGAGCATAGACTGCCAGTGTGGACCCATGACTTGACTTTGAGTTGTTTGTTTTCACTGCTCCCATCCCATCCACCCCTTCTCTCAGAACCCTTCTACAAAACAAGGCTGGTCCTTGACACTTTCTCTAGAGATTAAGAATGCCATCTCTGCTCTATATGAGATTTCCACAATTGCCTGAGTCTGCTTCTGATTTTTTTTAAATCTCTGATTGATTAGTGCATTGGTTTATTATACTATAACTTTTATTCTTTTGGAATTGAGTCTCGTATATCTCAGGCTGGCCTCACACTTGCTATGTTGTCAAAGATGACCTTGTACTATTGATCCTCTTGTTTCTACCCACTAACTGCCCCCCCACAATGTACTAGGGTTAAAGTATGTGTCACCATACTTGGCTTTGTATGGTGCTGGGGATAAAGCCCAAAGCTTCCTACAAGGTTGTAAGTATTCTCCCAACATTACACCTAGAGCCCTGCTATATGACTTTGACTTAAGTTTAATGATAGGATGAATCTCATCTCAGTTTTCATTAGTCAAGGAATTTCTTCACATCATTATAGAATTGGTTATTTTTTATTGTAAATGTGATTAGCATTACCGTAGTAAGACACACAGATATATTCTTATCCCACTTGTGAGAAAAGGTTTACATTCTTTCTGTGATCACCCTCTTATACTTCCTATTTTGAAACTCTAATCTTTCACACGAGTTTTAGAATTTTTGTGTTTTGTTTGCTAAGAATTGTATTGAATTTGTGTGTTTTATGTATTCTGTGATGCCATAGTTTAGAAAACACATCATTTACATTATTTGCCATCAAGGAAGAAAAATTACTATGACATTGAGAGGGAAGACAAGAGGAATGGGGCTGGAAATGATAAAAGTAAATTATATACATGTTTGAAACATCATAATAAAACTATTTGTACAATTAACATGTACTAATAAATGATAAAAATGGCATAGTGCTTTCTTTTACAAAATTAGTTCTTTGAGTTTCAAAGAATATATTTTGATCATATTTACTCCTCCTCCAACTCTTTCCAGATCCAGCCCCTTCCATATGTACCCAAATTTGTATTCTCATTTTTTTTTAAATTCACCTAGTCCAAATTATTCTGCCAATATACTGTTGGGTGTATGATCATCCACTGGAGCATAGTCAATCTATCAGGGTCCACATTCTTAAAGAAAACTGGTTTTCTCTCTCATAACTGTTGCGTGTAGCTTTTGCTACCCCGCCTAAGCTCTAGGAATGGACCATGTTACCAGCCTCTGCCCAGAGAACATTGGATTGGTGGATGAAAAACACACACACAGTTGTTCAATTTCAACTTGTTATATTGGATCAACTGCTGGGTGGCTCCAATCTTCCTCAGCTATCATGTCCTTCCCAGTACTCCCAGCCCAGCACCCTAAATTTGTACTCAATTCCGGTTGCTCAGTCACTTTCAGTCCCAACTCAACACTCCCAACCTCCTGCCTGGAGAAGCAGTCTGTTGTCCCTCCAGCCAAGATCTCACATGGCTGGTTGGCTTTTCTCCTTCTAAATCATGGCAAAAAACCTCTTTCCTCCCTCTCCTGCATCAGTCAGCTTGCCTGCGGGGACTTGGAAGTCCTGCCTATTCCTTCAGCACAGCAATTAGCCCGTGGCATCTTTACTGACAAATCAAGAACTAAATGGGGACCCAGCATCAGACCCATCCCCACATATAACAGCTAAAAATTGCCAAGAGCTCCTCAGCTAGGGATGAGAACTTATACCTACTTCTTCTCCCCATGGTAGGATTTTGTCTGGATTGAGTAATGTGAAAGTCTTATGTGTGTTGCTCAAACTGCAGTGGTGCAACTTGTCCTTCTGTGACCAGTAAATGCTGTTTCCTTGCATTCACCCAGTGCCCCTGGTTCTTTATTATTTTTTTAACAATATTTTCACTTCCTCTTCTGAAATGATTGCTGACCCTTGGGAGGATTACTTCTTGGGCATTGGTGTAACTATGGGCAACATAGATGTACTATTTATGGCTGAGCATTCTACACAGTCTTGTATTCTCTACACTATGACCAGTTCTGGGTTTCTGTATTAATTGCCACCTATTAAAGACAAAAACTTCTCCAATAATGGTTGAGAGATTCTCAAGGACATATAATGTAGCTAGAGAGTCCTTGGTTGGGAAAGGTCTTGAATCTGGTAAGGTTCAAAAGGGCCATAATGCTTTCTTATCCTGTGGACGTTTTGTCTTTACATTTTCCGAATGTGGTTTTTTTTTTCTCTATTTAGATGTATGCATTTTACTGCTGTTATTCTCATGTGTCTATAAAAATAAAAATATAATTTAAACTGATTAAGAGATCCTTAAAAAGCTTAACATTTTGCGTTGACTTCTCTGAACCACTATAAAACATCAGTATCTGTGTTTCTTTACATAATAATGGGTCCTGTGCCAAAAAACATCAGTAATGTAGCATCTACTGTCACAGCAGCCCACTGCTATGCTGAAATGCACTGTCATGCTGAAATGATCTTCCTGGCCACAGGATCTATGCTGGATCTTGACTTAGGTTCCTTGAAGTGCTTTTCTGATTTTTGAAAGAAAATGTGCAATTTCAGTAATTGTCCTAATAACAGGGATTTGTGTCTTTGCTATCAAATTTATTCCTGCTGCTCTATCTCCATGCTTTTTATTGTTTTAATGCTAATTCACAGTGTTATGATTTCAAGACATAATAGCCATTGATCTTGCAGCCCCTAAATGTACATAACCTAATTGAAGTAATAGTAAGAGAACAGTTTTGACCAAAGGTTTACCCCATTCCAGGCAATAATGGCTCCATCACCAACTATCCTGGAGGAAAAGATAAGAGAAATGAATGGTTGCATGGCACATTCTAGTTTTGAGACCATTTGAAAGTAAAAGCAAGCTGTTAATTGATGAATGATGGTATTGTAGCTGAATTACTCTGTTTTTAAATGTAATTGTGTAACTCTTGACTGTTATAAATGTAGATTTAATGTGCCCTTTTGTCTTTTAATGATATTTTCTATGCATATGTTTACCATTATAAAATCTATATTTTATACCATGATACTGGATAATTGACTACTGGGGTTGCAAATATTATTCTTTAAACATATTCACTTTGTCTTTAGCAACCCACTAAATTAGCTCTATAAATTTCTTTATATTTTCTGTATAAGAAAAATTATGTCTAAAAATAACAGCTTCATGTTTCTTCGTTGGCAACCTACACTTCCTAATTATTTTTTCCTTTCTTGTTTGTTGATTTTTATCATGTGTCTTTTCAATATACTAGCAGAGCCATATGGTTCTTATAATCTGCTAATGCTGTGATTTCTGTGGATAAAATTTTCCGATTTTGACTAACCCTTACACTCCTGGAATGAATCTACCTAATCATGTTATATTAATTTTTAAATTTAGGTTGACATTTAAAAGCTATTTATCTTATTTAGTATGTTGAAAACCCTGAAATCACAGTTAATGTAAGGTTATTCTATAATTTTCCTTATATCTTATAAAATAACTTAAGCAAATTTCTCTCATTTTATATTCTCTGATATTGCTTTGAATATATGAAGTGTGGGTTTCCCTAATAGCCACCTGCAAAACTTTCTTAACCTGGGATTTTGGTGATAGATTTGATTATCAAGTTCTTTTTAAAGTATTGTGCTTATGCTTTCTACTTCCTTTTGAATCAATTTTGTATGTATAGCTATGTTATTTAATTTATTAGCATAAAATCATGGTGTTATGTTATCATTTCTTTTTCTTAGTATCTTTTATCTACTCTGACAATTTAATATATGCATGCAATATTTTGATCCTATCTACCTCCAATTTCCCCTTCTACTATACCTGGATACCCATCTCTCAACACATTTCCATCCTACCTTTTTTCCACATTTTCTTTCTTTTTTTTTTTTTTGATGGTCCACTGAGCCCAAGTAATGCTGTCTGCTAATTTTGATTGAGCTTACTATCTTATGCTTGTTACAGGTCTTGTGAGACACAGTTGTTCTGAGTACATGAGTGCAATGGCCACCTCATGTCCATAAGACAGGCGTTCCATTGCACTTCTTGCCATTATCCAGCTCTTACATTCTTTCTTCTGCTTCTTCTGAGATAACCGGCTCAGAAGGCTTCTGATCCTTAGAGGTTGATACAGATGTCCCATTTAAGACTAAACATCTAGTCACTTGTTCTCAGCACATTAACCAGATATGACTGCATTTAACTCTACCCATCATAAAAAGATAAGTTTGTTTGGGCTGGAGAGATGGCTCAGCAGATAAAAGCACTAGCTCTTCTTCCAGAGAACCAGGGTTCAATTTCCAGCATCCACATGGTAGCTCCAATTCCAGGAAATCCGACGCCCTCACACAGACATACATGTAGGCAAAACGCCAATGCACATAAAATAAAAATAAGTAAATCTTTTTTTAAAAAAATGGTTTAAAAAAAGGGTCCGGTGACAGAGCAGACAGGGACTCCAGGTTCACAGAGATATCCCAAGTGTAACATCGCTTGGGACACAGCCAGTTAGGGTGCTGCCTGCGCCCAAGAGTTGGGCAACTCTGTGGTCATCTGCACGCCAGCTCTGCTGTTGGACATTTGCCCTGAAGAGTGATCCGCGCCTGGAGGGAGTGCAGCAGCCTCTGCCATCTTTGCTCCAGTGCTAGACCAGACAGGGACTCCAGGTACACAGAGATATCCCAATTATAACATCGCTTGGGACACAGTCAGTTAGGGTTCCACCTGAGCCCAAGAACGGGACAGCTTTGTGGTTGTCTGGGTGCCAACTCTGTTGTGGGACATCTGCCCTGCAGAGTGACTCGCGCCTGGAGGGAGTGCAGCAGCCTCCGCCATCTTTGCTCCAGCAACAGAACAGACAGGGACTCCAGGTTCACAGAGATATTCCGAGTATAACATCAATTGGGACACAGCCAGCTAGGGTGCCACCTGCGCCCAAGACTGGGCAGCTCTGTGGTCATCTGTGCAATAGCTCTGCTGTGGGACATTTGCCCTGCAGAGTGACCTGCCTCTGGAGGGAGCGCAGCAGCCTCTGCCATCTTTGCTCTGGTGATAGACCAGACAGGGACTCCAGCTCACCATCTCCAAGTGGCGCAAGAAGCCAGCCATCTACCCAGCTGCATGGAGGAGTCAGCTAGCACAGGTGAGACCTGCATTGCAGAGCAGTGGACCCTGTCCTGAATAGTCTGGCAGGAGATTTCCGGCTCTGGTCCCAGGTTTGGGACCATCCTCTGCCACAGCACAACATCTCCAAGTGGCGTAGGAAGCCAACTATTTACCCTGCTGCTCGGTGGAGTCAGCCAGCATGGAAGAGACCTGCATTGCAGAGAACAGGAGCCATCCTCTGCCACTTGGTACCATGTCAGAGGGACACACTTAGGTAACTAACCACTCAGGAATGCAGAGAGACCCGGTGGTACAGTAGGACCACCCCTGCTGCTAAGAGGAAACAGCCTGAAACACTGAGGACACAAGAGCCGAGGAACAGACTGGGACAGGAGTCTTCTGATTACTGTCTGCACCCAGAATTGATCTGGGCCACAGAGGTACATGCCCAAATACAACTATAAGAGAGCAGGTCTTGCAGAAGTACTTACATATCAGTGTACACAGAGAGAACAGGTCTCCCAGGAGCACAGAGAAACCACAGTCAGAGAAAGCAACACCAGCTAACACCAGAGATAACCAGATGGCAAAAGGCAAACCCAAGAACACTACCAACAGAAACCAAGGCAACATGGCTCCATTGGAATCAAGTTCTCCAACAACAGCAAGTCCTGGATACCCCAACACATCAGAAAAGCAAGAACTGGATTTAAAATCACTGCTCATGAGGCTGATGGATGGCGTCAAGAAGGACAAAAATAACTCCCTTAAAGAAATACAGGAGACCACAAGTAAACAGGGAGAAGCCATTGAAGAACTAAGGGAAAACACAAAAAAACAGGTGAAGGAATTGAACAAAGCCATCCAGGATCTAAAGATGGAGGTAGAAACAATAAAGAAATCACAAAGGGAAACAGCTTGGGACATATAAAACCTAGGAAAGAAGTCAGGAGTCATGGGTCCAAGCATCAACAACAGACTACAAGAGATAGAAGAGAGAATCCCAGACACAGAAGATACCATAGAAAGCATTGATACAACAAAGAAAATGAAAAATGCAAAAAAAAAAAAACCTCCTGACCCAAAATATCCAAGAATTCCAGGGCAAAATGAGTAGACCAAACCTAAAGATTATAGGTATAGAAGAGAGTGAAGATTTCCAACTTAAAGGGCCAGTAAATGTCTTCAACAAAATTATAGAAGAAAACTTTCCTAACATAAAGAGATTCCCATGAACATACAGGAAGCCTACAGAACTCCAAATAGATTTGACCAGAAAAGAAATTCCTCCCGTCACATAATAATTAAAACACCAAATGTACTAAACAAAGAAAGAATATTAAAAGCAGTAAGGGAAAAAAGTCAAGTAACACATAAAAGTAGACCTATCAGAATTACAGCGACTTCTCACCAGAGACTATGAAAGCCAGAAGAGCCTGGGAAGATGTCATACAGACCCTAAGGGAACATAAATGCCAACCAAGACTGCTATATCCAGCAAATCTCTCAATTACCATAGATGGAGAAACCAAGGAATTCCATGACAAAAACAGATTTACACAGTATCTTTCCACAAATCCAGCCCTTCAAAGGATAATGAATGGAAAGCAGCAACAAAGGGACAGAAACTATACACTAGAAAAAGCAAGAAATTAATCCTCTTCCAACAAACCCAAAAAAAGATAATCACACAAACATAAAAATTTACATCAAAAATAGCAGGAAGCAACAATCACTTTTCCTTACTATCTCTTAACATCAATGGACTCAATTCCCCAATAACAAGACATATACTAACAGACTGGATATGTAAACAAGACCCAACATTTTGCTGCATACAGGAAATGCATCTCAGTGTCAGAGACAAAAACTACCTCAGAGTAAAGGGCTGGAAAACAGTTTTCCAAGCAAATGGTCCCAGGAAACAAGCTGGAGTAGCCATTCTAATATCTGATAAAATAGACTTTCAACCAAAAGTCATAAAAAGACATGGAAGGACACTTTATACACATCAAAGGAAAAATCTACCAGGAAGAACTCTCAATTATGAACATCTATGCTCCAAATACAAGGGCACCATCATTCATAAAAGAAACCTTACTAAAGCTTAAAGCACACATAGCACCCCACACAATAATTGTGGGTGACTTCAACACCCCACTCTCCTTAATGGACAGATCAGGAAAACACCAACTAAACAGACACACTAAAACTAACAGAAGTTTTGGACCAAATGGATTTAATAGATATCTATAGAACATTTCATCCTAAATCAAAAGAATATACCTTCTTCTCAGCACCTCATGGTACCTTCTCCAAAACTGATCATATAATTGGTCACAAAACAGAACTCAACAGATATAAAAAAAAAATCGAGCTAATTCCATGCCTCGTATCAGATCAATATGGAGTAAGGGTGGTCTTCAATAGCAAGAAAAACAACAGAAAGCCCACATACACATGGAAGCTGAACAATGCTCTACTCAATGATACCTTGGTCAAGGAAGAAATAAGGAATGAAATCAAAACCTTTTTAGAGTTTAATGAAAATGAAAGCACAACATACCCAAAATTATGGGACACATTGAAAGCAGTGCTAAGAGGAAAACTCATAGCTCTGAGTACCTCCAAAAAGAAGCTGGAGGCAGCATACACTAGCAGATTAACAGCACACCTGAAAGCTTTAGAACAGAAAGAAGCTAATACACCCAAGAAGAATAGAAGGCAGGAAATCATCAAACTCAGGGCTGAAATTAACCAAGTAGAAACAAAAAGAACTATGCAAAGAATCAACAAGACCAGGAGCTGGTTCTTTGAGAAAATCAACAAGATAGATAAACCTTTAGCCAGAGTAACCAGAGGGCACAGAGACAGTATCCAAATTAACAAAATCAGAAGTGAAAAGGGAGAAACAACAACAGAAACTGAGGAAATTCAAAAAATCATCAGATCCTACTACAAAAGCCTATACTCAACACAACTGGAAAATCTGGAGGAAATGGACAATTTCCTAGACAAATACCAACTACCAAAGTTTAATCAGGATCAGATAGACCATCTAAACAGTTCCATAAGCTCTAAAGAAATAGAAGTGAAAGTCTTCCAACCAAAAAAAAGCACAGGACCAGATGGTTTTAGTGCACAATTCTATCAGACCTTCAAAGAAGACCTAACACCAATACTCTTCAAACTATTCCACAAAATAGAAACAGAAGTAACACTATCCAACTTGTTCTATAAAGCCACAATTTCGCTGATACCAAAACCACACAAAGATCCAACAAAGAAAGAGAACTTCAGACCAATTTCCCTTATGAATATCAATGCAAAAATACTCAATAAAATTCTTGCCAACCGAATCCAAGAACACATCAAAATGATCATTCACCATGATCAAGTAGAGTTCATCTGAGAGATGCAGGGGTGGTTCAATATAAGGAAATCCATCAATGTAATCCACTACATAAACAAACTCAAAGAAAAAAACCACATGGTCATTTCATTAGATGCTGAAAAAGCATTTGACAAAATTCAGCATCCTTTCACGTTAAAGGTCTTGGAAAGAACAGGAATGCAAGGCCTATACCTAAACATAGTAAAACCAATATACAGCAAACCAGTAGCCAACATCAAACTAAATGGAGAGAAACTTGAAGCAATCCCACTAAAATCAGGGACTAGACAAGGCTGCCCTCTCTCTCCATATTTATTCAATATAGTACTTGAAGTTCTAGCTAGAGCAATTAGACAACAAAAGGAGGTCAAAGGGATACAAATTGGAAAGGAAGAAGTCAAATTATCACTATTTGCAGATGATATGATAGTATACTTAAGCCACCCAAAAAACCCCACCAGAGAACTCATACAGATAAACAAATTCAGCAAAGTGGCTGGATATAAAATTAACTCAAGCAAATCAGTGGCCTTCCTCTACTCAAAGGATAAACAGGCTGAGAATGAAATTAGGGAAATGACACCCTTCACAATAGCCACAAACAATATAAAGTATCCTGGTGTGACTCTAACCAAACAAGTGAAAGAACTGTATGACAAGAACTTCAAGTCTCTAAAGAAAGAAATTGAAGAAGACCTCAGAAGATGGAAAGATCTTCCATGCTCATAGATTGGCAGGATTAATATAGGAAAAATGGCTATCCTGCCAAAAGCAATATACAGATTCAATGCAATTCCCCATCAAAATCCCAACTCAATTCTTCATAGAGTTAGAAAGAGCAATTCTCAAATTCATCTGGAATAACAAAAAACCCAGGACAGCTAAAACTATTCTTAACAGTAAAAGAACTTCAGGGGGAATCAGTATCCCAGACCTCAAGCTGTACTACAGAGCAATAGTGTTAAAAAACTGCATGGCATTTGTACAGTGACAGGAAGGTAAATCAATGGAATAGAATTGAAGACCCAGAAATGAACCCACACACCTGTGGTCACTTCATCTTTGACAAAGGAGGTACAACCACCCAGTGGAAAAAAGATATCCTTTTCAATAGATGGTGCTGGTTCAACTAGAGGTCAGCATGTAGAAGAATTCAAATTGACCCATTCTTATCTCCTTGTACTAATCTCAAGTCCAAGTGGATCAAGGACCTCCACATAAAACCAGACACACTGAAACTAATAGAAAAGAAACTGGGGAAGAACCCTGAGCACATGGGCACAGGGGAAAATTTCCTGAACAGAACACCAATAGCTTATGCTCTAAGATCAAGAATTGACAAATGGGACCTCATAAAATTACAAAGTTTCTGTAAGGCAAAGGACACTGTCAAAAGGACAAAACGGCAACCAACAAATTGGGAAAAGATCTTTACCAATCCTAAATCTGACAGAGGGCTAATATCCAAGATATACAAAGAACTCAAGAAGGTAGATTCCAGAGAGCCAAATAACCCTATTAAAAAATGGGGTACAGAGCTAACCAAAGAATTTTCACCTGAGGAATATCAAATGACTGAGAAACACCTAAAGAAATGTTCAACATCCTTAGTCATCTGGGAAATGCAAATCAAAACAACCCTGATATTTCACCTCACACCAGTCAGAATGGCTAAGATCAAAAAGTCAGGAGACAGCCAGTGCTGGAGAGGATGTGGAGAAAGAAGAACACTCCTCTACTGCTGGTGGGATTGCAAACTGGTAAAACCACTCTGGAAACCAGTTTGGCGGTTCCTCAGAAAACTTGGCAAAATACTACCGGAGGACCCAGCTATACCAATCCTGGGCATATACCCAGAGGACTGTTCAACATGCAATAAGGACACATGCTCCACTATGTTCATAGCAGTCTTATTTATAATAGCCAGAATCTGGAAAGAACCCGGATGTCCCTCATCGGAGGAATGAATACAGAAAATCTGGTATATTTTCATTATGGAATACTATTCAGCTATTAAAAACAATGAATTCATGAAATTCTTAGCCAAATGGGTGGAACTGGAGAATTTCATCCTGAGTGAGGTGACCCATTTACCAAAGATCACACATGATATGCACTCACTGATAAGTGGATATCAGCCCAGAATCTTGGAATACGCAAGGAACAACTAATATCATATGACACCCAAGAAGAAGGAAGGAGAGGTACCTGGTCCTGGAAGGGCTCAATGTGGCAGTGTATGGTAATACCAGGAAGGGGAGTCGGGAATGGGTTGGTTGGGGAGCAGAGGGAGGGAACAGGGCGTATGGGACTTTTGGGGAGGGGGGGAACCAGTAAGAAAACCATTTGAAATCATATATATATATATATGATTTGTCTGGCCAAGGCTGAGAGCATCATAAACCTATGCATATGAAATAAGAACGTAAGTATTTACAAATTGACAACACATACCTTTAGCAAAATAATAGTAGTAGTTTTGATCAGGTTTATAATACCAGCCATGAATTAATCTCCTATAGAGAAGACCTCAAGTCTAGTCCTTTGTTACCCTCATAACTTTTGCCACTATTGTAACAGTGGGCACATCTTGACTGCCAGACCAGTATTATAGCATTCAGCATCCATTGCTTGGTAATACCATTGATAAGCTATCTCCCCTAACAGCCTACATGACACATTATAGCATTATGAAAGCTCACCTGAAGGGAGGAAGTTTTCAGGTCAGTTCTAGCTTGATTTCTCCTGAACCTAAAGTATGTGGTATCTTCAGCATTTAGTTATGGTAGGCAAGCAAGAATAATGTCAACAACCTGTGTTATTTTGGGGCCTCTGGGGCCTCTTTCACTTATTTCTAAACTTCTGTAGTAATTTAGTAATAATTGCTTTTTATTTCTAATTTTCTTTTTAAGCTCTGTCAGTCTTGTTAGAGATTTATTGTTAATTTGCAAGGAAATTTTTTTCCACAAGCATTTTGCATAAAAACAGTGTGGTTTTATTTCCCTAGTAATTTATTTTGTCATTCTCAGTAACATTATTGATGTCCTGTGTGTGTGTGTGTGTGTGTGTGTGTGTGTGTATTTGTGCATGTAGATGTATGTTCAGTTCATGGGGGAATGTATATATGTAGATGCACATGCTCGTGGAAGCTAGAGGTCAATCCTTGGTATCATTCTTCAAATGTCATGTGCACTTTTATTACAATTTAAAATTTTATTTTACTTTTTCTATGTATGAGTGTTTTTCCCACATATATGGCTGTGCACCATGTGTGTGCCTGATACAAACAGAGACCATACAAATGTGTTGGATCTTCTGAAACTGGAGTTACAAATGGTTGTGAATGACTATGTTTTGGGAATTGAACTCTGGCCTTCTAAAAAATCACCAAGTGCTCTCTCACTCTCACAGTGCAATCTCTCTAGCTTCATCCAACTCATTTTTGAGACAAGGTTTTTCTTGGTCTGAAGCCAAATAGGATGGACTAGCTGGCCAATGAGCCCCAAAATCCTCCTGCCTCTATCTACTCAGTGTTGGGACCCAAGTGTACACCAGAACACCAGCTTTTTCACCTTGGGTCTGGAAATTGAATTCAGGTTCTCATGCTATGTGGCAAGTGTTTTACTTATTGGACATTTCCTCAGTCTTTTATTGATGTTTTCAAATTTAAAAGTAATAACTATTTAGTAGTTTAAAATTTCAAAGGTGTTGAGTTTTAAAGATGTGTTGAGTGTAACAAGTGACCTGTCTACCTATCTAATATTAGCTTTTAAAATGAGATCTGGAATTAGGGGTGTGATTCAGTGGTATACCATTTGTCTAAAATGTGTGAGGTCCTCCATTTGCCTCAAGGCTACAGAAAGGAAAAAATATAAATATGATCTTACAGTACATAGTGTCTTACAATTTGTGATTATGTTGTAAGATAGCTCCTTTTTTGAAGAGATATTTACTAGGATCCAGAAAGTTATTAAACTTATCAATTTAAACCTGAATGTAATCAATGAATTTCATATAATTTGGGCTACAGACACTAACCTCTGACTTGCCATATACATTATATTCAGAATCAATCCTGCAATACAGGTAAACACTTAACTCTGAGGTTTTAAATTGCAGAAATATATACTAAGCGTCTCCCCTCTTGGATTGCATTAGGAGCTTTTTGACCTTCACTTTGGAATTTGTTGGTTTTGAATTTGTTTTTTAACTTAGATACATATTTTTCAAATATTTATACATTTCTAGATTTAGACCCTCCAACATGTTCTCTGTGGATATTTGTTCTACCTCCTGCAGAGGAAGTGCCTGTTGTTGATTTTGAAACTTTCATCACAATGATGAGACAGAACAGATTGTACTTTAACAATAGCCATCATCTGGAAGGATAAAATCCTGGGAGAGAGATGAATTGAGGGGACATTTGGGGAGCAAGGTAGAAACCCAGTGCAGTGGAAACTCCATGGAATCTATGAGGATGACACTAGTAACGGGGTACATGGAGCCTGAATCAGCCATCCTCTGTAACCAAGAAGGGCCTCAAGTAGAGGGATTGGGATGTCAATCCGGCCACAAAAACTCCAACTTACTGTGTGCAATGCCTGTAAGCTGTACATGGACAGAGGCCTAGCATAGCTGTCATCAGAGAGACTAGAGAGACTTCATCCAGCAACTGATAAGAACAGATGCAGAGCCCTGCAGCTAAATATTAGGTGGAGCTCTGAGAGTCTCGTGGAAGACAGGGAAGAAGGATTGGAGGAGCCAAAGGGATCAAGAAATCCACAAGAACATGGGACCCATTGAATCAACTGACCAAGATCCAAGCAGGCTCACAGAGATTAGGGAGCATGTATGGGTCTGATCTAGATCCTCTGCATATATGTTATGGTTATGTAGCTTGGTGTTCTTGTGGGATTCCTAACGGTGGAAGAGAGGGCTTTCTCTGACTTTTTTGTCTGCCTTTCAGAACCTTTCTTCTACTGTGTTGCCTTGTCCAGCCTTGATGTGAGAATACATACCTCGTCTTACTGTATCTTGAAATGCCTTATTTGGTTGATGTCCCTGGAAGGCCTGCTCTTTTCTCAGGAGAGGTAAGGGGCTAGTGGATTCGGATGGTGGGAGATAGGAAGGACCTAGGGGAACGGAGGGAGGGGAAAATCCCATTGGGATATAATATGAAAGAAGAATTAAAATCTAAACACTACCTAGGTTATATTCTGGCAAAGATTCTGACTGCATTCTTTCTGTTTCATGAGAACTTAAGTAAGACTGAATTCAAAAGCAATAACAGCCCAATTTGTTTGGGAAAAAACATGAAAAAGGCAGAACAATGTTGAGACTGGGCTTTGGTTATTGTTCACTGCTTTCATTCTGATCTACAGTGACAGAGTAATACATAGAGTACAAAGAAATAAAAAATGTGAATTTTGGTGAACAAGGATTTGTGAGAAAGCGTTAAGCAGTAAAGAACAAGAGTGCAGATGAGGCACAGTTCTCCATACCAAGGTCTCAGCAGTCTCTTCCAAGAGTGCTGACACACCTGAGAGCACAGGTGAGACTACCACTTCTGCTCAAATTCCTGGCCCAAGAGGGATCTGCCTAGAGCCATCAGGACACAGGAACTGAGGAATAACCGGGTACAGGATCCTTCCGGTTTCCATCTGCACCCTTGAGCTGACCCTGTGACACAGCTCTCCATATCCTGGTACCACCTGGAGAGAACTGATCTCCCAGGAGTGCTGACACACCTGTGAGCACAGGTAGGACCACCACTTCTGTTCTGAGGGGCCTGCTCAGAGCACTCAGGACCCAGGAACCAAGGAACGACAGGGACAGGATCCTTCTGGTTTCCATCTGCACTCTGTAGCTGACCCTGTTGCAACAGCTCTTCATACCTAAATTTCTCCCAGAGAGAACAAGTCTCCCAGGAGTGCTGACACACAGGCTTATGGGAGGGACAAGCCACAGTCAGAGACAGCAAGACCAGCTAACACCGCAGATAACCAAATGGTGAGAGGCAAGGGCAAGAACATAAGCAACAGAAACCAAGGCTACTTGGCATCATCAGAACCCAGTTTGCCCACCACAGCAAGCCCTGGATACCCCCAACACACCAGAAAAGCAAGCTCTGATTTAAAATCACATCTCATGATGATGATAAAGGACTTTAAGAAGAATACACATAACTCCTTTAAAGAAATACAGGAGAACACAGATAAACAGGTAGAAGCCCTTAAAGAGGAAACACAAAAATCCCTTAAAGAATTACAGGGAAATACAACTAAACAGGTGAAGGAATTAAACAAAACCATCCAGGATCTAAAAATGGAAATAGAAACAATGAAGAAATTACAAAGGGAGATAACCCTGGAGATAGAAAACCTAGGAAAGAGATCAGGAGTCATAGATGCAAGCATCACCAATAGAATATAAGAGATAGAAGAGAGAATCTCAGACACAGAAGATACCATAAAAAACATTGACACAACAGTCAAAGAAAATGCAAAATGTAAAAACCTCCTACCCCCAAACATCCAGAAAATCCAGGACACAATGAGAATACTGAACCTAAGGATAATAGGTATAGAAGAGAGTAAAGATTCCCAACTTAAAGGGCCAGTAAATATCCTTAACAAAATCATAGAAGAAAACTTCCCTAACCTAAAGAAAGAGATGCCCATGAACATACAAGAAGCCTACAGAACTCCAAATTGATTGGACCAGTAAAGAAATTCCTCCTGTCACTTAATAGTGAAAACACCAGTGCACAAAACAAAGAAATATTATTAAAAGCAGTAAGGGGAAAAGGCCAAGTAACACATAAAGGCAGACCTATCAGAATTACACCAGACTTCTCACCAGACTATGAAAGCTAGAAGATTCTGGGAAGATCTCATACAGACCTTAAGAGAACACAAATGCCAGCTCAGGCTATTATACCCAGCAAAACTCTCAATCACCATAGAAGGAGAAACGAAGATATTTACACAATATCTTTCCACAAATCCAGCCCTACAAAGGATAATAGATGGAAAACTCCAACACAAGGAGGGAAAGTACATCCTAGAAAAAGCAAGAAAGTAATCTTCTTTCAATAAACCTCAAAGAAGAGAGCCACACAAACATAATTCCACCTCTAACATCAATAATAACTAGAAGCATCAATCACTATTCTTAATATCTCTTAACATCAATGGACTAAATTCCCAAAGAAACAGACATGGATTAACAGACTAAATATGAAAAAGGACCCAGCATTTTGCTGCATACAGAAAACGCACCTCAGTAACAAAGTCAGAAACTACCTCAGAGTAAAAGGCTGGAAAGCTATTTTCTAAGCAAATGGTCCCAAGAAAAAAGCTGGAACAGCCATTCTAATATTGAATAAAATCGACTTTTAACCAAAAGTTATCAAAAAAGATAAGGAAGGACATTTCATACGCATCAAAGGAAAAATCTACCAAGATGAACTCTCAATTCTGAACATCTGTGCTCCAAATACAAGGGCACCCACATTCATAAAAGAAACTTTACTAAAGGGCAAAGCACACAGTGCACCTCACACAATAATTGTAGTAGACTTCAAAACCCCACTGTCATCAATGGACAGATCATATAAACAGAAACTAAACAGAGACACAGGGAAACTAACAGAAGTTATGAATCAAATGGATTTAACAGGTATCTATAGAACATTTCATCCTAAAACAAAAGAATATACCTCCTTCTCAGCACCTCATGGTACCTTCTCCAAAACTGACCATATAATCGGTCACAAAACAGACCTCAACAGATATAAGAAGATTGAAATAATCTCATGCCTCTTATCAGATCACCACATACTAAAACTGGTCTTCAATAGCAACAATAACAACAGAAAGTCCACATGCACATGGAAACTGAACAATGCTCTACTCAAACATAACTTGGTCAAGGAAAAAATACAGAAATTAAAGACGTTTTAGAATTTAATGAAAATGAAGGCACAACATAACTGAATTTATGGGACACAATGAAAGCACTGCCAAGAGGAAAACTCATAGTTCTGAGTTTCTCCAAAAGGAAACTGGAGAGAGCATACACTAGCAGCTTGACAGCACACCTGAAACCTCTAGAACAAAAAGAAGCAAATACACCCCAGAGGAGTAGATGGAAATAATCAAACTCAGGGCTGAAATCAACCAAATAGAATCAAAAAGAACTATACAAAGAATTAACAAAACCAGGAGCTTGTTCTTTGAGAAAATCAATGAGATAGATAAACCCTGAGCCAGACTAACAAGAGGGCACATAGGCAGTATCCAAATTAACAAAATCAGAAATTAAAAGGGAAATATAACAACAGAAAATGAGGAAATTAAAAAAAAAAAGATCTTACTACAGAAGCCTATACTCAACTCAACTGGAAAATCTGGACGAAATGGACAATTTTCTAGACAGATACCAAATACGAAAGTTAAATCAGGATCAGATAAACTATCTAAACAGTCCCCTAACCCCTAAAGACATAGTCATTAAAAGTCTCCCAGCCACAAAAAGCCCAGGACCAGATGGGTTTAGTGCAGAATTCTATCAGACCTTCAAAGAAGACCTAATACCAATACTCTTCAAAATATTCCACAAAATAGAAACAGAAGGAACACTACCCAATTCATTCTATGAAGCCACAATTATGCTGATACCAAAACCACACAAAGACTCAACAAAGAAAGAGAACTTCAGACCAATTTCCCTCATGAATATTAATGCAAAACTACTCAATAAAATTCTTGCAAACCAAATCCATTATTATCAAGAATGATTATCAAGATAATCATTCACCATGATCAAGTAGGGTTCATCCCAGGGATGCAGGCATGGTTCAATATACAGAAATCCATCAACATAATCTACTACATAAACTCAAAGGAAAAAAAACCCACATGATCATTTCATTAGATGCTGAAAAACCATTTGATAAAATTCAACATTCCTTCATGTTAAAAGTCTTGGAAAGATCAGGAATTCAAGGCCCATACCTAAACACAGTAAACCAGTAGCCAATATAAACCCCTTATCCTATCCCCACTTACCATGCTTCTATGAGGGTGCTCCCCCACCCACTCACCCACTCCTGCCTTACCACCCTAGCATTACTCTAGACTGGGGCATCAAGCCTTCACAGGACCAAGGGCCTCCCCTCCCACTGATGCCAGATAAGGCCCCTTCAGCTCCTTCAGTCCTTCTCCTCACTCTTCCATTGGGGTCCCTGTGCTCAGTTTGATGGTTGGCTGAGAGCCTCTGCATTTGTACTGATCAGGCATTGGCAGAGCCTCTCAGGAGACAGCTGTATCAAGCTCCTGTCAGCAAGCATGTCTTGGCATGTGCAATAGTGTCTGGGTTTGGTGTCTGCAGGTGGAGTGGATCTCCAGGAGGGGCAATCTCTGGACAGTCTTTCCTTCAGTCTCTGCTCCACTCTTTGTTCCTGTATTTCCTTTAGTCAGGAGCAATTCTGAGTTAAAATTTTGAACATGGGTTAGTGGCCCCATCCCTCAACTGGGGACCATACCTAACCTCTGGATATGGTCTTGGCAGGTTCTTCCTCCCCTTTGTGGGACACTTCAGATAATGTCATCCCAGTGGGGTCCTGGGAGGCTCTTGCATTCCTGGCATCTGGGACTTTCTGGTTGCTACCCCAGTTCCCCAGCCCCCATTGCTACACACTTCTGTTCAATTTCCTGACCCTCAGTATATCTCCTCCATCTCCTCCCATACCTGATTCTGCCCCTCTTCTCCCCTTCTCTCTTTCTCCCAAGTCCCTTCCACCCTCTACTTCCCTTGATTATATTGTTTCCCCTTCTAAGTAGGACTGAAGCATTCATTCTTTGATCTTGCTTACTCTTGAGCTTTATGTGGTCCATGAATTGTATCATGGGTATTCCATGCTCTTTGCCTAATATCCACTTATCACTGAGTGCATACCATGTGTGCTCTTTTGTGAATGAGTTACCTCACTCAGGATGATATTTTCTAGATCCATCCATTTGCCTGTGAATTTTGTGAAGTCATTGTTTTTAATTTTAATATAGTATTCCATTGTGTATCCATTCCTCTGTTGAGGGACATCTGGGTTGTTTCCAGCTTCTGACTATTATAAATATGGGTGCTATGACCATAGTGGAGCATGGAGCATGTGTCCTTATTACATGTTGGAGCATCTTCTGCATATATGCCCAGGAGTGGTATAGTGGGGTCCTCAGGTAGTAATATGTCTAATTTTCTGAGGAACTGCCAGACTGATTTTCAGAGTGGTTGTACCAGCTTGCAATCCCAACAGCAAAAGAGGAGTATTCCCCTTTCTGAAATCCTTGCCAGCATCTGCTGTCACCTGAGTTTTTGAACTTAGCCATTCTGACTGGTATGAGGTGGAATCTCAGAGTTGTTTTGATTTGCATTTCCCTGATGACTAAAGAATGTTGAACATTTCTTTAAGTGTTTCTCAACCTTTTGAGTTTCTTCAGTTGAGAATTCTGTTTAACTCTGTTCTCCATTTTTTTAAAATATAGAACAGAGTTTATTCATGGCATGGAGATGGGAGTTGAGAGGGAGACAGAGAAAGGCAGAGACGGAGGCAGAGAGAGAGAGAGAGAGAGAGAGAGAGAGAGAGAGAGAGAGAGAGAGAGGAAGAGGAAGAAGAAGAAGAAGAAGAAGAAGAAGAAGAAGAAGAAGAAGAAGAAGAAGAAGAAGGAGGAGGAGGAGGAGGAGGAGGAGGAGGAGGAGGAGGAGGAGGAGGAGGAGGAGGAGAGAAGAGAAGGGAGGGGAGGGGAGGGGAGGGGAGGGGAGGGGAGGGGAGGGGAGGGGAGGGGAGGGGAGAGGAGAGGAGAGGAGAGGAGAGGAGAGGAGAGGAGAGGAGAGGAGAGGAGAGAAGAGAAGAGAAGAGAAGAGAAGAGAAGAGAAGAGAAGAGAAGAGAAGAGAAGAGAAGAGAAGAGAAGAGAAGAGAAGTAGAGGCTGGCCATGAGCATGTGGAATGAGAGGGGGGAAAGAATGGTGAGAGAGGGGAAGGGACGAGAGGACAGACCAAGAGCAGGAAGGCAAGAGATCAGGAGCTGTTCTCCAGTTTTTGATAGGGTTATTTGGTGCTTTGGAGTCTTCTTGAGTTCTTTGTATAGATTGGATTAGCCCTCTATTGGATATAGGATTGGTAAAGATCTTTTCCCAATCTGTTGGTTGCCATTTTGTCCTATTGACAGTGTAAATAGTTTTATTATTCCTTGTTACTTGTTTTGAGTCCTTGTGGAACAATGCTACACCCTCTACTTGAACTGACTTAATCCACTTCTTCAATGATGGAGTGCTGACGATACTCCACCAGATGGAGGAACTCCTCTATCTGGAAAGCCACTAGGCATTCCTCCAGGCATGCCACCAGCACTCTGGTACAGCTTAGTAATGATAGGGTTGCAGACTTTCTCCATTTCTTTCTGCTGATGCTCAAATTCTTCCTTCTCTGCATTCTGGTTCTTATTCACTGCACTTGTCAAGAATCTTCTGTTTGTCTTCATCATTGACCTTGCCTTGAAGTTTCTCATCTTTAACACTTGCTTTCATGTTGAAGGCATAAGACTCCAGTGAATTCTTGGAGAAGACTTTATCACTCTGCTTCTCATCCTCAGCTTTGTACTTCTTAGCTTCTTGGATGATGTGGTGAATATCCTCCTTACTCAGGCAGCCCTTGTCATTGGTGGTGGTGATCTTGTTCTCCTTTCCTGTGCTCTTATCTATAGCAGAAACACTGAGGATGCCTTTGGCATCGATGTCAAAAGTAACCTCAATCTGAGGAACCCCAGGGTGCTGGAGGTATGCCTGTAAGCTCAAACTTTCCAAGCGGGTTGTCCTTGGTCATGGCCCTTTCACCTTCCTATACCTGAATGAGTACACCTGGCTGGTTGTCAGAGTAGGTGGTGAAAGTCTGTGTCTGCTTGGTAGAAATGGTGGCATTGTGCTTGATTAGGACAATCATGACTCCACCAGCAGTTTCAATACCAAGGGAAAGAGGAGTGACATCTAAGAGCAGCAAATCCCGAACATTCTCAGACTCGTCTCCAGATAGAATGACTGCCTGTTCAGCTGCACCATAGGCAACAACTTCATCGGGGTTAATGCTCTTGTTCAGTTCTTTTCCATTGAAGAAGTCTTGCAGAAGTTTCTGAATTTTGGGGATTCTGGTAGAGCCACCCACCAAAACAATATCATGGATCTGTGACTTGTCTAGTTTGGCATCTCGAAGGGCCTTCTCTACAGGGTCCAGTGTGCTATGGAACAGGTCAGCTTTCAATTCCTCAAATCGAGCCCAGGTAATGGAGGTTTAGAAGTCAATTCCCTCATAGAGAAAATCAGTCTCAATACTGACCTGAGTGCTGGAGGGGAGGGTGCATTTGGCCCACTCACAGGCAGTGTGGAGACGCAGGACAGCTCTCTTGTTCTCTTTGATGTTCTCCTTGTGCTTTTGCTTAAACTCAGCAATGAAATGGTTGACCACTCAGTTGTCAAATTCTTCTCTACCCAAGTGGGTGTCTGCAGCTGTTGATTTGACTTTAAAAATTCCATCCTCAATAGCAAGAATTGACACATCAAAAGTGTCACCTCCCAAATCAAAAATCAGCACATTCCTTTTAGCTCTGACCTTCTTATTTAAGCCATAAACAATAGCAGCAGCAGTTGGTTCATTGATAATTCGAAGTACATTGAGGCCAACAATAGTTCCAGCATCTTTTGTTACCTGCCCCTGAGAGTCATCAAAGTAAGCTGGCACTGTGACCATGGCATTGGTAACAGTTTTTCCAAGGTAAGCTTCTGCAATTTCCTTCATCTTTGTCAGAACCATTGAGAATCCTTCTTCTGGGTAGAAATATGTTCTCTTCCCTTTGTATTCAACTTGGAACTTAGGTCTGCCTGCATCATTCACAACCATCCAGGCCAGTGCTTCATATCAGGCTGAACAACAGCATCATCAAACCTATGTCCAATTAGACATTTGGCATCAAAAACTGTGTTGGTCAGGTTCATTGCAACCTGTTTCTTGGCCGCATCCCTAATTCATTGTTCTGTGTCAGTGAAAGCAACAGAGTTTGGCATGCTACAGTTACCCTGGTCATTAGAAATTATTTCCACCTTTTCACACTGGAAGACACACACACAGAAGTTGGTGGTGCCAAGATAAATGCCAACTGCAGACCACTTAAACATGGTTGTTTTTGTGTAGATTGGCTGTGCTGACAATGAGAGCACACAAATGCCCAAGAGCTGCCTCTGCATTCAATGAGTGGTAGTACATATCTTTAATCTCGGAGACAAAGGCAAGCAGATCTCTGTGTTCAAGATCATTCTTGGACACAGCAAATTCTAGGGGAAGCAAAGTTTAAGTCCAGGCATGGTGGTACATGCCTTTAATCCCAGTGTTCAGGAGACAAAGGCATCTAGATCTTTAAGTTCAAGGTCAATCTACAGAGCAAGTTCCAGGACAGCCAAGCTTAGACAGTGAAGGAGTTGGAAAACAGAAAGCTGGTGATAATATAATAGAACAACGGGGCCATGTTCTAGACCCAGCAAGCAGCAGAACCCAGAAGCTTCGGCCATGTGGCTCTGGCTTTAGATTCCTGAGTAGAAGGGATTACTGGGACAATTGATGCTGGTCAACTTGAGCTAAGAAATTAGTGGTGATCAAGAACAGACCAGCATCACTGAGGTGAAATCTTCTGGGAAGGGTTTTCTGAGAGCACAAAGAAGCTGTGTTCCAGAGATAGCCAAGATTGTACCTCATGCTGCAGCTCTACTTAGTAATGTGTAAGAGTCACCCAGGTGGTACTGGTTTTGAAGGCATGAAGGGGTCATGAAGAGCAGCTGAGGCTTGGCACTGTGAGAGGCCATGGAAGGCTAATAGTGAAGCCTAGTTGCAGCAGAAGATCCCAGCATATTGGAAATGCCAGTACCATGGGATGATCACCAAGAAAAGTGGCAGCAGTGGAGTGGATCAACCTGAGCTTAAAGTGCTACAGAAGGCAGAACTGGAGAAGTGACAGCAGCCAGCCCTTTGGAGGAGCCCAGAAGATCATGGACAAAACGCAGACATTGGAACAAGAAGCTGTAACACTGGAGTTGACTTGGAGACCCCAAGATGTTTGAGACAGAGAGCCATCGGTTATCTACTGAGGAAAGCTGTTAACAGGGAGTGGAACCAGAACACGAGAAAAATAGTCTGTTGCAGTCAACAAAGATGAAAAAGGAGTTGGACATCTGAAGACCACTTTGTCATCAGGCATAGAGGTTCAGAGTTTGAGGGATCTTCAATAATAGGGTCTGATCATCTAGTTCTGGTAGGTAATCAGATAGCCAAGAGCAGTCATTTATATATATATGAAAAAACTTTTTATTAATTCTTTGTGAATTTAACATTATGAACCCCAGTCCTACTCAACTCCCCATCCCTGTCCCTTTGTATCTGCCATCTGCCCTTGAAACCTTCTCCCAAAAGAAAATAAAAGACAAAAATAAAAAACTAAATCTCATCATGGAAGCTGTATTGTGTCACATGGTGTCCCATAGTATATCTCTTTGTCCCCACATCTTTACTTGCAAATGTTCATTTCAATGGTCTGGTTCCAGGCCTGTGGCTTCTGCTACATTATCAATACTGTATCCTCACTGGAACTCCTCTCAGATATCCTGTTGCTGCCCTGTGTTATAGGATCCTGAAGCTTTGAATCTGCAGGACTAACTACTTCATATGCTCCATCAGTTCATAGATGGGGTAGATGTTAGGGTGGGTGAACCCAAAAGACCTGGATCTGGGCCTTGGGGGTAGATGAGTTGGGCAGCCTGCCAGAGCTTCCACATCCACATCATTAGGGTGAGCTCTTCAGCACTGCTCCAGTTAGCTACCCAGTGCTGCAGCCAGCAAGGGGCAGGACAAGTTCTCTTGTTCTCATGACCTCAGCCTGTCTCTCCAGCTGGAGGGGGCAAGATTCAGGGGAGGCAGCATCTCTCCCTTGCCCATATGTGGGGCCAACTCTTCTGCATACATACCAACTCTCCTGAGAGTCATATAGAGGAGGGGCCAGCTCTGTACAGCCCTTGGATATCAACATGGTCCCAGATGGCAGACCAGAGCAGGGACATCTGCCTGGACTTTGGTGGAAACCTGGACCACTGCCATTGACACAAACCTATGCTGGTATATGTCTGTGGACCCAGACATGGCCTCAGGTGGCAGGACTGGCATCAGGCTGCTTCTCACCACATTTTCATTTCCAATTTCACCTCTCTTCACAGTGCTCAAACTGTCCTGCTTCTCTTTCTTTCTTTCTTATCTCTCCAACACATACTTGCTCATCATAGCGACCCAGTATCATTATATCAGATTTATATTAACTTAATTCTGGAAAGCTACACAAAAATATATTCTCTATTTCTATTTTGGTATTACTACTTTTCTTTCTTTCTTTCTTTCTTTTTTTCTTTCTTTCTTTCGAATCTTTCTTTTTTCTTTCTTTCTTTTATATTCTAATTAGTTTCCCTCCCTGTCATCCTCCCAGTTTCACCCCCACACTTTTTCTATCCCCCTCCATCCACTCTTCCTCCATTTCTCTTCTAAAAGGGCCTCACATGGATGTCAACCAGTCATAGCATATCAAGTTGCAGTAAGACTATGCACCTCCTTTCCTCTAATAGGGAAAAAGGTGTGCGCAGGATACATCAATCTCCATGTAATGATTGACTGTGGGTCTCTGAATCTGTTTTTATCAGTTCCTGGATGAAGCTTCTCTGATGGCAATTGTGTTCGGCGCCAATCTAAGCATATAGCAGAATATCACTAGGAATCATTTCATTGACTTTTTTTCCAGTCATGTTTGATTCTATCTTAGGTCTCTGGGCTGTCCAGCCTCTGTTTCCCGGCCCTCCAGGCAGTGCCAGGAGGCAAGGGCCTCAAGCCAGAACAGTCATTGATTGACGCCTCCCATAATTTTTGTAACACCTTTACTCTAGCACATCTTGTAAGCAAGATAAAATGTATGTTGAAGGTTTTGTGGCTGGACTGGTATCTCAATCCCTCCATTAGAAGTCTTCCTGAGCCGGGCAGTGGTGGCACACGCCTTTAATCCCAGCACTTGGGAGGCAGAGGCAGGCGGATCTCTGAGTTCGAGGCCAGCCTGGTCTACAGAGTGAGTTCCAGGACTGCCAGGGCTACACAGAGAAACCCTGTCTCAAAAAAAAAAAAAACAAAAAAAAAGTATTAAGGAGCCGGGCAGTGGTGGCGCACGCCTTTAATCCCAGCATTTGTGAGGCAGAGGCAGGCAGATTTGTGAGTTTGAGGCCAGTCTGGTCTACAGACTGAGTTCCAGTATGGACAAGGCTATACAGAGAAACCATGTCTCAGAAAAAAAAAAAGAAGTCTTCCTGGTTATAGGAGATGGTCTGTTCAGGCTCCCTATTCCCTATTGCTAGGAGTCTTAGCTAGAGCCAACCTACTGCACTAGGTTTCTAGCTTTTTCCATAGATACGCTCTGCCCCCCATTCTAGTTGTCTCTCCCAATATTCTTCTCCCTTCAACTTCCACTAATCTCATCTATCCTGTTCCCATCTTTATCCTCCATGCACACCCCTCACCCATCTACCTATGAAGTCTACTCTAGTTCCCCTTCTCAGATTCATGCATTTCCCCTTTGAACCTTCCTTATTTCTTAGCTACTCTGTGTCTGTACATTGTAGCACAATTATCCTTTACTTTATGACTAATATACACTTAAGTGAGTACATAGCATGTTTGTCTTTCCAGTTCTGGATCACCTTAATTCATATGATTTCTTGCTAGTTCTATACATTTTCTGACAAATTTGATGATGTTATTGTTTTTACCAGTTGAGTAATACTTCATTGTATAAGTGTACCACAGTTTCTTTATTCATTCTTCAGTTGAGGGACATCTAGACTGTTTCTAGTTTCTGGCTATTACTAATAAAGCTGTTATGAACATAGTTTTGCAACTATCCTTATGGTAAGGTGGAACATCCTTTCGGTATACAGGAGTGGAATAGCCAGGACTTGAGGTAAAGCTATTCCCAATTTTCTGAGAAACTAACATATTAACAAAGTGACTGTATAAGTTTACACTCACACCAGCAATGCAGGAGTGTTCTCCTGGTTCCACAGCCTTGCCAACATGTGTTATAACTTGTGTTAGTTCTTCTGAAAGGGATAAGATGGAATATTAGAGTCATTTTGGTTTGCATTTACCTGATGGATAAGGATCTTGAACACTTCTTTAAGTGTTTTTGAAGTAAGACCTAATGAGTTATTGGATTTCCCCTGTATCTGTTATGCACCACCCCTTCATAGTACAGCATGGCCTCCAGTAAGAAGAAGACTTCTGCAAAAGATTTGGGCCAGAATATGGGGTAGGGGGTCCTGTTGCGGGCTGACTGGCTGGCTTTAAGGAGTATTAGGTGTCCCTCTCCCTTCTTTCTTTCTTTCCTTCTTTCTTTTTTTCTTTCTTTCTGAGACAAGGTGTCATGTTGGAGAGACACAATGTAGCCCTCCCTCATCTATGTGTTAACCCCTAGTGCTGAGACTTAAATTCCCTTTCATACTAAGTTGAAGAGCCAGCACTCCCCATCTTGGTGCTGATGTCTCCTGCCTTTGAAGGAGGTAAAAAAATTAGTGCCCATGAAGTAATAAGACCCTCACTCTTGAACTATGGGAAAGAGACAACTAAGTGTACCCAGATAGCTGTGGCTGGCTAGGAAAAATATATTAGACTCTGATAATGAAGTAAGTTATTTCTTCCTGGGTCAAAGAGGTCCTTTTCCAGCTGTATGTTCCTGTGGGAAGCTAAGGCCTTTTGTTAGTCCTACAACCTCCTTATAGTTTCCCCCACCCATCTGGGATCAAAGCTAGGCTGAGTTCCATCCCCCACCCACAGGAACATTCTCAAGTAAAATATTCTCAGAATATAGTGACTGATAGTCATCTGACCCTCTGGAAAGGTTCACGTAGAGTTCAAATGAGTGTCATGCTTGCTAGCCAATAGATTTAAAGGTCAATATGCTTATCCAATAAGTTTGAACTGTAAGCTTGCTGATGTAACATGTGTCCCTAAAAAGTATAACCACTGCTTGTAATAGCCCTTGGGGTTGCCTTCTAGTCACTTGCCTTGAGGGACTAATTGAAGGTTGATTCCGATGCAAGGGAAAATGAACCTCTTGCTTTTGCATGATCTGCATCTTGGTGTCTCACCAACATGTCGAGGAGACCACCACCCCAAACCCCAGTGACCACTGACTAGGCTGATCAGAGGGAATAGGACGAGCTCGGCAACAGGCACCTACTCATAAGTGCTTGTCTTTGTCTCTCTGTCTTTTGCTTTCACTTTTGCATCAAGAGCATGATGTCATCTGAAAAGCCTCTGGTATGGTGTGGTTGATTGTGGCAGGAAGATGTGCCTTAACACTGTGACCTTGGGGACTCTGTTTTTGTTTTATCTATTTCTATTCTGGTATTGACATTGCAACTCTAGCATTCTTAGGGTTGCAAATTATCTTGTATCTTTTGCAATTTTTTTAAACTTTCAGTTTATCGGCATACTTTTTGAGATACTCAGTTTAACAGAATTATTTATTATTCTTCCATCCTCGGGGTGAATGGAAAGGAACTCATTGCCACACTCAGAAGTTGCCCAGTCCTGGAGGCAAGGGAGAAAGAAGGATGGAAAGATACATCCCTGGTACCTCAGAGATTAGAGGCTGGAAGTGACACCCCTTTCTTTTTCTCCCCCCTGTAATGTAGGAAATCTCAAGTCCAGAGCTTCTTTGCAACCTTTCATCTAAGATTAAAGGGTAGGAACCAAGTGATTCAGGCAGAAAAAGGGTCAGAAGTAGAAAATTGCATTAATCAAGAAAGAAGAGCAGTACATGCAGGTCTTTAATGCATGAACTGTGGGAGGAAGGCAGAAACTTGGAGATCTTTGCAAGTTTGGGAACAACCTGGTCTTGAAAAATAAAAAAAAAAAAGAAATGAAAAGAAAAGAAGAGGAGAGGAGAACAGAGGAGAGGAGAGGAGAGGAGAAGAGAAGAGAAGAGAAGAGAAGAGAAGAGAAGAGAAGAGAAGAGAAGAGAAGAGAAGAGAAGAGAGGAGCAGAGAGCAAAAAGGAAAGGAAAGGAAAGGAAAGGAAAGGAAAGGAAAGGAAAGGAAAGGAAAGGAAAGGAAAGGAAAGGAAAGGAAAGGAAAAAGGAAAGGAAAGGAAAGGAAAGGAAAGGGAAGGGAAGGGAAGGAAAGGAAAGGAAAGGAAAAAGGAAAGGAAAGGAAAGGAAAGGAAAGGAAAGGAAAGGAAAGGAAAAGAAAGGAAACAAAGAAGAAAGGAAAGAAACGAAGGGAAGGGGAAAGGAAAGGAAAGGAAAGGAAAAGAAAGGAAACAAAGAAGAAAGGAAAGGAAATGAAGGGAAGGGGAAAGGAAAGGAAAGGAAAGGAAAGGAGCGTCATCTCTCCTCATGTGCCATCATTAGGACATCAGAGTGGTGGTCCAATCATTTTGCTATGGAACATAGTAAATTTGCATAAGACTTCTGATTGGTTGACGGTCATAAGCCCCCCCCCACGATGACGTTTGTTTATGATTGTTGCCAGAGAAACCAGTCTAGCTGTTGGACAAACAGCCGGAAGGCTCCTCACTGCTGCTCCTCAACCCTCTTTAAAAAGAACTGAATTTGGTAAATAATTGGGGGATTTGATCCGGAATGTAGAAGTCACTTGGACTACAGATGTCTGGGTTCTGTTCCCAGTTCACTGTTTTTTCCATCCAGTCCCAGAAAATCTGGGAATTCATTAGTTCTTTGAAGATAAAGCAAGAAGATTCCTTAAATGAGTTCCTCTAGGAAGAAAGTTCGTGGTCTTCGTGGCCAGCAGTTTGCTGAAGGAGATGACTTCGTGAAGCTGAAGTCACGTGACAGGCGGGTCCGAAAGGCGAGAAGTGTCTCCTCAGGACACAAGTCAACGGAGCCGAGGAGTCTTCAACCAGCTCCTCAAAGAAGATGGCGGGGCTGCTCTGTGAGGAAAAGTCATTCAGTGGATAAAGGTTACTCTGAGGAGAAAACCTGTACAGTGGAGAAAATTTCCTTCACTGAGAAAAATCCTTCTACCAAGAAGCATTGTTCTGCTGAGAAGACTACAGTTCAAAGCTCCTCGGCTGAAAAGCTTCTGTTAGAGGAGAAGCATCCCTATGCTGAAGAAAGCCTCACTAGGGAGAAGAGATCCTCTGCCAAGAAGCACTCTCCGACTGAACAAGGTCGAATGACCCAGAAAAGTTCTTCTGCTGGGAGGCACCTCTCTGACATGTGCCGCTCTGGGAAGAGTCCTCACTTTCCTGAGAAATGCCATATTAAGGAGAAAGGTCATTCATCTGTGAAGCGTGGCTCTTCCGACAAAGATCATCCTGCAGATAGAGGCCGTCCTATCAAGAAAGGACGACCTTCAGAAAAACCTCAGTCCACAGAGAAAGGTCGGTTGACAGGGAGAAGTCCCTGTGCTCCTGCCACAGAGAGAGGGCGCCCTACCAAGAGAGGTCAAGCTAGAGAGAAAGGCCTTTCTACTAAGAAGGGTCCCTCTAATGAGGACCGGCACCCTGCAAGGAAAGGCTGCTCAGCCAAGATCCTTAGCTCTGCAGAGAGAGATCACCAGCTAGAGAGAGGCGGTGCTACAGATAGCAGACTCTCTACAGACAAAGACTGTCCTTCAGGGAGAGGTTGGCCTGCCAAAAAACGTCATCTGGCAGAGAAGGGCCGCTCAGAGAAAAGTAGCTGTGTATCAAGAGGAACTTCTGCAGAGAAAGATCGCTCTGCAGGAAGAGTTCAGCGCAACAGAAGTGACCCTGCAGAGGAGGGTCACCCAGGCAAGTGTAATATCTGTGAATCCAGTGTACCCTCTGCAGGGAAAGACCGCCCTGCAAGAAGTCACTCCAAGAAAAACAGCCCTGGAGAGAAGAGTCACTCCGTCAAGAGTGACATCTGTGCATCAAGAGGACCCTCAGCAGGGAGAGATCGTCCTGCAGGAAGAGGGCGTCCCAATAAAATTCATAAGGCAGAGAAGGGTCGCTCAGTCAAGGGTGACATATGTGCATCAAGAGGACCCTCAGCAGGGAGAGATCGTCCTGCAGGAAGAGGGCGTCCCAATAAAATTCATAAGGCAGAGAAGGGTCGCTCAGTCAAGGGTGACATATGTGCATCAAGAGGACCCTCAGCAGGGAGAGATCGTCCTGCAGGAAGAGGGCGTCCCAACAAAATTCATAAGGCAGAGAAGGGTCACTCAGTCAAGAGTGGCATCTGTGCATCAAGAGGACCCTCTGGAAGGAAAGATCGCTCTGGAGGAAGAGGTCGCGCCAACCAAAGGAGCCGTGCAAAGGGGAGTCGGTCAGCTGAAGGTGGGAGCAATACATCCAGAAGACCCTCTACAGGAAGAGAGCGCCCTGTAAGACCATGTCTCTCCAACAGAAGCAGCCCTGCAGAGCGGAGGTGCTCAATCAAGTGTGGTATCTGTGCAGCAGGAGTACCCTCTGCAGGGAAAGATCGCTCTGGAGGAAGAGGTCGCCCCATTACAAGAGGACCCGCAGAGGGGGGGTCGCTCACCCAAGAGGGATATCTGTGCATCAAGACGACCCTCTGCAGGGAAACATCGTCCTGCAAGAAGTTGCTCCAACAAAAGCGGCTCTGCAGAGCGGTGGTGCTCAGTCAAATGTGGGATCTGTGCACCCAAACTACCCTCTGCAGGGAAAGATCGCCCTGCAGGAAGAAGGCGCCCCAATAAAGGCCATCAGGCAGAGGAGGGTCGCTTGGTCAAGAATGGTATCTGTGCATCCAGAGGGACCTCTGTAGGCGAAGATTGTCCTGCAGTAAGAGGTCCCCCCAACAAAAGCGTCCCTGCAGAGGAAGGTAGCTCAGATGGGAGTGGTATTTGGGTATCAAGAGGGCCCTCTACAGGGAGAGAGCGCCAAGCAAGAAGATGCTGCCTCAACAAGAGCAGTCTTGCAGAGCAGTGGTGCTCAATCAAGTGTGGTATCTGTACACCAAGAGGACCCTCTGCAGGGCAAAATCACTCTGGAGGAAGAAGTTGCCCTGATGAAAGTGGCCCTGAAGAGGAGAGTCACTCAATCGAGAATGGGATTTGTACACCAAGAAGACCCTCTGCAGGGAAAGATTTCCCTGCAGGAAAAGGTCACCACAATAAAAGCAGCCCTGCAGAGGAGAGTGGGATCTGTGCAACAGAAGGACCCTCTGCAGAGAATCATCGCCCTGCAGAAAGGGGTCGCCCTAACAAAAGCAGCCCTCCAGGGAAAGATCTTCCTGCAACAAATTGCTCCAACAAAAGTCACTGTGAAGAACGGTGGTGCTCAGTCAAATGTGCGATCTGTGCACCGAAAGTACCCTCTGCAGGGAAAGATCGCCCTGCAGGAAGAGGGCACCCTAACGAAAGCTGCCCTGCCGAGAAGGTTCGCTCAGTGGAGAGGGGTCTCCATGTATTGATCAAACCTACTGCAGAGTCCCATTATGACTCCAGACAGTCTAGCTGTTTGTCTGTCTTGCTTTGGGGATTACAGTTAAGTGATTGGATGAAGGTATGAAGTGAAGGTTTAGGTATGGTCCCCATAGACTCATGTGTTTGAGCTAGCCTATGAGGGTCATGGAGTGGAATGTGATGGTTTTTATATGCTTAGCCCAGGAAGTGGCACTATTAGGAGGTGTGACCTTGTTGGAGTAAGTATGTCACTGTGGGCATGGGCTTAAGACCCTCACCCTAGCTAGCTGGAAGTCTGTCTTCTACTAGCAGCCTTCAGATGAAATTGTAGAACTCTCAGTCCTTCTTGCACCATGTCTGCCTGAATGCTGCCATGTTCCCACCTTAATAATAATGGATTGAATCTCTGAACCTGTAATCCAACCCCAATTCAATGTTGTCCTCATAAGAGCTTCCTTGGTCATGGTGTCTGTTCACTGCACTAAAACCCTAACTAAGATACAAATCATCCTCGACACCAATTTGGCATTGACAGTTTTTACTTCACAGATACTGTCTAGCTAGACACTTAGTCTATACATGTTCATTAGCTATATATCAAATAACCATGTCCATCAGTATTTTGCCATTGCATCTGAAAGTGGTATGTGCTTTCTTGATGCTGGGGCCAAAGCTGCCAGGCCAAATATAATGATGTTCTGTTTCCCTGTGCATATCCATCTAGCCCAGATTTGGGAAATAGCTTCATATAATGTTTACAAAGTGGAGGTTCTTGATCTAGACCTCCAGAATCTGACCCTCGTTGCTGACAGGTTTGAATCTGATCAGTAAAGAGCAGAAGGGACAGGGGTCCTGCTTACTTGAAGACCATTTTCTTTTTCCTGATGACGGTGGAACTTTCAAGAAGCAAGTATGAGGGGTTTTCGGGGTGAGGGGAAACTGGGAAAGGTTTTAGCATTTGAAATGTAAATGATGATTATTCAATAAAAAAAGAAGCAAGTGTGAGTTAGATAAAATATTTGTGCTTAGATTCCATTTATTGGGAAGTCCACCTATCTCCAACTGGAACTGCTCCTTGAAGATGGTAGGCTTGACTGCAGCCAAAGAAGCCAACATGCACAGCACCAGAGCAGCATGGCGGTCAAGGAGCAGGTGGCATTCCAGGTTTGAAAGTCCATGGGCAAGCAGTTCTATAGCATAGATCCCAATTGGCACCTTCAAAACTCCTGCAGGCAGCAGATACTCGGGTCTCATCATTTACAAACCTCTAGTCTGAAGATTACAGTCTTTGGCCTATTTCATCCAGTCATATTCAAACTTTTTATTGATATTAATTAGATTTTCCTTCCATTTGAATTTTATTCCCTGTACTTGTCTTTTTGAATCTTTTCTTGGCCTCATTGACTGTCTTCCATTGTTACATTTTATTTATTTGTTTTTATGATATAATTTTGTTAGTATTTGATTTATAGGTTACCATTTATATTTTATGACATTTTAAAGTTAAATTATCATTTATTGTATTGCAGGAAGCATACATGCAACATGAGTGTGGAAGTCAGAGGATAATTTGAAGGTATTGGTTCTCTCCTTCCATTATATGATCTGGGGAATTGAATTCAGGTAGTTAGGTTTGGCAGTAAGTACCTCTGCCTGGTGAGCTGTCTCACAGGCCTTTTTTGAGTATTTGCAAACATTTCATTTTTTCCCTTACACTTTCATATATGAATACATACATTTTTACCACACTCATCACCCAACCTTCTCACAGCCTTCTCCCACCAGTGCCAACCTCACCTCCTTCCAGCAAGTCCCCCTCCCCATGTTATGTTTTTTGTTTTGTTTTAGTTTTGTGACTCAATGTACTTATCCGAGTTCACCTGCGTGGGTATAGGTATGGAACTATCCACTGCAGCATGGGTAATTCCCTAATGGCTGACTATAGTGAAGACAATGACTCACCCTCCCCTCCATACACAAAAGTAGTTAACATCTGCCAATAGCTGTCTAAAGAGAGGCTGGGCTCCTTGAGCCACCCCTCCCATCCATGACAGACTAAAGGTTGAAAACTCCTGTCTTGTGCAAGTCTAGTCAACTGCTGTTTCTATAAGGTCCTAAGTGTTTTGGTCACATTCTATATAGAAGCAGAATTTTACAGCTCTCCCCATCATCTAGTTCTTGCATTCTTCCTGCCCTCTTTTCTAGGATCTCCAATGAATCTTGGAGAAAATGATGTGGGTACTCAGTTTAGGCTGAGTCGCTTATTCGTAGTGCTTTTGTTCACCAATGAATTTCTGCATTGCCTTTGTTCAGTACAAAAATCTTCAATTATCAAGGCAGAGAGAAGCAATAGTCTATTAATGTAAACATGAATGCCTAGAAAGTACTTAGACAACATGTTAATTTAGTAAAACAAAAGTGGCAGGTTTACCCATAAGGACTTCCTCAGCCATGTACCTTTGACCAGAACCACAGGACAAGATTATGCATTTCTTCCTGCAGACCAGGCCTCAAATCCAATCTAAAAACAGTTGGTTATTCCCATAACAGTCCTGACACTATTGTTCCAGTGGGCCTTTCTTGCCTGGAAGGTTGCTATTATACTTTGTAGGGATAATAGCAATCATGCCACTATTGGCACAGTAAGGCTTTCTTGCCTGGATGGTTGCTATTATACCTAGCAGGGTTAAAAGTTGACTTTTCTCCTCCAAATGCCTACATCACAATTTCAGCCTCCACGAAAGCGAGACAGCAAAGAGGAAGACTCTAGATCAGTTCTATCATGATTTCTCTCTGTCCTACAACCAAGTATGTGGAATCATCAGTAATAGGGTCTGACCATCTAGTTCTGGTAGGTAATCAGATAGCCAACAGCAGCCATATATATATATGACATTAATATATAAAATATATATGACTTAATATTATTAATAATACTAAGAACAAACTTTTTATTAATGCTTTGTGAATTTCACATCATGAAGTCCAGTCCTACTCAACTCCCCATCCTTGTCCCTTTACATCTGCCATTGGTCCTTGAAACCTTCCACCCACAAAAAATAAAAGATAAATGTAAAAAAATAAATCTCATCATGGAAGATGTACTGTGACACAGGGTGTCCCATAGTATACCTCTCTGTCCACACATCTTTACTTGCAAATGTTCATTGGTACAGTGACAGGCATGTCACTGGAACCAATGGAATGGAACAGAATTGAAGACCCAGAAATCAATCCACACTCCTATGGTCACTGGATCTTTGACAAAGGAGCTAAAACCATCCAGTGGGAAAAAAATAGTCTTTTTAACAAATGGTGCTGGCTCAACTGGAGGTCAACATGCAGAAGAATGCAAATTGACCAATTCTTATCTCCTTGCACTAAGCTCAATTCCAAGTAGATCAAGGACCTCCACATAAAACCAGACACACTGAAACTAATAGAAAGGAAACTAGGGAAGAACCTTGAACATATGGGCACAGGGGAGAATTTCCTGAACAGAACTCCAATAGCTTATGCTGTAAGGTCAAGATTTGACAAATGTGACCTCATAAAATTACAAAGTTTCTATAAGGCAAAAGACACTGTCAAAAAGACAAAGCGGCAACCAACTAACTGGGAAATTATCTTTACCAACCCTACATCCAACAGAGGGCTAATATCCAATATATACAAAGAACTCAAGAAGTTAAACTCCAGAGAGGCAAGTAACCCTATTATAAATGGGGTACAGAGACAACAAAGAGTTCTTACCTGAAGAATATCTAATGGCTGAGAAGCACCTAAAGAGATGTTCATCATCCTTAGTCATTAGGGAAATGCAAATCAAAACAACCCTGAGATTCCATCTCACACCAGTCAGAATGGCTAAGATCAAAAACACAGGAGACAGCAGTTGTTGGTGAGGATGTGGAGAAAGAGGAACACTCCTCCACTGCTGGTGGGATTACAAGCTGATACAACCACTCTGGAAAGCAGTCTGGCGGTTCCTCAGAAAACTGGGCATGACCCTCTCGGAGGATCCAGCTATACCACTCCTGGACATATACCCAGAGGCTTCCCCTGCATGCAACAAGGACACATGCTCCACTATGTTCATAGCAGCCTTATTTATAATAGCCAGAAGCTGGAAAGAACCCAGATGTCCCTCAACAGAGGAATGGATTCAGAAGATGTGGTATATTTACACAATGGAATACTACTCTGCAATTAAAAACAATGAACTCACAAAATTCCTAGGCAAATAGTCAGACCTGGAAAATATCATCCTTAGTGAGTTAACCCAATCACCAAAGAACACACACATGGTATGCAGTTACTAATAAGGGGATATTAACCCAGAATCTCGGAATACCCTAGGCACAATTCGAATATCAATAGATTTCCAAGAAGATGGAAGGAGAGACCCCTGGTCCTGGAAAGACTGGATGTAGGGGAATGCCAGGACAGAGAAGCGAGAGGAAGTTGATTGGGGAAAAGAGGGAGGGAAGGGGGTTTATGGGACTTTCAGGGAGGGAGGAAACGGGAAAGGCAAATGATTTGGAATGTAAAAAAAAACTTAGAAAATAAAAAAAAGAACAAACTTTTTATTAATGCTTTGTGAATTTCACATCATAAACTCCAGTCCTACTTAACTCCCCATCCCTGTCCCTTTATATCTCCCATCGGACCTTGAATCCTTCCCCCAAAAGAAAATAAAAGATAAAAGTAAAAAACTAAATCTCATCATGGAAGCTGTACTGTGTCACAGGGTGTCCCATAGTATACCTCTCTGTCCCCACAACTTTACTTGCAAATGTTCATTTCAATGGTCTGGTTTCAGGCCTCTGGCTTCTGCTACATTATCAATACTGTATCCTCACTGCAACTTCTCTCAGTTATCCTGTTGCTGCCCTGTGTCATGGGATCCTGAAGCTTTGAATCTGCAGGACTAACTACTTCATATTCTCCATCAGTTCATAGATGGGTTAGATGTTAGGGTGGGCAATCCCAAAAGACCTGGATCTTGGCCTTGGGGGTAGATGAGTTGGGCAGCCTTCCAGAGCTTCCACATCCACATCATTAGGGTGAGCTCTTCAGCACTGCTCCAGTTAGCTACCCAATGCTGTAACCAGCAAGGGGCAGGACAGGTTCTCTTGTTCTCATGACCTCAGCTTGTCTCTCCAGCTGGAGGGGGCAAGATGCAGGGGAGGCAGCATCTCTCCCTTGCCCATATGTGGGGCCAACTCTTCTGCATGCACACTAGCTCTCCTGAGTGTCATAGTGAGGGGAGGGGCCAGCTCTGCACAGTCCTTGGATATCAACATGGTCCCAGGTGGCAGACCAGAGCAGGGACATCTGCAGGGCCTTTGGTGGTAACCTGGACCACTGACATTGTCACAAACCTATGCTCCTATATGTCTGTGGACCCAGACATGGCCCCAGATGGCAGGGCTGGCATCAGACTGTTTCTTACCACATTTGCATCCCCAATTTCACCTCTCTTCCCAATGCTCAAACTGTCCTGCTTCTCTTTCTTTCTTATCTCTCCACCACATACTTGCTCATCATAGTGGCACAGTATCATTATATTAGATTTGTATTAACTTAATTCCAAAAAGCTACACAAAAATATATTCTCTATTTCCATTTTGGTATTACTATTTTTCTTTCTATCTTGCTGTCTTTCTTTATTTCTTTCTATCTTCCTTCCTTCCTTTCTTTTATATTCTAATTAGTTTCCCTCCCTCTTATCCTCCCAGTTCCACCCCACACTTTTCCTCTCCCCCTCCATCCACTCTTACTCCATTTCTCTTCAAAATGGGCCTCCCATGGATGTCAACCAGCCATGGCATATCAAGTTGCAGTAAGACTAGGTACCTCCTTTCGTCTAATAGGGAAAAAGGTATCTGCAGGATACATCAATCTCCATGTAATGATTGGCTGTGGGTCTCTGAATCTGTTTTTATCAGTTCCTGGATGAAGCTTCTCTAATGGCAATTGTGTTAAGCACCAATCTATGCACATAGCAGAATACCGTTAGGAATCATTTCATTGACTTTTTTTCCAGTCATGTTTGGTTTTATCTTAGGTCTTTGGGCTGTCCAGCCTCTGTTTCCCAGCCCTCCAGGCAGTGCCAGGAGGCAAGGGTCTCAAGCTAAAACAGTCATTGATTGACCCCTCCCATAATTTCTGTAACACCTTTACTCTAGCACATCTTGTAAACAAGACAAAATGGATGTTGAAGGTTTTGTGGTTGGATCGGTGTCATAATCCCTCCATTAGAACTCTTCCTGGTTATAGGAGATGGTCTGTTCAGGCTCCCTATTCCCCATTGCTAGGAGTCTTAGCTAGAGCCAACCTATTGCACTAGGTTTCTAGCTTTCACTAGAGATGCACTGTGCCCCCCATTCTGGTTGTCTCTCCCAGTATTCTTCTCCCTTCAACTTCCACTAATCTCATCTATCCTGTTCCCATCTTTATCCTCCTTGCAAACCCCTTGCCCTTCTACCAGTGATGTCTACACTATTTCCCCTTCTCAGATTCATGCATTCCCCTTTGAGCCTTCCTTATTTCTTAGCTACTCTGGGTCTGTGAATTGTAGCACAATTATCCTTTACTTTATGACTAATATACACTTAAGTGAGTACATAGCATGTTTGTCTTTCCAGTTATGGATTACCTCACTTCATATGATTTCTTTCTAGTTCTATCCATTTTCTGACAAATTTGATGATGTTATTGCTTTTAACAGTTGAGTAATACTTCATTGTATAAATGTTTCTTTATCCATTCTTCAGTTGAGGAACATCTAGGTTGTTTCTAGTTTCTGGCTATTGCTAATAAAGCTGCGATGAACATAGTTTTGCAACCATCCTTATGGTGTTGTGGGGCATCCTTTGGGTATACAGGAGTGGTATAGCTAGGTTTTGAGGTAAAACTATTCCCGATTTTCTGAGAAACTGCCACAATAAAAAAAGTGGCTGTACAAATTTACACTCACACCAGCAATGCAGGAGTGTTCCCCTGGCTCCACACCCTTGCCAACATGAACTATAACATGTTTTGGAACTTAGTTCTTCCGAAAGTGATGAGATGGGATATCAGAGTCATTTTGATATGCATTTCCCTGATGGCTAAGGATCTTGAACACTACTTTAAGTGCTTTTAAAGTAAAACCTAATGAGTTATTGTATTTACCCTGTATCTGTTATGTACCCCCTTCCTAGTACAGCATGGCCTCCAGTGAGAAGATGTCTTTTGCCAAAGTTTTGGGCCAGAATATGGGGTAGGGGGTCCTGTGGGTGACTGTTTGGCTAGCTTTAAGGAATATTAGGTGTCAGTGGGCAATGTCTTACCTGGGGTTGCTAGTACCAGCATGACATCTGGGAAATAGCTAGAGTTATGGACTAGAATGTTAGGCCCAGGGAAGGGGGCATAGTTTGAGACTGTTGGGTGGGCCCAAAGGAGAGTTAGAAGGTAGTGGGCAGTGTCTTACCCAAGGTCCCTAGTACCAGCCTTGACCCCGAGATGTGTCAGGAGTTGTGGGCTGGAATATGGAGCCCAGGAGAGAGGGTGACATTTGGGGCTGTTGGGTGGCTTTAAGGACTGTAATGGGGTAGATGATCGTGTTATACCTTGGTATTCCTATTTTTATGCATACTACATGCTTATATATGTTATAATCCCCAAGCAGACACAAATATGGTTCTCAGACTAAATCCTATGCTGTTTGCAGCCTGAAAAATCAATATTAAAGAATGTAGAATTGGTAGGACAGAGTCAGGTTTATTCAATACTGGCACTTTAAAAAGTATAAAAGTGCGTACACTCCGCCGTCTTTGATCTGGCAACAGAGCAGTTGAGACCTCCAGGCGCAGGGATAACTGAGCATAACATCACTTGGGACACAGCCAGCTTGTGTGCTCCCTGCACCAAAGAACTGGGCAGTTCTGTGGTCATCTGGGTGCCAGCTCTGCTGTGGGACATCTGCCCTGCAGAAGGACCTGCACCTGGAGAGAGCGCACCGGGAGAGAGTGTACCAGGAGAGAGCACACCAGTCACCACTTAGCGAACTGTGCTCCAGGGATTGACTACACTGAGTCTCCAGGTATGCAGGGATTCCCCAGTATAACATTGCGTGGGACACAGCCTGCTAAGCTTCCATCTGCGCCCAAGAGTGGGGCAGCTCTGTGGTCATCTGGGCGCCAGCTCTGCTGTGGGCTATATGCCCTGCAGAGTGATCTGTGCCTGGAGAGTACACAGTACACACTGCCATCTTTGATCTGGCAACAGAGCAGTTGGGACCTCCAGGCACAGGGATAACCGAGCATAACATTGCTTGGGACACAGCCAGCTTGTGTGCTCCATGTACCCAAGAACTGGGCAGTTCTGTGATCATCTATGTGCCACCTCTGCTGTGGGACATCTGCCCTGCAGAGGGACCCACACCAGGAAGGAGCGCACCAGGAGAGAGCGCACCAGCCTCCCCTTAGCAACCTCTGCTCCTGGACTGACTACACTGAGTCTTCAAGTACACAGGGATTCCCCAAATATAACATCGCTTGGGAAACAGCCTGCTAGGCTTCAACCTGCACCCAAGAGCGGGGGCAGATTTGTGGTCATCTGGGCACCAGCTCTGCTGTTGGCCATCTGCCCTGCAGAGTGATCTGTGCCTAGAGGGTGCACAGTACACTCCACCATCTTTGATCTGGCAACAGAGCAGTTTAGACCTCCAGGTGCAGGGATAACCTAGCATAACATTGCTTGGGACACAGCCAGCTTGTGTGTTCCCTGCACCCAAGAGCTGGGCAGTTCTGTGGCCATCTACACGCCAGCTTTGCTGTGGGATATCTGCCCTGCAGGGAGACCCGCATCTGGAGAGAGCTCACCAGCCTCCTCTTAGCCAACTCTGCTCCAGGGATTGACTACACTGAGTCTCCAGGTATGCAGGGATTCACCAAGTATAACATCACTTGGGGCAAAGCATATCACGGCTCCAAAGTCACTCATGAGCAGGGCAGCCCTTCAACAATCGGTGCCAGGGAAAATCCGGTCATGGGGGGGGGGGCGGGGGGGGGCAGAAATAGCCTTGCAGGCTCACAGGAGGTCCAAGCAACAGTCAGTGACAGCAGGACCAACTAACACCAGAGATATCCAGATGGCAAAAGGCAAACGTGGGACGTTACTAACAGAAATCAAGGCAATAATCTCTCTTAATATCAATGGTCTCTATTCCCCAATAAAGAGACATAGACTAACAGACTGGATACATACAGAGTACCCAGAATTTTGCTGCGTGCAGGAAACTCACCTCAGTGTCAAAGACAAACACTACCTCAGAGTAAAAGGCTGGAAAACAATCTTACAAGCAAATAGTCCCAGGAAATGACCAGAGTAGACATCCTAATATCAGATAAAATTGTCTTTCAACCTAAAGTCATCAAAAAACACACAGAAGGACCCTACATACTGGTCAAAGGAAAAATCCACCAAGAAGAACTCTCAATCCTGAACATCTGTGCTCCAAATGCAAGGGCACCCTCATTCGTAAAAGAAACTTTACTAAAGCTCAAAGCACACATTGCACCTCACACAATAATAGTGGGTGACTTCAACACCCCGCTCTCTGAAATGGATCATTCAGGAAAGTAGAAACTAAACAGGGACACAGTGAATCTAATTGAAGCCTTGGACCAAATGGAACTAACACACACACACACACACATACACATATAAATATATATATATATATATATATATATATATATATATATATCTCATTTCATCCTAAAGCAAAAGAATATACCGTCTTCTCAGCACCACATGGTAACTTCTCCAAAATCCACCGTATAATTGGTCACAAAACAGACCTCAACAGATATAAGAAGATCGAACTAATCCCATGCTTTCTATCAGATCAATATGGAATAATGGTGGTCTTCAATAGCAACAAAAACAACAGAAAGCCCACATACACGTGGAAGCAGAACAATGCTCTACTCAAGGATACCTTGATCAAGGAGGAAATAAAGAAAGAAATCAAAGACGTTTTAAAATTTATTGAAAATGAAGGCACAACATACCCTAATTTATGGGACACAATGAAAGTGGTGCTAAGAGGAAAATTCATAGCCCTGAGTGCCTCCAAAAAGAAACAGGAGCAAACATACACTAGCAGCTTAATGGCACACCTGAAAGCCCTGGAACAAAAAGAAGCAAATACACCCAAGAGGAGTAGAATGCAGGAAATCATCAAACTCAGGGCTAAAATCAATCAAGTAGAAACAAATAAAACCATACAAAGAATCAACAAAACTAGGAGCTGTTTCTTTGAGAAAATCAACATGATATAAGCCCTTAGCCAGACTAGCCAGAAGGCACAGAGACAGTATCCAAATTAACAAAATCAGAAACGAAAAGGGAGATATAACAACAGAAACTGAGGAAATTCAAAAAATTATCCGATCCTACTACAAAAGCCTGTATTCAACACAACTACAAAATCTGGAGGAAATGCACAATTTCCTAGACAGATACCAAGTACCAAAATTAAATCAGGATCAAATAAACCATCTAAACCATCCTATAACCCCTGAAGAAATAGAAGTGGTCATTAGAAGTCTTCCAACCAAAAAAAGCAGAGGTCCAGATGGTTTTAGTGCAGAATTCTATCAGACCTTCAAAGAAGACCTAACACCAATACTCTTCAAATTATTCCACAAAATAGAAACAGAAGGAACAGTACCCAACTCGTTCTATGAATCCACAATTACGCTGATACCAAAAACTCACAAAGAACAGACAAAGAATGAGAATCTCAGAACAATCTCTCTTATGAATATCGATGCAAAGAAACTGGATGAAAATCCTCCCAAGCAAATCCAAGAACACATCAAATCGATCATTCACCACTATCAAGTAGGCTTCATCCTAGGGATGCAGGGATGGGCCAATATAAGGAAGACCATCAATGTAATCCACTACATAAACAATCTCAAAGAAAAAAACCACATGGTCATTTCACTAGATGCTGAGAAATCATTTGACAAAATTCAGCATCCTTTCATGTTAAAGGTCTTGGAAAGATCAGGAATTCGAGGCCCATATCTAAACATAGTAAAAGCAATTTACAGCAAACTGGTAACCAACATCAATCTGAATGGAGAGAAACTTGAAGCAATCCCACTAAAATCAGGGACTAGACAAGGCTGCCCTCTCTCTCCATATCTTTTCAATATGGTACTTGAAGTTCTAGCTAGAGCAATTAGACAACAAAAGGAGGTCAAAGGGATACAAACTGAAAAGGAAGAAGTCGAACTATCACTATTTGCAGATGATATATTAGTATACTGAAGTGAACCATAGAACTCCACCAGAGAAATCCTACAGCTGATAAACAACTTCAGCAAAGTGGCCGGATATAAAATCAACTCAAGCAAGTCAGTAGCCTTCCTATACTCAAAGGATAAGCAGGCTCAGAAAGAAATAAGAGAAATGATACCCTTCACGATAGCCACAAACCATATAAAGTATCTTGGTGTGACTCTAACCAAACAAGTGAAAGATCTGTATGACAAGAACTTCAAGTCTCTGAAGAAAGAAATTGAAGAAAACCTCAGGAGATGGAAAAATCTTCCATGCTCATGGATTGGCAGGATTAATATAGTAAAAATGACCATCTTGCCAAAAGTAATATACAGAATCAATGCTATCCCCATCAAAATCCCAACTCAATTCTTCATAGAGTTAGAAAGAGCAATTCAAAAATTCATCTGGAATAACAGAAAATCCAGGATAGCTAGAACTATTCTCAACAGTAAAAGAACTTCTGGGGGAATCAGTATCCCAGACCTCAAGCTGTACTACAGAGCAATAGTGTTAAAAACTGCATGGTATTGGAACAGTGACAGGCATATAGATCAATGAAACAGAATTGAAGACCCAGAAATGAGTCCACACTCCTATGGTCACTTGATCTTTGACAAAGGAGCTAAAACCATCCAGTGGAAAAAAGATAGCTTAATGAGTTTTGGATAATTCACAGCAGAAAGACAACATTAACCTGGGTTTAATATAGCCCAAAGGTTTTATAAAACATAATCTATTTACTCTCTATTAAAGATAATCAAAATGGTTTTGTGCTTTAGTTTTTCTCTAGTCTTAAAATTTTTAAATTCATTCTTTGAGAATTTCATATATGTTTTATTATCTATTTTGATCATATTCATTTCATATTTCCACTCTCTAACTCTTCCCAAATCCTTCCCATATCCTCATTCGAAAATTATTCCTACCCAAATGGGCTTGGTGTAAAAGCCACCCACTAGAACTTGGTTAACACACCAGGGTCCACATCCCTAAAGAGAACCAACTCTCCCTTTTGCAGAGGTCATCAGCTGTCAATAGTTTCTCCTCTAGGGGTAGATCCTCATGAATCTTTCCTTCAGTCATGCTGGAATGTTGGCAGGCTTGATCTTTTGTAGGCAATCATACTTTACAGGCACAATAGTCTCATAGTGTCCAGAAGATGTTGTTACGCAGCACTCTTTCCACACCTCTGGCTCTTACTGTTTCTCCACCCCCTTGTATGTGACGTTTATTGAGAGTTGACAACAGAAGATATCATAGAGATGCTCCATTTAGGGCTGCGCACTTCACCTACACTAATTTCTGCATTTTCACAAGTTATGAATCTCTGTACTAAATGTCATCCACTGGCAAAAGGAAAGAGAGCTAGTCTAATCTGATACCTGCCATTTGAGTAGGCTATAGGCAGGTATGGAGAGGTCGTAGCATGAGTGGAAATGGAGGAAGTGCTTTGCTTGTCCCCCAGTGGGCCAGAATATGTTTGGTGGTTCAGTTTCAAAAGCAGTTTCCTCTTCTCTCAATAAGCATGTTCTCAAGATTGCTCACTCATATACTGTTTTTCAATGAGACCAAGAGCTGAGAGCATGGCTTAGTGGCAGAGCACTTGCCTGGAGTGGCTTCATGTCCCTGGACTGGAGTCCCAGAACTGCCAAATAGTAATATGAATAATAAAGGCAGAGACTGCAAATAATCTGGGAGAGCTGCCTTTCCTCAAGCTTTTGAGATCATTGTTCCATGGCATGAGGCTAGGAATGAATTTAGTACAAATGATTACTTCCCAGTCGAGGTTATTATTAACCATGTATTTTATGTAAAGCCCAACCAAAGCATATACATGTATTAGAGCAAGTAGTAAGTGCAACAAACTTCAAAGACTTCTCAAGAAAAAAGTCTCTTCTGAGACAGAAATAAAGTGGTACATGGTTCCCTAAGACAATATATCAGAAGCAGTTTAAGCACCAATAGCAATCATTTCCGGGGCAATAAGGATGTCTTTGCAGACGAACAGACAATGTAGAAGGCCTTTATACCTGTGCCTGGCTGCTGATTCTGAGATTTTACTCTATTCTATCAAACTCTCTGGAGAATTGCTTCCAAAGCAATATTTGACCCCAAAGTTAATAATAAATAAATAAAACAATAGTATATATTTCATTGTAGTTGTATTTTTTTTATTTATTTTATTTTATTTTTTTAATTTACATTCCAAATCACTTCCCCTTTCCCGTTTCCTCCCTCCCCGAAAGTCCCATAAGCCCCCTTCCCTCCCTCTTTTCTCCATTCAAACCCCTCTCGTTATTCTGTCCTGGCGTTCCCCTACATCCAGTCTTTCCAGGACCAGGGGTCTCTCCTTCCATCTTTTTAGAAATCTATTGATATGCTGGTTGTGTCTAGGGTATTCCGAGATTCTGGGTCAATATCCCCTTATCAGTGACTGCATACCATGTGTGTTCTTTTGTGATTGGGTTACCTCACTAAGGATGATATTTTCAAGATCTGACCATTTGCCTAGGAATTTCGTGAATTCATTGTTTTTAATTGCAGAGTAGTATTCCATTGTGTAGATATACCACATCTTCTGAATCCATTCCTCCGTTGAGGGACATCTGGGTTATTTCCAGCTTCTGGCTATTATAAATAAGGCTGCTATGAACATAGTGGAGCATGTGTCCTTATTGCATGCAGGTAAAGCCTCTGGGTATATGCACAGGAGTGGTATAGCCGGATCCTCCGGGAGTGTCATGCCCAGTTTTCTGAGGAACCGCCAGACTGCTTTCCAGAGTGGTTGTACCAACCTGCAATTCCACCAGCAGTGGAGGAGTGTTCCTCTTTCTCCACATCCCCGCCAACAACTGCTGTCTCCTGTGTTTTTTATCTTAGCCATCCTGACTGGTGTGAGATGGAATCTCAGGGTTGTTTTGATTTGCATTTCCCTAATGACTAAGGATGATGAACATCTCTTTAGGTGCTTCTCAGCCATTAGATATTCTTCAGGTGAGAACTCTTTGTGTAGCTCTGTACCCCATTTTTTAATAGGGTTGCTTGCCTCTCTGGAGTTTAACTTCTTGAGTTCTTTGTATATCTTGGATATTAGCCCTCTGTCGGATGTAAGGTTGGTAAAGATCATTTCCCAGTTAGTTGGTTGCCGCTTTGTCTTTTTGACGGTGTCTTTTGCCTTGCAAAAACTTTGTAATTTAATGAGGTCCCATTTGTCTATTCTTGATCTTAGAGCATAAGCTATTGGAGTTCTGTTCAGGAAATTCTCCCCTGTGCCCATATGTTCAAGGTTCTTCCCTAGTTTCCCTTCTATTAGTTTCAGTGTGTCTGGTTTTATGTGGAGATCTTTGATCCACTTAGAATTGAGCTTAGTGCAAGGAGATAAGGATGGGTCAATTTGCATTCTTCTGCATGTTGACCTCCAGCTGAGCCAGCACCATTTGTTGAAAAGGCTATCTTTTTTCCACTGGATGGTTTTAGCTCCTTTGTCAAAGATCAAGTGACCATAGGAGTGTGGATTCATTTCTGGGTCTTCAATTCTGTTCCATTGATCTACATGTCTGTTACTGTACCAATACCATGCAGTTTTTAACACTATTGCTCTGTAGTACAGCTTGAGGTCCGGGATACTGATTCCCCCAGAGGTTCTTTTACTCTTGAGAATAGTTTTAGCTATTCTGGGTTTTCTGTTATTCCAGATGAATTTTTAAATTGCTCTTTCTAACTCTATGAAGAATTGAGTTGGGATTTTGATGGGGATTGCATTGAATCTGTGTATTACTTTTGGTAAGATGCTCATTTTTACTATATTAATCCTGCCAATCCATGAGCATGGCAGATTTTTCCATCTTCTGAGGTCTTCTTCAATTTCTTTCTTCAGAGACTTGAAGTTCTTGTCATACAGATCTTTCACTTGTTTGGTTAGAGTCACGCCAAGATACTTTATATGGTTTGTGGCTATCGTGAAGGGTATTATTTCTCTTACTTCTTTCTCAGCCTGCTTATTTTTTGAGTATAGGAAGGCTACTGACTTGCTTGAGTTGATTTTATATCCGGCCACTTTGCTGAAGTCGTTTATCAGCTGTAGGAGTTCTCTGGTGGAGTTCTTTGGGTTGCTTATGTATACTATCATATCGTCTGCAAATAGTGATAGTTTGACTTCTTCCTTTCCAATTTGTATCCCTTTGACCTCTTTTTGTTGTCTAATTGCTCTAGCTAGAACTTCAAGTACTATATTGAAAAGATATGGAGAGAGAGGGCAGCCTTGTCTAGTCCCTGATTTTAGTGGGATTGCTTCAAGTTTCTCTCCATTTAGCTTGATGCTGGCTACTGGTTTGCTGTAAATTGCTTTTACTATGTTTAGATATGGGCCTTGAATTCCTGATCTTTCCAAGACCTTTAGCATGAAAGGATGCTGAATTTTGTCAAATGCTTTCTCAGCATCTAATGAGATGACCACGTGGTTTTTTTTTCTTTGAGATTGTTTATGTAGTGGATTACATTGATGGATTTCCTTATATTGAACCATCCCTGCATCCCTGGGATGAAGCCTACTTGATCGTGGTGAATGATCGTTTTGATGTGTTCTTGGATTCGGTTGGCAAGAATTTTATTGAGTATTTTTGCATCGATATTCATAAGAGAGATTGGCCTGAGATTCTCTTTCTTTGTCGGATCTTTGTGTGCTTTTGGTATTAGTGTAATTGTGGCTTCATAGAACGAGTTGGGTAGTGTTCCTTCTGTTTCTATTTTGTGGAACAGTTTGAAGAGTATTGGTGTTAGGTCTTCTTTGAAGGTCTGATAGAATTCTGCACTAAAACCATCTGGACCTGTGCTTTTTTTGGTTGGAAGACTTCCAATGACAACTTCTATTTCTTCAGGGTTTATAGGACGGTTTAGATGGTCTATTTGATCCTGATTTAATTTTGGTACTTGGTATCTGTCAAGGAAATTGTCCATTTCCTCAAGATTTTCTAGTTGTGTTGAATAAAGGTTTTTGTAGTAGGATCTGATGATTTTTTGAATTTCCTCAGTTTCTGTTGTTATGTCTCCCTTTTCGTTTCTGATTTTATTAATTTGGATACTATCTCTGTACCCTCTGGTTAGTCTGGCTAAGGGCTTATCTATCTTGTTGATTTTCTCAAAGAACCAACTCCTCGTTTTGTTGATTCTTTGTATGGTTTTATTTGTTTCTACTTGATTGATTTCAGCCCTGAGTTTGATGATTTCCTGCCTTCTACTCCTCTTTGGTGTATTTGCTTCTTTATGTTCCAGGGCTTTCAGGTGTGCCATTAAGCTGTTAGTGTATGCTGTCTCCCGTTTCTTTTTGGCAGCACTCAGGGCTATGAATTTTCCTCTTAGCACTGCTTTCATTGTGTCCCATAAATTAGGGTATGTTGTGCCTTCATTTTCATTAACTTTCAAAAAGTCTTTGATTTCTTTCTTTATTTCCACCTTGACCAAGTTATCATTGAGTAGAGCATTGTTCATCCTCCATGTGTATGTGGGTTTTCTTTTGTTTTTGTTGCCATTGAAGACCACCCTTATTCCATAGTGATCTGATAGGAGGCATGGGATTATTTCTATCTTCTTGTATCTGTTGAGGTCTGATTTGTGACCAATTATATGGTCAATTTTGGAGAAGGTACCATGAGGAGCTGAGAAGAAGGTGTATTCTTTAGCTCTAGGATGAAATGTTCTATATATATCAGTTAGTTCCATTTGGTCCAAGGCTTCAATTAGATTCACTGTGTCCCTGTTTAGTTTCTGCTTTCCTGAACGATCCATTTCAGAGAGCGGGGTGTTGAAGTCACCCACTATTATTGTGTGCGGTGCGATGTGTGCTTTGAGTTTTAGTAAAGTTTCTTTTACGAATGAGGGTGCCCTTGCATTTGGAGCATAGATATTCAGAATTGAGAGTTCTTGATGGTGGATTTTTCCCTTGATCAGTATGTAGTGTCCTTCTGTGTCTTTTTTGATGACTTTAGGTTGAAAATCAATTTTATCCGATATTAGGATGGCTACTCCACCTCGTTTCTTGGGGCCATTTGCTTGTAAAATTGTTTTCCAGCCTTTTACTCTGAGGTAGTGTTTGTCTTTGACACTGAGGTGCATTTCCTGCATGAAGCAAAATGCTGGGTCCTGTTTACGTATCCAGTCTGCTAGTCTATGTCTTTTAATTGGGGAATTGAGACCATTGATATTAAGAGAGATTAAGGCATAGTGATTATTGCCATCTGCCATTCTTGACGCTATCTTTATGTTTGAGTGGTTATCTACTTTTGGGTTTGATTCAAGAAGGTTATTATCTCATTTTTTCCAGGGTGTTGTTTCTCTCCCTGTATTGGAGGTTTCCACCTATTATCCGTTGCAGGGCTGGATTTGTGGAAAGATATTGTGAAAATTTGGTTTTATCATGGAATATCTTGGTCTCTCCATCTAGGGTGATTGAGAGTTTTGCTGGGTATAGTAGTCTAGGCTGGCATTTGTGCTGTCTTAGTGTCTGCATGAGATCTGGCCAGGATCTTCTGGCTTTCATAGTCTCTGGTGAGAAGTCTGATGTGATTCGGATAGGTCTTCCTTTGTATGTTACTTGGCCCTTTTCTCTTACTGCATTTAGTATTCTTTCTTTGTTTAGAACATTCGGTGTTTTGATTATTATGTGACGGGAGGTATTTCTGTTCTGGTCCAGTCTGTTTGGAGTTCTGTAGGCTTCTTGTACGTTCATCGGCATCTCTCTCTTTAAGTTAGGGAAATTTTCCTCCATAATTTTGTTGAAGATGTTTACTGGCCCTTTAAGTTGCAAATCTTCACTCTCATCTATACCTATAATCCTTAGGTTTGGTCTTCTCATTGTGTCCTGGATTTCCTGGATGTTTTGGGTAACGCGTTTTTTGCATTTTGCATTTTCTTTGACTGTTGAGTCGATGCTTTCTATGGAATCTTCAGCACCTAAGATTCTTTCTTCCATCTCTTGTATTCTATTGTTGATGTTTGCATCTATGACTCCTGATTTCTTCCCAAGGTTTTCTATCTCCAAAGTTGTCTCCCTTTGTGATTTCTTAGTTGTTTCTACTCCCTTTTTTAGTTCCTGGATGGATTTGCTGAGATCCTTCACTTGTTTGTTTGTATTTTCCTGTATTTCTTTAAGGTATTTTTGCATTACCTCTTTCAGGATTTCTTCCTGATGACCCACGTTCTCCTGCACTTCTCTGAGCGATTTTTGTGTTTCCTCCTCATGGGATTCCATTTGCTGATCCATCGTCTCCTGCATTTCTTTAAGCAGTTCTCGTGTTTCCTTTGTAAGGGCATCTAACCGTTGATTCATTTCTTTAAGCAATTTTTGTGTTGCCTCCTTATGGGCATCCATCTGTTGACCCATATTCTTCTGCATTTCTTTATGCCAATTTTGTGATTCCTTTGTGAGTGCATCTACCCGTTGATTCATCTCGTTAAGCGATTTTTGTGTTGTCTCCTTGTGCGCCTCCATCTTTTGATCCATGTTCTCCCGCATTTCTCTAAGCAATTTTTGTGTTTCCTTTGTAAGGGCTTCTAACTGTTGATTCATGGTCTCCTGTAACTCTTTATGAGATTTATTTGTGTCCTTCTTGTGATCCTCTAATAGCATCATGAGAAGTGATTTTAAATCCAGATCTTGTCTTTCGGGTGTGGTGGGGTATCCAGGACTTGCTGCTGTTGGAGAGTTGGGTTCGGATGGTGACACATTACTTTGATTACTGTTAGTAACATTCCTACGTTTGCCTTTTGCCATCTGGATACCTCTGGTGTTAGTTGGTCCTGCTGCCACTGGCTGTTGGTTGGACCTCCTGTGAGCCTGCAAAGCTATTTCTGCCCCCCCTGGATTACCAGGATTCCCCTGGCACCGATCTCTGGGGCCTGCCTGCTCCTGAGTGACTTTGGAGCCCTAATGTGCCTTGCCCCAAGTGATCTTATATTGGGGAGGCCTTGCACATCCAAAGGCTCAGCCTAGTGGATTCCTGGAGCAGAGGTCGCCAAAGGGAGGCTGGCAGGCTCCTGCCCTGTGCAGGGGTGTGTGATCTCTCCTGGGGGGGGAGGGGGCGTCCCTCTGCCAGGCAGAAGTCTCTCCCCGTCTCTCCAGTGCAGTCCTCGGGAACAGAGGTCGCGGAAGGAAAGCTGGCAGGCTCCCTCCCAGCACGGGGTCCCTCCACCAGGCAGAAGGTCCCACAGCAGAGCTGGCACGCTAGTTATTGCAGATCAGCCCAGCACCTGGGAGCAGGTTACACACAAGCTGCCTGAGACCGAAGCGATATTATGCCTGTCTGTCTCTGAGCCTGGCGGTCCCAACTACCTGGTCACTGGAGCAAAGATGGCGGAGGGCACTCTCCGTGGAGCGGCTCTCCCTGTAGAAGCGATGGCCCGCCGATCTGGCACCCAGACGACCACAGCGCCGACCCGCCCTCGGGCACAGACGGAAGCCCCAACAGGCCGTGTCCCAAGTGATGTTATATTGGGGGTAGGGAGCCTGGGGTACCCGTCTCTCCAGCGCAGTCCGCGGGAACAGAGGTCGCGGAAGGAAAGCTGGCAGGCTCCCTCCCAGCGCGGGGTCCCTCCACCAGGCAGAAGGTCCCGCAGCAGAGCTGGAGCGCTGGTTACTGCGGTAGTTGTATTTTAAAATCAAATTCCTACCAGAGAAAAGTCCCTGGTGAAGTGGTTAGTTGGCAACAACAGCCTCTAGGGAATAGTTGCTTCCTTATAAAGATTTTCTTGTTGCTAAAGCTGCAAAAGAATCACTCTTAAAATGTGTGTGTGTGTGTGTATGTGTGTGTGTGTGTGTGTGTGTGTGTGTTTAAATAAATTGGTGACAAATTTCAGTGTCTTAAAGTTCTACTGAAATACCAAGTTATTACTTTGAGATACATTTTGTTTTGAGATACAGCCCCCAGAGCAGTACTAAATTTTATTGTCTGCCATGCAAACATTCATACTTAGGGAATTATGAGCACACAGTTATATTTAATGGAAATCTCACTTAAGTATGGTGAGATATAGAATTATATTCATGGCAACATAATTAAAGTGCAGAGACAGATAACAAGTAGGTGGAAGTATGTGTAACAATTCAGGGTAATCACCGCACTCTGGGCTGTAGATTAGAGCAAACTATAATGAGGTCTCTATTTAATGAGAACACTTTAATTCTCAACCAAATTAGAGGCAAAGGGTTCTTCAGAGAAGTTTCATCTCCTGGTATTACTGCAGAAGTGGGTGGAAATGCTGTTTTGAAAAGATTCTAATTTGATTTTAGAAGTAGCCAGTAAAATGAAAACTAGAACTGCAGACTTGCTCTTCATAACCTTGTTATGCAAACACAGGATGAACTCCTTATGTAAAGACCCTGTAGATCATCTCTAAACCAAGTATCCAAGCCTCTCCCAACCATCCTATCTCTTTCTCTCCTACTTTAACTCATGTGAATTCCCATAGGGAAGTGCTGATCGTTCCAAATACCATTGTCAGTGCATCTATAACTTCTGTGAATGCTTCTTTCAGAGCATGCCTGGCAAAATTATTAATGCTTAGTGAAATTAGAGCTTGAGAGCTAGGGGCTAATTAGCTAGATTCTTTCTAGTTACTCTGGCTTTGGTCATCCATGAATCTGACTATATCTTCTGATTCCTAAAAGGCCTTCCTTTTTGCCACATTGTTCATCATGTCAGCAGCTTCCCAAAAAAATTTTCAAGGTCCTCTTGTATGAGAAAATAATGTCTACTTTTTACACTCCTAAATCAGTGCCCAGACTATTTTTCACCCTTCCTACCTCCCTATTATGGCTTGCTCCAGCTCTGAAGTACTCAGGTCAAACCTATAGTCCTAATTTCTTAATAACTCTTAACAACTTTCCAAACCTTTCTCCTTTGGGAGCGCTTTAGACCTCAAATGTGACTTCTGCTTCCACATTCTTCTAAGTACAAGTATCCATGGAAACCATTAAACATATTTTTGATGAATACACATCTTCTCAATGATACTGTAAGGCCCTTGTGAAAATTTCTTCATGAGTCGTGATGCCCTCTGCAGCCAGCAGAGTATCCATCTATCCATTACCTAGAGTTATTTCTACAGCCTAGCAGTTAAGAGTGTGAGGTCAGTCTATACAAGATTCATGGAAAGGAGCCGGGCAGTGGTGGCACACGCCTTTAATCCCAGCACTTGGGAGGCAGGGGCAGGCGGATTTCTGAGTTCAAGGCCAGCCTGGTCTACAGAGTGAGTTCCAGGACAGCCCAGGCTATACAGAGAAACTCTGTCTCAAAAAACTAAAAAAAAAAAAAAAAGATTCACGGAAAGGGAGGAATATGGACAGACATTGCCCTATTGACTAATTGATGGAATGTAATATGGATGGTTATGGAATAAACTGACACCATGCACCTCCTGATATGCTGCACAGAGAAGGTCGAAGCTGATCACATTTGTAGCACTCCTGCCAAAAATGGGCCACCTCAGTCAATATCAGAGGGAGCATCAGACAAACAGAATGGAGGGATAGTCTACAAAATAATGTGCCTTTATTCTTCAACATGCCAAAAGTTTGAGAGACAAAGGAAGCATTTGAAGTTAAAGGTGACAAAAGTACCATGACACTTGAATGCTGCATGTAGACATGGATTAGATCCCAGACAAGAATTTTTTTCTACAATACACAATTTAGAAGAATTGTCAGATCCTGAAAAAGTCTGAAGATTGACTAATAGTATTGTTGGACTGTCAGCCAACAGGACAATGGCAATTACACTGCACTCACATGAGAGAATATCTTTGTATTTCAAAAACATACAGTGAAGTATGTAGGGGTAAAGAAGCTTATGTCTACAGTTGACTCCCTAATAGTCCAAAGAGGATGATTTTTCCATGCATGTATATATGTATATAATACATACAAGCATACATATATAGGAAAATACTCTAAAAGGGCGATGTGGCCCACCACAGGAGGGGAACAGGGTTACGTTCAACTGTGAATATGGTACCTGTTCTGTGAATATTCACAAAAACTTCTTTAAAATTTACATTACGTATTTTACCATGCTGCTACATGCCCCCATTCTCAGCCACTTTGTTAGAGCTCATACCAACTCCGGTAAATTCTTGCTAATACTGTGCATGGACAGTGCTTCCCATCTGGAAAACCCAAACTGAGAGGCTCTTGTAACAGTGGGAAGAACAAAAACGAAGTAAAGGGCTGAACAACAGTTTGTGAGGATCTTGTGTCAAAGTGACAGAGGAAAAGCAAGGCAGGAGTGTTAAGATACAATATGCTATGAACAATGGTTCTCTGTAGGCCCAGGTGGTAAATTCAGTGTTCCATCATATATCATTGTGTTTCTGAAAACTCTACGGACCAACACTTAAGAATTAAGATTTCCTTATACACTTGGTTCCCCTGGTGTTTCTGTATTTGTTCTTAGTTTCTTGGTCAGGAAGCTTATTACCACTTTCCCTGCTTTAAACTTTCTGCTAGATTGCTTTGGAAATTTCCTTAGTTTCTGGTATCCTACCGCCCCCGGACCTCTTGCCCTTGTACTTTCGAGTTTGTTTGAATCAACTTTCTATTGCTGTCTTAAAGTATTTGATATAAGTAACTTAAAATGAGGAAATGTTTGTTTCGGTTCATGGTTTCAATTGATGGCAGAAGTGTGTGATAGTAGAAGATAGTTTCTAACCTCACGGTGGCCAGAAGAGAGGGAAAATAGTTGGAAAGAGGGAGAAAAGAGACCAAGGGGAAACTATTCCAATGTATCCTTTAACAGAATGTCCCCAAAGAGCTACCTCTAACTAGGCCCCACCTCCTAAAGGTTTCACAACTTTCCAATAGCACCCAGGAAACAAACCTTCAATACATAGGATTTGGGGGACATTTACAACTGGAAGTCATAAAAATTTTAGCTGTGGGTTCATTATGAATTATCAGCTGATATTTGAGTAATTCAGTTCTTGGCAGACTCCTTTGGGGGAAAATTCAATTTCTTCTGTTATTGGCTAATGTCCTAGTTAAATTTAACTGTCATATAACCTAGATTCATGGAGTTAACTGAGAAAGGAGCATCAATTGAGGGGTTGACAGGATTACCTTAGTGTATGAGCATGGCTTTGGGAGTTGTCTTGATTGTTAATTGATATAGGAGGGGTTGTTAATTGATGTCCTCAGTAGACAACACTACTCTTCAGCAAGTGGTTCTGGGCTCTGTAAGAAGACATTCTAAGCATGGGTCTATGAGTGAGGAAGGAAACAGCCTTCCTCCAAGGCATTTCTTATATTTCCCTGTATGTGAGGGAGTTAGTTCCCTAGCTAGAGGTAATGCAGTGTGGAATAATTATATTCCTGCCTTGAACTGAGGCCCCAACTTCTCTCAAAAGTAGACTGTGACCTGGAAATGGAAATCTTACCCCTCTAAGCTGCTTTTGGTTACATTTTATTACAGCAAGAGAGGTGAACCTAGAACAAAACAATTGGAATGTATGTGTCTTAGTTAGGGTTTTACTGCTGTGAATAGACACCATGACCAAGGAAACTGTTATAAAGGACAACATTTACTTGGGGCTGGCTTAAAGTTTCAGTCCAATATCATCAAGGTAGGAACATGGCAGCATCTAGGCAGGCATGGTGCAGGCAGAGCTGAGAATTCTGCATCTTCATCTGAAGGCTGCTAGTGTAAGATTCACTTCCAGGCAGTTAGGGTAAGGGTCTTATACCCCACACCCACAGTGACACACCTATTCCATCAAGGCCCTACCTTCTAATAGTGCCACTCCCTAGGCCTAGCATATACAAACCATCACATTATGAAAACCTACTAATGCACTGATATATTTCTTTAGTATTTACTCTTTTGAGAGAGTGCTCTGATTCTGGAGAGAATACATCTGAAAGTTACAGTCATTAACTTTTATCTAGAACTTTTGGGAGGAAATAATGAGCATAAATTCACACAAAAATAAGAAACTAGAAATCCAGAAAAAAATGTTCTTTTCATTTCAGTATGTGTCTATGACTTTGAGAGATGGTCTCAAGACTGAGGAGATAAGAGAAGAAAAAACAAAACAAACCAAAAACCAATGGCAACATAATTCTAGGAAATTCCACAAAACGTAATCTGTTTGACTGAAGCATTCACCTGAGAGACAGTGGGTTTCTGAATTTACTGTGAGACTTGTGCTGTTTCCTTTACAAGGTATAGAGAGTATTGCATAGGTATCCATTAAAGGAAATTTTCCTTTATTTGATTTGTCTCTAAAATATCAGTAGTCCTCTGAGTTTAGATTTTAAAACATTGGTGTTTAAAAAAATCAAATAGATTCTAAAATCCAGAACTTTGGCTTTCAGTTCTTAGATATGAAGGGATTATTATCTTTTATTTGTTTTTAAGTTATTTTTTATTCAGAATCTCATGTAGCCCAGGCTAGGTTGAAATATACCATGTAGCTAAGGATGAAGGTCAGATTATACCCATATGATACCATGCCTGGCTTCAAGAGATTGTCTCAATAAAAATATTTGGATATCTAAGCCCTTGTATTCTGTCTTTCTCCATAGAAAAAACATAAAATCCCAAGATATTTTAACTTTTTTTTAATTTCATGTGAAACATTTTTCTGGAAATGAGAACATTTTCCTTTTAGTAGTTTTGGGATTCAACGTAGGCATGTAGTACACTGCTTGTCCTCAGAACAAAGGATGACGGGGAGGGAATTCCCAGAGTCAGCTGCCTTTGTCTGCCTTCACTGTAGATGTACAATGAACAGAGCCTCTGACCATGGACACCATGCTAGGGTTACTGTTTATTCAAGAAGAGGAAGAAAGCTCCTAGAAATCAAAGGGCTCTGCTAAGTTTTGGGAAAGCAAGCTTTTAAATGACCTTCTAAAATTTAGTGTAATATTTGTTGTCAATTCTTTGAGAATTTCATACATTTTGATCACATTCACTTCCATTCCTCTTCCTAATTGCTACCAGATCTATTCCCCACTTCCTCACACCCCCTAATTTTTTATCCTCTCTCTTTTTCTCTTTCTCTCTCTCTTTCTAATCTTTGTTGCATATACACTTATGAGTGTAAGCTCATTCACTGGAGAGTAGTCAACCCATCAGAGACCATATCCGCAAAGAAAACTGACCCTCCCTATTCCAGAAGCATCAACTGTCATTTTTAAGTAGGGTCTTATGAGTACTTCTTATACAGGAAGCATTATCTATGCAGTAATGTTGATTAGCCTGATGTTATCAGATTTTTAAGCAGGCAAGCACAACTATTGTAAGTTCATGAGTGTCGCATACAGAAAATACTGTTTGGCAAGAATCCTTCTTGACTCTGAGAGCTTTTAGCAAATTTTCTCCCTCTTCCTTGATGATGGCTAGGCCTTGTATGCAGAGGAGGCATGTTATAGATGTCTCATTTAAGGCCCAAAACTCCACAGACACTATTATCTGCATTTGATTAGTGTGTCTGTGTTGTGTTAACTGCCACTTACTGCACAAAGAAATTTTTCTCACAAAGTCTTAAAGGTGTACTAATCTATGGGTACAAGGATACAGATTTAGAGGGTAGTTTGATATTATGTCAATTTAGCAAAATAATACTAGTAGATTTACCCCTAGGGCCTGTTACCTCTTCAACCATGAGTTCTGGGCCAAATTTTCAGTACCGGGCATGTGTTTCTTCCTTTTGAGTGGGTCTAAAGTCCAATCAAAAAGTAGTTGGTTACCCCTCTAATGTTTGTGATACTATTTCACTCATGGTTTTTTTTTATACCAGTCATTATTGTAGTTCACATAGTTTAGAGTTGAGTAAGCCTATTTCTGATTCACTCCCTTCCCACCCCAGCAAGTTATATATATATATATGTGTACACACACACATATATATATATATATATATATATATATATATAGTGTGTGTGTGTGTGTGTTATATGTGACACTGTGTCTGTTATTTGGCAACCTCTGGCTTTTGACAAGAGCAGTAATTCCTGTGTATGGTAAGTCCAGTTAAACTTAAATGTGTGTGTGTGTTATTCATAATGATATAATAATAATAGCATGAATAGTGTGGGCTATACATAGGCTAGCCTAGGCTCATGATTAGGGAACTCACAGGTCACAGGAGTAAACTTACTACTATTATTATTTTGCTGAATAAACACAGTCTCACACTACCCTAAAACATTACGGTGATAAGCAACCCCATTACAATTGGATTTAAGGTGCACTCCATTAAAGGAAACACATGCTTTGTTCTATAAATTTGGCTAAGAACCCATGGTTGGGAGCTCACAGGCCCTTTTGGTGAATCTACTACATTTTTTTTTTATTAAATATAATCTTCATTTACATTTCAAGTGGTAAAACCTTTCCCAGTTTCCCCCCTCCCCAAAACCTCCCAACCCCTCCTCCCACTCCCTGCCTCCAAGTATATGCCCCTCCACCTGGCCCACTCCCACCTCCCCCCCTCAATTTCCCCTTGTTAGGGCATCTATTTAGCCTTCACCTGACCAAGGACCACTCCTCACACTGATGCCCAACAAGACATTCCTCTGCCACATTTTTGACTGGAACCATGTGTACCCCTTGGATGCTGGTTTAGTCCCTGGGAGTCCTGGGGTGTCTGGGTGGTCAACATCGTTGTTCTTCCCATGGGGCTGTAAACCCCTTCAGCTCCTCTGGACTGCCCTCTAACTCCTCCATTGGGGACCTCACTCCCAGACCAAATGGTTTGCTACTAGCATCTGCCTCTGTATGTATAAGGCTCTGGCAGGGCCCCTCCGAAGACAACCATGGCATGCTCCTTTTGATATGCGCTTCTTGTCGTTCATAGTAGTGTTGGTGTTTGGTGACTGTTTATAGGGAGAATCCCCAGGTAGGGCAATCTCTGGGTGGCCTTTACTTCAGTCCCTGCTCCACACTTTGCCTCCATTATTGCTCCTGTAAGTATAATGTTCCCTTTCTCAGAGGAACCCAAGCACCCCCACTTCAGTCTTCCAACTTCTTGAGCTTCCTGTGGCCTGTGAATTTTAACTTCTTTATTTTGAGCTTTTGGGCTAACATCCACTTATCAGTGAGTGCAAACCATGTGCGTTCTTTTGTGATAGGGGTACCTCGCTCAGGATGACACTTTCTAGTTCCATCCATTTGCCTAAGAATTTTATGAATTCATTGTTTTTAATAGCTGAATAGTACTCCATTGTGTATATATATCACAGTTTCTGTATCCATTCTGCAGTTGAAGGACATCTGGGTTCTTTCCAGCTTCTGGCTATTATGAATAAGACAGCTATGAACATAGTGGAGCATGTGTCCTTATTACATGTAGGAGCATCTTCTGGGTATATACCCAGGAGTGGTATAGCTGAATCCTCAGGTAGTACTATGTCTACTTTTCTGAGGAATCACCAAACTGATTTCCAGAGTGGTTTTACCAGTTTCCAATCCCACCAACAATGGAGAAGTGTTACTCTTTCCCCACATCCTCTCCAGCATCTGTTGTCCCCTGAGTTTTTCATCTTAGCCATTCTGACCGGTGTGAGGTGGAATCTCAGTGTTGTTTTAATTTGCATTTCCCTAATAACTAAGGATGCTGAACATTTCTTTAGGTGCTATATAGCCATTTGCATTCCCTCACTTGAGAATTCCCTGTTTAGCTCTGTACCCCATTTTTAATAGGGTTATTTGACTCTCTTGAGCCTAACTTCTTGAGTTCTTTGTATACCTTGGATATTAGCCCTCTATCAGATGTAGGATTGGTAAAGATCTTTTCCCAATTTGTTGGTTGCCTTTTTGTCCTACTGACTGTGTCCTTTGCCTAACAGAAGGTTTGCAGCTTCATGAAGTTCCATTTGTCGATTCTTGTTCTTAGGGCATAAGCTATTGGTGTTCTGTTCAGGAACTTTTCCCCTTGCCCACGTGTTCAAGATTCTTCCCCACTTTCTCCTCTATAAGCTTCAGTGTATCTGGTTTTATGTGTAGGTCCTTGATCCACTTGGACTTGAGCTTTGTGCAAGGAGATAAGAATGGATAGATTTGCATTTTTCTGCATGCTGACTGTCAGTTGATCCAGCACCATTTGTTTAAAATGTTGTCTTTTTTCCACTGGATGTTTTTAGCTCCTTTGTCAAATGTCAAGTGACCATACGTGTGTGGGTTCATATCTGGGTCTTCAAATCTATTCCATTGATCTTCCTGCCTGTCACTATACTAATAACAAACAGTTTTTATCACTATTGCTCTGTAATAGAGCTTGAAGTCAGAGATGGTGATTCCCCCAGAAGATCTTTTGTTGTGGAGAATAATTTTTGCTATCCTGGGTTTCTTGTTATTCCAAGTGAATTTGAGAATTGCTCTTGCTAGATCTATGAAGAATTGATTTGGGATTTTGATGGGAATTGCATTGAATCTGTAGATTGCTTTCGGCAAGATGGTCATTTTTACTATATTGACCCTGCCAATCCATGAACATGGGAGATCTTTCCATCTTCTGAGATCTTCTTTGATTTCTTTCTTCAGAGGCTTGAAGTTTTTGTCATACAGATCGTTCACCAAGATATGAAATATTATTTGGACTATTGTGAAGGGTGTCATTTCCCTAATTTCTTTCTCAACTTGTTTATCCTTTGAGTAGAGGAAGGCTATTGATTTGCTTGAGTTAATTTTCTATCCAGTCACTTGGCTGGAGTTGTTTATCAGCTTTAGGAGTTCTCTGGTGGAAGTTTTGGGGTCGCTTAAGTATACTATCATATCATCTGCAAATAGTGATATTTTGACTTCTTCTTTTCCAATTTGTATAACTTTGACCTTTTTTTTGTTGTTGTTGTCTGATAGCACTGGCTAGAACTTGAAGTACTATATTGAATAGATAGGGAGAGAATGGGCAGCCTTGTCTGGTCCCCTATATTAGTAGGATTGCTTCGAGTTTCTCTCCATTTAATTTGATATTGGCTACTGGTTTGCAGTATATTGCTATGTTTAGGTATGGGCCTTGTATTCCCACTCTCTCAAAGACTTTTATCATAAAGGGATGCTAGATTTTGTCAAAAGCTTTTTCAGCATCTAATGAAATGATCATGTGGTTTTTTTTCCTCGAGTTTGTTTATATAGTGGATTATGTTGATGGATTTCTGTATATTGGACCATCCCTGCATCATTGAGATTAAGCCTACCTGATCGTGGTGAATTATAGTTTTGATGCATTCTTGAATTCGGTTGGCCAGAATTTTGTTGAGTATTTTTGCATCGATGTTCATAAGGGAGACTGCTCTGAAGCTCTCCTTCCTTGTTTGTTCTTTGTTTGGTTTAGGTATAAGCGTTATTGTGGCTTCATAGAATGAGTTGTGTTGTGTTCCTTGAGTTTCTGTTTTGTGGAATAGTTTGAAGAGTATCGGTATTAGCTCTTCTTTGAAGATCTGATAGAAATCCCTGCTAAACCCATCTGGCCCAGGGCTCTTTTTTGATGGGAGACTATTAAAAACTGCTTCTATTTTCTCAGGATTTAAGGGACTATTTAGATGGTTTATCTGATCCTGTTTTAATGTTGGTACCTGGTATGTATCAAGAAAGTTGTCCTTTTCATCCTGATTTTCAAACTTTGTTGAGTATGAGTTCTTGTAGTAGGATCTGATGATTTTCTGAATTTCCAGTTTCTGTTGTTATGTCTCCTTTTCATTAATGATTTTATTAATTTGGGTGGTGCTTCTTTGCCCTCTGGTTAGTCCGGCTAAGGGTTTATCTATCTTTTTGATTTTCTCAAAGCCCAGCTCCTGGTTTTGTTGATTCTTTGTATAGTTCTTTTTGTTTCTATTTGGTTGTTTTCTGCCCTGAGTTTGATTATTTTCTGCCGCCTACTCCTCTTGGATATAATTGCGTCTTTTTATTCTAGAGCTTTCAAGTGCTCTGTCAAGCTGTTAGTGTAGGCTCTCTCCATTTTCTTTTTGGAGGCACTCAGAGCTATGAGTTTTCCTCTTAGCACTGCTTTCATTGTGTCCCATAATTTTGGTATGATGTGTTTTCATTTTCATTGAATTCTAAAAATCTTTAATTTCTTTATTTATTTCTTCTTTGACCAAGCTACTATTGAGAAGAGCATGTTCAAAGTCCACATGTATGTGTGTATTCTATTGTTTTTGTTTGCGCTTAAGACTAGCCTTAGTCCGTGGTGATCTGATAAGGTGCATAGAATAATTTCAATATTTCTGTATCTGTTGAGGCCTATTTTGTGACCAATTATATGGTCAGTTTTGGAGAAGGTGCCATGAGGTGCCGAGAAGAATGTATATTCTTTTACTTTAGGTTGGAATGTTTTATAAATATCTGTTAGATACATTTGGTTCATAACTTCAGTTAGTTTCACTGTGTCTCTGTTTAGTTTCTGTTTCCATGATTTGTCCATTGTTGAAAGTGGGGTGTTGAAGTCTCCCACTGTTATTGTGTGCGGTGCAATGTATGCTTTGAGCTTTAGTAAAGTTTCTTTTATGAATGTGGGTGCCCTTGCTTTGGGAGCATAGATTTTCAGAATTGAGAGCTCATCTTTGTAGACTTTTCCTTTGACCAGAATGAAGTGACCCTCCTTATCTTTTTTGACAACTTTTGGTTGAAAGTCAATTTTATCCAATATAAGAATGGCTACTCCAGCTTGTTTCTTGGGACCATTTGCTTACAAAATTGTTTTCCAACCTTTGACTCTGAAGTAGTGACTGCCTTTGTTACTTAGATGGGTTTCTTGTATGCAGCCAAATGTTGGGTCCTGCTTACGCATATAGTCTGTTAGTCTATGTCTTTTTATTGGGGAATTGAGACCATTGATGTTAAGAGATATTAAGGGAAAGTGATTGTTGCTTACTGTTATCGGTTTGTTAAAGGTGAAATTCCGTTTGTGCAGCTATCTTCTACTGGGTTTGTTGAAAGATTACTTTATTGCTTTTTTCTACAGTGTGGTTTCCCACATTGTATTTGTATTTTCCACCCATTATCCTTTGTAGAACTGGATTTGTGGAAAGATATTTTGTAAATTTGCTTTTGTCATGGAACATCTTGTTTTCTCCGTCTATGGTAATTGAAAGTTTTGCTGCGTATAGGAGTCTGGGCTGACATTTATGTTCTTTTAGGGTCTGTATGTCTGCCCAGGATCTTCTAGCTTTCATAGTTTCTGGTGGGAAGTCTGGTGTAATTCTGATAGGTCTACCTTTATATATTACTTGACCTTTTTCCCTTACTACATTTAATATTCTTTCTTTTTTTAGTGCATTTGGTGTTTGGATTATTATGTGACAGGAGGAATTTCTGCTCTGGTCCAGTCTGTTTGGAGTTCTATAGGCTTTCAGTATATTCATGGGCATCTCTTTCTTTAGCTTAGGGAAATTTTCTTCCATAATTTTGTTGAAGATGTTTACTGGTCCTTTAAGATGTAAATCTTTGTTCTTTTCTATACCTACAATATTAAGGTTGGATCTTCTCATTGTGTCCTGGATTTCCTGGATGTTTTGGGTTACCAGTTTTTTGCATTTTGTATTTTCTTTGACTGTTGAGTCAATGATTTCTATGGAATCTTTAGCATCCAAGATTCTTTCTTCTATCTCTTGTATTCTATTGTTGATGCTTGCATCTATGACTCCTGAATTCTTTCCCAGGCTTTCTATCTCCAGAGACGTCTCACGTTGAGATTTCTTTATAGTTTCTACTTCCATTTTTAGATCTTGGATAGTTTTGTTTAGTTCCTTCACTTGTTTGTTTGTGTTTTCCTGAAATTCTTTAAGGAATTTTTGTGTTTCCTCTTTAAGGGCTTCGACCTGTTGACCCATGTTCTCCTGTGTTTCTTTTAGAAATTTTTGTGATTCCTCTTTAAGGACTTCTGCATGTTGACCCATCTTCTCCCATAGTTCCCTAAGGGATTTTTGTGTTGCCTCGTTTAGGGTTTCTACTTGTTGACCCATGTTTTCCTATATTTCTTTAAGGGATTTTTGTGTCTCCTCTTTAAGAACTTCTACCTGTTAACCCATATTCTCTTGCATTTCTTTAAGGGATTTTTGTGATTCTTCTTTAAGGGCTTCTACCTATTGACCCATGTTCTCATTTATTTCTTTAAGGGAGTTATTTATGTCCTTCTTGAATTCCTCTAACAGCATCTTGAGATGTGATTTTAAATCCAGCTCTTGCTTTTCTAATGTGATAGAGTATCTTGGATTTGCTGTTGTGGGAGAACTGGGTTCTGATGGTGCCATGTTGCCTTGCTTTCTCTTGGTAATGATCTTGTGTTTGCCTTTGGCCATCTAGTTAGCTCCAGTGTTAGCTGGTGTTGCTGTCTCTGACTGTGACTTTTCTGTCCTTCAGGCCTGTGTATCTGTACTCCTGGGATTCCCTTTCTCTCAAATATCCTGCATACAGCTGATTTTCCAGGAAGTATCAGGAAATGGGGTCTTCCCTGTGGCAGACTTGGTGAGGGTTGAATGTCCTGCAAACTGTTGGGTCTCAAATGCCCTGCTGCTGCTGGATCTCAGGAAATGGGCTCTTCCCCCATGGCAGACTGAATGCCCTGCTGCTTCTGGATCTTGAATGCCCACTGCTGTTGGATCTCTAGAAAGCACCAGGAAATGGGGTCTTCCCCCATGGCAGACCGAATGCCCTGCTGATGCTGGATCTTGAATGCCCTGCTGCTGCTGGATCTCTAGAAAGCACCAGGAAATGGGGTCTTCCCCTGTGGCAGACCTAGCACAGGTCTACCACATCAGAACAAACAGGACAGGCAGCAAAGGATGGAGGGGTAGAGGAGATGCTAAATGAACATATAATGAAACTGCCTTCTAAATTAGCATCTCTATGTCCATAGATTAGTACAGTTTGCTATTGAAACATCTGTTTCCAAAACCCAAACAAAAATAATCAAATCAAATAAAATGATGTAACTATATGAAATTTCAGAACAGGTGAAACTATAGAGACTTTTGAGAATGGAGACAGGAAAATAAATGATGAGCGATTGTTGGGGCTCCAATGGGGACATGGTAAAACAGCAGAGCACAAAGGAGTGTAAAGACAGTGGAACTGTGATACTATAAGACTGTCAGGATTAAATCATGTAATTATAAACTTGTATGACAACACAGAGTGTCCCAAGATTGACCTCTAATGTAAATTATGAATTTTAATTAACAATGATGTGTCAATGTAGGTTTATCAGTTGTAACAAATGTACTACTCTGATGAGCGATAGTACTAATAGAGGAGGCTATGAATATATGGATAAAATAGGTCCATTGTAGATTGTTGTTGTATTTTCTGCTCCCTCAAGCGGGGGTGGCCGACAAGGAGTAGATCACGTACTCAGGGGAGTTCAGGTGAAATCTTTATTGGTCAGATAAGGCTAGAACCTATGATTAGGCTGTGGAAGGAAAAAGGTGGAGGGAAAAGAAGAAGAGGTTGAAGATGGAGCAGACCCACATGGCCTGGCTGAGCTGCAAGTACCTAGGGATTTCATAAATGGGCAATAGAGTAGTGTAGGGTATATTTGCCCAATCTATGTATGCAGCTTGTATTTACATCAATTGAGTTTTGTGTTCCTTGCATGGACATTTTGGGGTTGAGAGATTTACCATTATAAAGCAGGCTGGTATACTATTAGTCTCTAGTGTTTTCATTTCATGGGGCTAAGGGGAGCTGAGTGAGTGAGAACTGGCATTTTACAGGCCAGCCACAGAGGGTGGATAGCCTGCAAAATGCTGCAAGCAGCAGCTCCAGGCACTTACAGAAAAAACTGGTTTTGGTTAGCAAGCAGAGACCAAGAGAGCTAGCTTGGGAGCGGGTTTTTGACCAGAGCAGCTTGGCACCAAGCTAACCAAGGGCATTGGGCATGACTACAGGCACAATAGCCAGATTTAGTGTGGGCTTTTTTTAAAATTACACACTACAGAGATCTATGGAAACTCCATACCTTCTTTTTACGTTTGCTGTGAACCTAAAACTGACCAAACTAAAAGTCATTTTCAAAAGATAATCAACATCTTAGTTAAATGACTGTGACATGAGACTAATTTTTTAAAGCAGTAGGTACGGAGTAAAACAAGCATAATTATCATAATTTCTTAAACAAAGGCCAGCCTAGGCTCATGATTAGGGAGTTCACAGGCCCCAGGGGTAAACCTAGTATTATCATTTTTCTACAGCAGCAGCATGAGTTTTGTGAAAAACTGGAAGCAGCCAGGGTGTCTAACAGCAGTAACATAGGAGCACTTTGGCTCTTCTGTGTAAAATATTTGTGGTCACTGGTGCCCATGTAGCCATTGAAGTTTGTAGTTTAGAGGAACTCCATATTCTGGGTAAGAGTTATGATTTTGTACTTAGTTGACAAAAATTGTGTGATATCTGAGATCTCAAAAAGGTTACCTGGATTTGTGTATAACTGTAGCTTTGTCTTAGAAAGTTGAGCTGGAAAGTCAAAGAAAAAAATCTTAATGTATGTCAGACTTTCCAGCCTAGGGTTTTATGAGGGAATTAAACTGCAAGGCATCTGTGAGAACGAATTTCACACATTGATTTAATTTGGTAAAGGAAGGTCCAGATAGTAGCTGGTAAGACATTTTGGGGTATGTATATAAGGTGTTTCTGGAAGACATTAGCATCTGAATCAGTAGACTGAACAAAGTTTTGTCTTTTCCTTGTGGGTGGGACGTATCCAATTTCTTGAGAGTCCAAGTAGAACAAAAAAGTAGAGAAAGGCAAATTCATTTTCTATTATCTTGAATTGAACCCATTCATTTTCTCTTGCTCTTGCACATTGTTTCTGGTTGTCAGGATGTAGATTCAGAGCCTTACGCCAATGTCTACCTCTCTAGATTCAGTTCTCTCTCAGTCTTTGGCTTTTAAGATCTATTAATTCTTTGAAAATTTCATGCAAGCATTTTAATTATATTCACCTTCCACTCCTTCTGATTCCTCTCATATCCATTCAAACATCCTTAATCATCCAACTTTATGTTCTTTTATTTTTAAAAATAACACATTAAGTCCAATATGTGCTACTCAAATATTCTTGGGTATAGGGCTGTGATGGTAAGTATATGCTTGTCCCAGGGAGTGGCACTATTAGAAGGTGTGGCCTTGTTGGAGGAAGTGTGTCACTGTAGGGTTGGGCTTACAGATCTTCCTCTTAGATGCCTGATGATGCCCAGTATGCTCCTGGTTTCCTTTGGATAAAGGTGTAGAACCCTCAGCTCCTCCTGCACCATGCCTGCCTGGATGTTGACATGCTTCTGCCTTGATGACAATGGACTAAACCTCTGAACCTGTAAGCCAGCCCCAAGTAGATGTCTTTTATAAAACTTGCATCGGTCATTGGTGTTTGTTCACAGCAGTAAAACCCAAACTAATACAAGGGCTATCTGATAGATGTTGTTGATTTACTAGGGGCCACATCCTTAAAGAAAATTGACTCTCCCTCACCCAGAAGCTATCAATTGCCAATATGTCCTCAGCTAGAGTTGTAATTTCATGGCTACCAATGCCCCCATGATGGGATTTTGTCTGGCTTGATCTTGAGCAGTACTTGTACATGCTGCCATACCACTGTGAGTTCATATATACAAATCCCTCCTGTATCCATATAATACTGTTTCCTTATATTTCTCCACTGTCTCTTATAATCTTTCTTCCCCCTTCCTGTACAATGATCTCTGACCTTTGGAAGGAGGAGATGTAACATAGATGTTTCGTTTAGGGCTGAACATTCTTCAGTTTCTCATTTTCGATAGCTTGAACAGTTGGAGATTCTGTGTTAATCATCATTTATTGCAAAAAGAAGTCTTCTCCAACCATATTTGAAGGATTCACTCATCTCATTAAGAGTCACTTTAATACTGTGTCCATTTAGCAAGAGTAAATGGGCAGCACAAATTAAACTTGATGGGTTATTTTTTATAAAGCAAAGGAGAGAACATAGAGTTGGTGGTTTAGAGTGGTTATGGAAGGAGTTAGGAGGAGTTAGGAGGAGGAAGAGGAAGGAGTTATTGGCCCCAAATATAATGTCAGACATTGATTCTGTCTTGTAGAGGCATCCATAAATCCTACTGTAAAGTGGTTGGTTACTCTTGTAACATTCATTCCACTTTTACACCACTGGGCATGTATTACCAGGCTATTATTGTAGTTCACAGCTAGGTAAGGCTTCTGATTCCTTTTCTCCTCCAGTAGTATGCAGAGAACCTTCCAACATTATGAAAGCTAGTCAATCAGGATGAAGCTTCTAAATGAGTACCAACTTGATTTCTCCATGTTCCATGACTCAAGTTCATGGAGTTTTCAGCAATAAGGTCTTACTATCAGGTTCTTGAGGGTAACAAGGAACACTGGCAATAGCTAGTGATGTTTGGGGGGGGAGGGGGTCAATTGGACCTCACTGACAAATATCTTCAAAATAGATACCTTATTCCTGCCACTGGGCTTTTTTATTGGATGGACTGTGGTGTCTGGCAGGGAAATTGTTCCTCCAAACCCCCCCTATTACAAAGTAATGAAACTCCACTGAAACACACACACACACACACACACACACACACATATAGTGTTGTACCATCAGTTCCTCATGGTCTTCAGGCCTTTGGGCTACATTGAATTATCACTGGATTTGCTGGTTTTCAGTTATAAGTATCATATAGACTTCTTGGTCTATGTTAGTCAATTTTTACTATAAATATTATGGATTATGGTTCTGCTTCTCTGGAGTAATTTGATAAATACAGCATTTCTTTTATGTGTTAAATGGCACTTATAAAAGGCCATTGTTTTGACTGAGTTCTATTATCCGGCCCAACAGATCATATCAAGATGGAGTCAGTCTAAATATGGAGTCACTAATCAATGTGAACTTTGTGCTAATGGGCAGCTAATGAATGACTCTACAATGCTTCCCCCCACCCAGATCTAGGGTAAACGAATTAATAACTTAAGACTGACTAGCATCCTTTAATGTCCTGGGCATGTGGGGAGCCAAACAAGGTCATTCAGCCATGGCTGTCTTATGACCATGAGATTGTTGAACAAAGACCTGCCCAGGAACTGCCGGTACAAAAGGATTCCTCCACCCTTAACTGCAGAATGTCCCTACATGTGCAGATACCAGATGTCTTCACCAGATGCCCTTTGTGCTTCCTGTTGCCAAGAATACCTTGACCCCTCCCTCTTTTGCATTTTGCAAAGGTCACTTCCCCCTAGCTCCCCCTTCCCAACTTCCTCATCCCCACTGCTTAAAACGTGCTGCCTCTGTGACAATAAACGAGACCTTGACAATGGAACCTCGCTTGGTCTCCTTTTTCTCTCCCCTCCTTGACCCTCAGGTAGCGCCTCTTCGGGACCCTGAATAACTGGACCTGCTGGACGGGTCATGGGCAGAAATGGCTGAATGGGGAATTCACATTGAAGAGAGAAATTTAGAGCACTATGAGAAATGGGAGATTATAGGAGAGGACATTGTCTTCCAGTACTTATCTGTAATATGTAACCATTTAAATTATCCAATATTTATACCATTAAAGACATGGGAGGCAGAAACTGAATGTAAAACCAGCTTGCCAGAGAGGTAACTTTGTTTTCTGAACTATATACAAAAATATCTATTCACAAGCCTGATTCTACAACTCAGATCCTTTTGGAATCTTTTTCTGTGTGTCATTCTATAGAGCTAGTCTACCTTTCTCTTGAGTTCCTCCAAACCCATGAGGGCTCCTTAGCTCTCATTACTAGATTACCACTTTACCTGTGTCCTGCCAGCTGCTTCTCTGTTGTTGCTGAAAGCCCAAAGATAAAATCTCTATCTCTTACCCTTACTCGGAGCTCCTTCCATAAAGGCTCTTCCAAGCCTACTAAAAGAGCCCTGTCAAAGGTCCAATTGCTTATAAAAGAAGTCTCTAACTCCTCCCCTATATCTTTGGCAAGATGAACCATGTCACCATCATGAAAGATTGGGGTGCTCCTAGCCAAGGCAGTAGGGGCTAAACCATTTCACCTTTACGGTAGGGTAGCTCAAGGTCACCCAGCTAGCTTTACCTCAGGTCATACAGCAAAGACCAAAAGACTTCTCCCAAATAACTTACAGGAACTTTCCATTCTTTAGCATTTTTATCTAATGAGGCTTTTAGAGGCACACCCAAACTGCATTTCTTCAGGATACACCTATCTGCATCTGACAAACACAATATCTATTTAAGTTTTTATATTTTGCTAACAATTATATTTCTATGTATAATAAGCAAATATCATGTAACATTTATCAGTACTTTCTTACATTGTCTCATGATGAAGCTGCCCAAAGGACTTGATGCAGATTCCTAAAGAAAAGAGCTTATAAATAAATGAGATTAGATGAGATGGTATAACTCTGCCTATAAGACAGTGGCTCTCAGCCTTCCTAATGTTGTGATGCTTTAATACACTTCCTCATGTTGTGATGACCCCAACCATAAATGATATTTGTTACTATTTCCTAACTACAATTTTGCTGTTATGACTTATAATGAAAATATCTAATATTCAGGATATCTGATATGTAAACCCTGAGAAAGGGTTATTCCATCCCCAAAGGGATTGCATCCCTCAGGTTGAGAATTACTGCTTTAGGGCTTTGGTGGGATCCCAGAGGTGAGAGATCTGGGTTCTATTTTGTGCTTCTGACCAAAGATAACCTGGGAAGACATGGCCCTTCACTGTAACTTTCAGATAAAAATTAATCACAAACAAAGCTAAGAAGGCTACTCTCTGTTGTAGGAAGGAAGAGTATTTGGTTTGGTAAGTGTCAGGACAAAAACTGTGAGCTGTGCTGGTTGATGAGAAATAGGAAGTTCAGGGCCCTAGACAAGGTACTCAAGGGTCTTCAAACCATCAGAAAGGGAAAGAAGCCATGAGATTCCAGTAAGTTTTTAAAGTCAAGGGTCCTCAAACTGTCAGAAAGGGAAAGAAGCCATGAGATTCCAGTGAGATTTTAGAATTTTCCATGTGAACTTTATTTAGCACTATAGTGTATCTATTATTTTCATTTGGCCAACACAGATGAATTCAAGTAGAACAAAGTGGAACAGATACTCAAATCTAGAGGAGCTTCCCCATTTTTCTTTTCTATCTAGGACCCAAATCACTTGGATGATGAAAAATGACACCTGCTTTGCTCTTTTCTTTTCTTTTCTCTTAGAAGTGCTTAACCTAGATTAAAAGTATTCATCCCTTTAGCAGATAAGAATTTTCTATTTCTGTGTTAGCTGAATGAGAATGTAATCACCATGTAAGCAGTGTCCTATTATTTTGAAAATATTGCTCTATTTATCCATCTTTTCCTTATGAAGTGACATCATGTTTTTTAAAATTTATTTTTGTTAAACAATGTAATATTTTAAGTTCTTTGAGAAATTCATATATCATATGGTATATTTTGATCATATTGGTTCCTTGTGGAATCACCTAACTCCTCCTAAATCCAGCCTTCCTCCCAACCTCATATCTTATTTTTTTTAAATAACCCACCAAGACCAACTTTTGCTGTCTATATATGCATGAGTGTGGGCAAGCTGTCAGAAGCCACATCCCTAAAGAGAACTGATTTTCCCTCTCCTAGCAGGCAGCAACTCATAAGCCCCTTCGTTCCATCTTCATGCTAGAATGTTGGCACTATCTTTTTCATGGATCCCTGATTTGCTTTCTTACATGGATAATCAGTCCCTTGCTAATGAGAAAAAATTAGTTTTACTACATTGACCTTTAAGTACACTTCCTCCCACCTCCGAAAAGTTTGTCTCTCTTTAATTTTGATGGTAATTTATCCATTCACTTCACATCTTACACATCAAGGATTCCTGACTCTGAAATGATTTCCTTGGTTCATTGTCTCAGAACCTGAATAATTGACTTGGCAACATGAAAAGTTATTTAGAAGAAAAGTGTGATGAAACTCCACTTCATTCGCTACTAAAAATGTCTTCCATAAATCTAGCTTACTGAAGCAATGAGTCTCATAGTATTTAGGCAATTTCCAAATAAGATGGTCATAAAATTATTATGAAATATTAAACTCTATTCTCTATTGATGGTAATGATGGAAATATTAATGTGAACCCACTAAGATATGTGAGGCACATGCTCATCAAAATGGATAAGTGGTGATATGAAAGTATTTTTTCATAAACAGATTACATGCTTTCATTTGTTCTAAGTCTTTTTTAATGAGGAGAAAGATACTTTATATTTAGGAATGTGATATTCATGTCTTCACATTTTTGAGAGTCAAAAGAGTCTCTATAATATGAATTCCTAGATTCACTCCTTGTCTTAGGGTTTCTATTTCTGTGGTGAAACACCATGACAAAATGGAAGTTGAGGAAGAAAGGGTTTGTTTGACTTATACTTCTACATTATAGTCTATCACTGAAGGAAGTCAGGACAAATGTGCCCTTCCCCCAGCCTTTAAGCGGGAAATTCAGACCTCTGTGAGCTTGCCACAACTGCCCACATAGGGTGACACTTGCAACAACTGTTCACTTAGGGTGGAGCTTTCCTACCTAGGTGATGTCTATTGTTCTCCAAGGATCTGCAATTTCCTGAGAGGAGTTAGCCACCTGCTGAGCAGCCTGAACCAGTTTTGCTGCCCAGTTCCCAGCCTTTTGGGGGAAGGGTTTTCCCTGCACCTTTAAATTTGAAACTACCCATTAAACGTAGAGCCTTGATCAGAAAAAATGTTGTCTTGGCTCATTATTTCTCCTGCCCACCTGTCTTTTCTATTTCAGCCCTAGCTCTTGCTCTTCTTCCAGGTGAACTAGGCTACCGTTGGCACCCGAACTAGGGACCTAGAAATAGAGAGACCAACTGAGACCGCAGTCTTTGGTGGAGCTCCACAGAAAATGGAAGAAGTTATGTATCTGGCATAGTACATACAGCATTAATGTTAGCACTATAAATGTCATCTTCTGAAGGCTGTTGTTGCAGTGGTGCAAAAAGGATGGAGGCTAGACTGAATCAGCGTAGGCCCAACACTGATATCATCTAGGGTGTGACAGCAAATTGGGAAGGTGAATTTATTAGGCAATTGCCTGCAGTCTAGAACTCCATCAGGAGAGAGGAATAAGGCATAAAATAAAACAAGAAAAAACAAAAACAAAAAAGCAAAACATATCTTAGAAACATGAGAGAGAATGAGAAAGAGAGAAGGAAAATGGATTTCAGAGCTCTCCTAGGGACAGGAGGAAATTGAGAGACATTCTGTTTCCTCTATGGAGCCTACTGGAGAAATTCTTAGTACTGATGACATCAAGTTCTTTTCTCTCTCTATGTATTATGTGTCTTTGGCACGCCAGTCTGTCCATGTCAGTAAAAACTTTTATGTTAAGTTTGTGTCTTTATTTTGTGGTTTGACTGAATGTTCTTTGTTTCATGTTCAAAAGAAAAAAATGGCTAAAACTTTATCTGTTGGATGTTTATCCCTTGATTTAGTTTTAACTTGTTTCAAATAAATAAATAAATAAATAAACAAACAGCAGTCTCAATTAGCCTTTGCAGACCTGCACCTGTATTTAGAAGTCTGGGGTGGCTGCCAGGTGCTGATTGTCTGCACAAGGCACTCTTAAAGGGACCAGCAGCTTTTTGGTTTCAAGGGTAAGTAAGCTAATGGTCATTTCTCCTAGAAAAATCTCTACAATTGTGATTATTGGATCCAAAGTGCTTTTTCTCTTGAAATAACAGCTAGAAAAAGTAAAAATTTTGTTTGGTTTAAATTTATAATATTTGTGTAGTCGCTTCATTTTTGTTTCTGATTGGTCTTAAAGATATATGTTTTACATGTCTTGGCTATAGAGTGTTGGCTTATAAGTTATTGGGCTTGATTAAAAATTGTTATATTTTCAAAAAAATTGTTATATTTACAAGAAAGTTAGCTTAAAACCGGTAACTCAGGGTTGGAGTCATTTTAAACAACAACATGTGGCATGAGCCAACCCAGGAAAAACACTCCTTTAATGATACTTATAAATTGACATAATATTTTATGCTATTCTTATCCTAGAAGTTAGACTTATAATAGATAAGATTTAAAACAATGTCTTTTTAATGGGGTATTAAAAGTTTCACAGTAATACATTTATATATAAGATCTGGCAGTCAAACTTGTAAAAGTAATGCTTTTCATATTGATTTTAAGAAGAATAGATTGTATAAAATTGGGTTTTGCTTTCCAAAGTTGTAGTTATGCTCTAATATTGCAAGAGAAATGACCTGTCCAGCAGGTCTAGTTATTCAGGGTCCCGAAGAGGCGCTACCTGAGGGTCGAAGGGGAGAGAAAAGAAGGAAACCAAGCAAGGTTCCGTTGTCAAGGTCTCATTTATTGTCACACAGGCAACAAGTTTTAAGCAGTAGGAATGAGGAAGCTGGGAGGGGGAGCTAGGGGGAAGTGGGCTATGGGCCAAGCCCTGAATGAGGAAGTTGGGAGGGGGAACTAGGGGGAAGTGAGCTCTATGGGCCAAGCCCTGGGCCGGGTGCCTGGGACATTCTGCGGTTTTTCCCGGGAAGGTCACAGATTTTTATCTTGGTCTTGATGTCCCTTCAGGAAGGTCAGGAGTTTCACTCGAGGGGAGGGGCGGCCTGTCTATGTAGCTGGCAGTTGGCCTGTCAGCCCCCAACATGTCCCCCTTCTTTGTATAATTGATGGAGAGTCTGTCTTAGGCTACATGATGTGCACCCACAGCCAGCACCTAGAAGAGAGGGGTAGAGCCTCTGTTTAGGCTACGTGAGGTGCCTCCATGCCCAGAACCCCCAATAGGAGTTTGCTCCCTGGGCAATGGCCTCACGATCCTCCCATCATGGAGTCACTCTACAGCCCTGAGATCATGCTCTACCGACTGAGTTAGCCGGGCTCTCAGGTGTGCATCTGGCATGTGGCATCATGATACTCCCGTCATGGACGTCTCCATAGCTTTTTAAACCAAGGGTTTTGGTAGTCTGTGGCCAGTATCGAGAAATTGAGGCCAGCAGAGGGGGTGCCCAAGGGCCCCTTGTAGGCACCCGGGTCATTATCTCTGACCTCTAGCCGATGTTAATGCACTGAAACTGGCTTGTTGGTGAAAGCGGCATCCACCTGTGACTTGACAAAAAGAGTTAATTTTTGGAAGGCCCACGGCCCAAAAGAAATGAGTATGAGAAGGCCCACCAAATGTCCCAAAAGACTAGGTAACAGAGTAGAGAGCCAAGGGGATGTCAAGAACCAGTTTTGATACCATGATTCTTGTTTCTCTCTTTCTTTCTTGTGGTTTTCTAGACTTTCCCTGACCTTTTTTAGGCTATCTTCAACCAATCCTGTCTTGTCTGCATAAAAGCAGCATTCTTCTTTAAGGGCAGTACATAACCCACCTTGTTGTAAAAGGAGCAAATCTAAACCTCTTCTGTTTGGTAACACTACCTCAGAGAGGGATGTAACAGAATCTTTAAGATTCTTTAGTCCTAACTATAGCTCTTGTAGGCCTCTATCGACCACCAAGCTAAGCTGCGCATACTGCTGACTGGAAGTGACCAAGGAGGCAATTCCTGTTCCGGCCCCTGTGGCTCCCAAACCAAGGAGTATAGCCAGGGTGACTGCTGTTATAGGTTCTCTCTTTTGTCTGGACAAATGAGTTCCCCTTTCCCAAAAATTAAGGAGCTCATCAGAATCATGAATGGTCAATCGAGGGAGGAGCTTGACAAACACACAATATTCTCTATTCTCTAAAAAGGCAGCTGAAGATATAAAAGTGGTCAATCCCGAGGAGCAAGCAAGATAGGAATCATTAGAAACAGCAACGTATTGAAAGGAAGCATTAATTACAATAGTTTGATTGCAAACCTCAATCAGGGTCTTGGGGGGCAGCATATCAGGCCCCAGAAGGCACATGCCTAGGCCAGAAATTTGGCCAAGGGTGAGTCCTTGCTTCTCTGGAGGACTCTGCCACAGAAGCGAGGTATCATTAGTGGGTAACAATTCTCCAAAGCTTGCAATCCCTTCATAAAAGGGCGGGGAGGGTGAATAACAGACCCAACATTCCTCTAAAATGGAAAAATTAGCTTCATGTATGGCTTGTATCAAAGCATTAGCTAATGACAGCACAAGCTCAGTAGACAAGGGAGGACCCATAGGTAGAGTAGGCTGAAACAAAGGATTGGGTGTTCAGGTATCTGGGATAGTGGGTGTTGCAGAGACCTGGTTTCCAGATAGATGTCTACTACCTCTAGCTCTTAACTGTAGCTCAGGTTTTGGGCCAACAGCGGCTGTTTGGGGAGCAGGGATCGTTTTTGATAACTTCATCTTGAAGGTTAGCCGCATATCATAATCATCCTTATATAGGCGGAGACCCCATTGGGCTCCTCTAGAGTTTTCCTAATCAAATTTTTTACCCGGGCAGACATAAAGTCCCCAGGGAAGGAGCATTAAGTGTTTTTGCCTACCTTCAGTGGAGCACCCGGGGGACCAGTTAGAATCCAAAAGCTCGGGCGCGCTTTTTTGAGGGACAAAGGTGTCAGGAGTACCCCAATACGCACTAGCTCCCCGAGCGAGCTGGTGAGCAACCACCTCATTGGGGTTACACATCATCATCCCCATTTGAGAGAGAATGTCTCTCCCCCAAAGATTGACAGGGAGGCCCTCAACAATAAAAGGCTGTACAGTGCCCGAATTCCCCTCTGAATCTTTCCATGTCAACAACTTTGAACTTTGTAAGGTATTTTTAGACTGGCCAATGCCTTGTAAATGAGTCATCGAGGGCTGGAGAGGCCAGGCAGAAGGCCAGGAGCTCAAACTAAGAACTGTGGTGTCAGCTCCCGTATCTATAATGCGGTCAAACTTTCGCCCGTCCAACATAAGGCACAAGGAGGGGTGTTCCTTAGAGAGTTGCTGGACCCAGTAGACATCAGAGGAACCAGGTTGGCTATCTCCTCTGAGCCCTCCCATGTGAGCACCAGAGGAATCAAGCAGGAGAGGGAGCGCCTGGGCTACTCTCTGACGAGGGAGAATGGTGACCGGGCCCTTTTCTGCCTTAAAACTTTTATCTCTCCAGTACAGTCTGCGTCCACAAGCGACGGGTGGACACCAAGACCCTGCATGGTAGCTGAGGCATGCCCTATAATGAAAAAAAATGTGCCAGATGGTGGGGGTCCAAAAATTCCTGTGGAGAGAACCTAAACACCATCTTGGGGGTTCAAAATTGTGTGGGACGAGGCACACAGGTCCAGTCCTGTGCTCCCTGCTGTTGCCTTAGATAAGCTGGTGCCGCAGGAGCTTGGTGCTGTACTTGGGGGTGTGTGGTCATCTGTGGGTAGGGGCCCTGGTGCGGGGGCCCCTTGGCCGTTTCCCTGGACCGCAGGGAGGGCTTGCCCATTAGCATCAGTTCTAGACCGACATTCCTTGGCCCAATGGCAGCCTTTCCTACGGCGAGGGCAAACTCTCTGCGCGGTAGGCTTAGGGGCCCCTTGGCCAATGACGGGATTAAATGGCTGGCTGGGGTTGAGAGTGCTACATTCTCTAGCAAAGTGACCAGGCTGCCCACATCTAAAGCATGTTTTGCCTCTAGGGCGGCCAGAATCTCCAGTTTTTTGGAACACAGCCCCGATAGCTAAACTTGATGTGAGAAGGAGTCAACATCATTGCAAAGTTTAATCATTCCTGTAATATCAAGATCTTTGGTCTTGCCTCGTAACGTGGCTTTGCATGCCGAGTTAGCATTTTTTAAGAGCAAGCTGCTTAATGAGGAGCCCCTCACTTTCACTTTGACCTAGGATTCTCTCTGCTGCTTCCTGTAATCTCCCCACAAATTGAGCGTAGGGTTCCTGGGCCCCCTGGACTATTTTAGTTAAGGGGGTGGTGAGGGCTCCTGGAGTAGGAACTGCTCTCCAGGCAGATAAGGCAGCCTGCGCTGTTTGAGCCAGTATGCCAGGGGACAATCCTAATTGTTTTTCCTCAGAGGCAAATGGGCCCCTCCCACACAACTTGTCTGCCGTCCAAGAGGCGGTCCTGCCTAGAGGGATTTTTCTGTTCCTAGCGGCCAGACTCTCGGCCCTATCTATGAATTCAGATTTCCAGTTAAGTATTGTCCTCTGGTGAGGACAGACTGCACCACCTTAGTCCATTCACTAGGAGTCAGATATCCGGACCCCGCAAGTCCTTCTAAAACAGACAAGGTAAAGGGTGCAGTTAAACCATAATTTTTAACAGATGAGTGTAATTCTTTGATATGTTTAAGTTTGAGTTTCTTGTACACGGGACGTAAGGTCTCGTATTCACCTTGATCGGAGTCCTACTCCTCAGAGTCTACAGCTACCTCATCATAATCAGTTTCCTCTTCGATCTCCTCCCCTTGGTTATGATAGGTACTATCTGATGCAGGCTCATCTCGGGCGGTTTAGTTCGCGTCCTTAGGCTGTCTAACTCGGACTCCTCCCTGGCTTGCCTGGCACGTGCCCTAGTCATAACTGGGAAAGTTAACTTTGGCTGGGATCTTTTTATGGCGTTAAATGGTCTTTTGGGGGCATCTTGTCCCTTTCTCATGGTCTCTTGTAAATTTTGAATATCTTAAGTAAGATCTCCTAACAGCATTATTAACAGATCTATCCAGGTGTGGTTCAAAATAAAGTTTAAACTTAAGATCTATGAAAGGTTAATAAGGCTACGTAGAACTTATAAAGGCTTTAAAATCCTGCCTACTTCATACAACATTATTATGGATTTGGAAAGTTGTTTTTTCCTTTGCATCCTGATAATTGTAAAAGGTTTGCTTCTAGTGAACTAATTTTAAGGTTTTGCTTTTAGTGAGCTAATTTTAAAGAACCAATGAAGCAATATCATTGGAAAGTTTTTCCTCAAGGAATGGCTGATAGCCTTACCTTATTTGAGAAAAAATGTTTTGTCTCTGCTTCAATACAAGAAGCTAGGACTTTAAATCTTTCAGTGTATATTATTCATGGAATTTTATTACAGGCCTTTGCTCTTACAATGGGTTTTTAAAATTTTGAAGTAGTTGTTGCTCCAGAATATATCAATTATATCCTAAACAAATTGGCAGAGAAAATTCAAATAAGAAAAGGTAATTTACTTACTCTAAATGATTATCACAAGTTGTAAGGAGATATTAATTGACTAAGACTTCACCTAAAGCTCACCACAGGAGGACTTAAGCCTCTCATGATCTCAAGGGGGATGCAAATTAACTGGTGAGAGACAAAGAGCTTTACAGATAGTAGAGAAAGCTACTGTATTCAATTGCTGCTTGTTTATATTTTGTATTCACAATTCCTTGGCAAAGGGAACATCCTTTTCCATCTCTGAGTGAAGTTTTAACATCCTATTATGAAGCTGTTGTTGTGTTAATAAAAAATTGTAGGATAGAATCATGAAAGTATTTTTAAAAAGATGAATTAAGAACCTGATGAAACATTTGTTCCTTCTTTCAAACACAAATTAAATTGGTTATTACAGAGTATTGATATTTGGCCTATTGCATGACAAACATTTTAGGCAAAATTGTAAATTTTTATCCAAAAGACAAGTTGTTAAAATTTGTTTCCATGCACTCTTTTGTATTTCCTATAGATTTTTACATGCATCCCATAAAGAATACATCTGTATTTATAAACAGCTCTTCTACAGGAGAGAAGTTTATGTAGTTAGATCACAAGTTTATTATTTTGAGTTTCAACCCTGCTACAGCACAGATAATTGGGTGCTGTAGCCACTATTTTTAAAATGTTAAAAAAAATCAAGCTTTTAATTTGCATACTGATAGCCTATATATATATATAGCTTATGGCTTACAATTGCTTGAAATTGTTCCTTTTTTTAGATACTACTAATTCTTAAATTTTACAATTATTTATGCAAATAATACTCAAGTTAATAAAAGATACTGTTCCTCTAAAGGACTGTCTTTTGGACATTTAAGAGCTCATCCCAGGGCTGGAGAGATGGCTCAGTTGTTAAAGGCTAGGCTCACAACCAAAAATAAAAGAATTCAAATCCCAGCAACCACATGGAGGCACACAACCATCCGTAATGAGATCTGAAACCCTCTTCTGGTGTGTCTGAAGACAGTTACAGTGTGCTTATATAAATGAATTAATAAATCTTTTAAAAAACAGCTTGTCCTAAGGCAATGCCATAAGAGATTTATATCCCAGACAGACTATAGGCCTTACATAGGAACAATTGGACAAGCAATCATATTCTTTACATCATCAAAATAGTAATGGCTTGAGAATAATTTGATAATTTTAGAGAATGTGCACATCAGATTGAAAAGACTTGTTCTCAGTGTCCTCAGTTTCTACCTGTACCACATAATGGTGTTTATTCTAGAGGACTTAAATACTACAAGTGAATGGTACTCATATTTCTGATTTTAGAAAATTAAAATAGATACATGTGACTAATGATACCTTTTCAAGCTTTCTAGTTACAATTGCTCTACCAGGAGAAACAACTAAAGATGCTACATTTATTTTCTATGCTTGCATAGTCATTGCCTACATTATTGTCTATGTTTGGTGTTCCAACTCAAATTAAAACAGATAATGAAACTGGCTATTTATTACAGTCAAGCATTTGAGGTGTTTTGACAACAATTTAATAACAACTTAATTCTTTATAATTCTCAATGACAAAGTATTGTGGAACTTTAAAACAATATCTTCTTAAAAAACAAAAAGGGGAATTATATCCCCATGCATATTATTTAAATCATGCTTTTATATTTTTACAATTTTAAAATTTGGATGCCAAGGAACTCCTTGCTGAGTGTCTATAGCATCCTACAACTAGGCATACTCATGCCTAGGTGAGATGGAAGGATCTGCTTATTGGCATATGGCATGATCCTGATCAGGTATGGGGAAGAGGGCATGGCTGTGTTTTTTCCACAGAATGCTGCAGAAACACGCTAGCTGCCAGAGTGATTGGTGTGGCATGCTGAAGATAATGCTGACCAGTGAGCTTGCTGAAGTGTCCTGACAATGGTGACAGGAAAGCTGTGTTGGGTGTATGTTCTTGACCAACTTTACTTGCCTATGTCGCAGATTAGATAAACTGCCTTGCTTCAAGCTTTCAGACCTTGTGTGACAGAGAACATGGACACTGTGAAAACCGAATTAGAAAAATTAATCTAAAGGAGGAGTTATAATGACTCTTCTCTTTCCTTTAATGTGATCAGTTATTCTGACTCAATCATGGTCTGGTCTAGAAATAAATTCAATATTGGAGATTCTGATTATGAAGATGGCTAAATATCTTTATCAGCCAGCTGAGTTAAATTGGAACATAGCCTCCACTCTTTCTGATAAGTAACAGTTTCTCTGCTGATTCTCAAAACCACCTCACACACCCCAGAGGCCAGGCTTTGTGTCTGATAGTTGCTAATTTGCAACTGAATTGAATACCTTGGGAAATCCACAGACAAGTTAATCCTGTTTTGCTCCTAACTTCTGACTTTGTATTTCAAGCAGGCTGGTTGTTTCTCCCCAGGCTCACCTGACTCAGCAACTCACAGGACAGTTTTTCACTGCTATGAAGAAATGCACTGAGTGCATATTTATAGGTCCTTGTGGCTTGGTCTGATATTGGGAAATGGGTATGCTATGAAGGCCTGCAGCCAAAAACGGGCAACTAAGGAATTATAATATTCTCTGATCTAAGACAGAGGCATGCACCGAAAGGCCATGTTTGTTTATTATAATAAACACTAATAAGGCCGTGTTTGTTCAAACACAAATAAGGTGCATGTGACCTTAAATACGGGTAAGAGAGAATATATAACCTTTGACCTAAGTCAGGTGGGGCCGCCAGCCACCATAATTCCCAGACAGGACTATGGAGCATAAGTAAATCTTTTGCCCAAGTCCAGTCAATTTTAATAAATCAAAAGGGAGAAATTGTGCCTTCCCTGCAAGCCTTTGAGCGGGAATTCCAGACCTCAGTGCTAGCCACAGCCTCCCCCACCTAAGGTGGAGCTCTTGGACCAAGGTGAAGTCTATTGTTCTTCAAGGACCTGCAGTTTCCTGAGTGAAACCAGCCACATGCTGAGCAACCAAACCAGTTCTGCAGAGTTCCCAGGCTTTGGGGGAAGGGCTTTCCCCCACCTTTAAATTTGGAGCTCCCATTAAACAGTGAGCTTTGATCAGAAAAACTTTGTCTTGGCTCCTTATTTCCCCCACCTGTCATTTCTATTTTATCCCCAGCTTTCCTTTCAGGTGACCTCACTTCCCCATAGCCACAGGTGGTTACAATGCCTGTTTTATTTCTTAAATCTATGAGACACAAAATAGAAAAAACAAAGCTTTAGGGTGAAATACACACACACACACACACACACACACACACACACACACACACAAGACTATAATAAGTAAAAACCTTTCATATAATTTAAATCATTTAAAAAAAGATTAAAAAGTATCATTGTGTAATGGAAGAGTTTTAAATATGAATAATATAGTAGTTTTTTATAATGAATTTATATTAGGATTCTTAGATACAATAATAACATTATGATTACATAAGAAAATGTTCTCATTGAGAGATGCATATTGAACTGTTCAGTATTTCTTATAATAGTTTTCATTTTCAAACGCTTCAGCATACACACATACACACACAGATAGATAGATAGATAGATAGACAGACAGACAGACAGACAGACAGACAGACAGACAGACAGATAGATAGATGACAGATTGATAGATAAAATGAATGCTGCAAAATTTGAACAATTCTTGAATCTATATGAATATTATACTCTTTTTATTTTTACATATTTGCAAATTTCAAATGTAAAAGCAAAAACAAAAGAATTTTCCACATAGGAGTAGATTTTGTACTAATATGTTCAGTTAGGCCAGTCATTCAGCAAACAAACCAACTTTTATTTAGGTACCTGTGGTAGATGGAATTCTAAAAAATGGCTCTCTGAATTGCTTATATTCTCATCTCAGACCCTTTGACTGTAATATCTCTCCCCTAAATTATGTTATACTACCCAGTTAATCTTAAGATAGATTATTGTAGCAATCATCACCCAATCAAGGGAGTCTTTTTTAAGTGGAAATTTATGGTTGGTGACAAAAAAAGAAGTCAAAGAGACCCAAGAGCAAGAACGATTTGCTGCATTGATGCTAGATTAAAAGATGAGAGAAAGTGAGTTATCAAAAAGGGAATATAGGTAACATATAGAAAGAGAATTTATCTTTTACTCCAGAAAGACAAACACCATATATTCTCTTTCATACAAGGATCCTAGCCTCTAATTTTTAAATTTATGCATTAAATTGGCATGCCTGCAGAAACCAGGAAGCTAGAAAGTCACCATAGTAGTGGAAAGAAACCTTAGCTGGGTGGAATGGGTGTGTGTTGTAGAATGCATGTAATCTGAAAGGCAAAGGGAGGATACTAGAAATGAAAAGGTTTAACCAGAGTTGGAAGAGAGGAAATTGTGACAGAGAAAGGGTAACCAAAACCAAGACACAAAAATTGACATGGAAACCTACTATTTTGTAACTTAATTAACAATATAGTAAATACCATCTTAAATGGAAGTATCCAGAACCATAGGCTATTAAATAAAACTCCTATTGCCAGGTATAAGATACCTTCCTATGAGCTGCTAGTCAGGAAGGTCTCTCAAACACCCAGAACAATATTGGCTATTGCCCATGATCTCAGTTGCCCTTTGGAGCTAGATGGTAAGACTGTGTTTTTGACAACATGACATACTTTTCGCTTCAGGGCATCACACACACACATGTGTATCCATGGGTAGTAGTGTGTGTGGTGGTGGTGGTGGGTATACCCTATTTGTATGTGTGTGTGAGTACACATATGTGTGGAAGTCAGTAGACAGCTTGAGGTGTAATTTCTCCTTCAGGAATTTTCTACTTTGCTTTGTGAGATAGGCTCTCTCACTGGTACTTGGGGCCTACCAATTAGGCTAAGCTGCCTGACTAGCTGGCCCCAGGGATCCACCTGTTTCTGCCTTTTCAATATTGGGATTGCAAGTACATGGAACTATGCCTGACTGTAGGATCTGGTTAAGTACTTTACTAAGTTAATCCTCCATCTGCTTGAAAAATAATTACTACTACTACTACTTCATTATTTGTACAGCTGGAATGGAATCCAGTCAAGCCCTCACACAGGCTATGCAAGCATTTTACAGCTGAGCCATGGCTTCAGCTGGAAGAGAGATCTCTCCCAGAATCTCCAGAGTAATGCAGCTTGACGTTCAACTTCATGAGGCTCAGAGCAGAAAATACTCTGGAGACTGCTTAGACTTTGGATGTGCAGAACTATAAGGGAATACATGGAGTTATTTAAGCCAGTGGATTTGTGGTATTTTGTTATGTCAATAATAGAAATCTAATATAGTAAATTAGATTTATCTTTAGGAAAATATTTATGAACTTTGGAGTTTGGGTCTATTGTTAAGTTTTGTAAATCTGGGTTGCCTTTCTCTATTGCTGAAAACTACAACTCATATTTCTGAATTACATAAATGTGTATGAATGAATATAAAATGTATATAAACTTATCTCCCCTCACTTCTGGATCTCCTAAATATGCATGTCACCAAAATGATTTTCATCTTATTTTTCTGGTACAGAAATACATATATGAGTTCAAATATATTTTATAATCATAAAAATCAAACATTTGGCAGATTTTTCTTATAGAAAGTTAAACATGAAAGCAGTTTTGAACTATGACATAGGCAGGGATGGTGAGGTAAGAAACCACAAAAAGTCTGTTCCTTCTTAAGGAATTTGTTAAAAATTAATTTTTCAGAACTCTGGAAAATAAAAAAAGGCTTACAAAAATCTAAGAAATGTCATTGAAGAGAAGCATCTGCATGTCAATAAGAATAGAGACTTGTGGCACTTTAACTTGCCACATAGCATCCTAATTTCCCTAGATCCATGGGAATCTTAAAACACAACAATCACATGCTAGAGTGTTTTGAAAACTAACAACCTAACAGCCACTGGGGATACAAGAGAATTACAGATACCCCCAAAGTATCATCTCAAGAGAAGTCATTGCTAGGTCACATCTGTCAGTTTTCTAGAAACATAATGTGGTGGTAGAAATGGTCCCCATAGGTTCATATATTTGAATGCTTAGTCTCCAGGGAGTGACACTACTAAGAGGTGTGGCCTTATTGGAATAGGTATGACCCTGTCAGAGGAAGTGCATTACTGGAGATGGGGCTTGGGGTTTCAAATGCTTAAGTCAGCCCCAGTGTATCTCTTTCTGCTTCCTGTCAATCTGGATGTAGAATTCTCAGTTACTTCTCCAATACCATGTCTGTCTACATACTGCCACATTTCCCACCATGAGGATAGTGGACTAAACCTCTGAAACTATAAGCCAGCCCCAATTAAATAGTTCCTTTTACAACAGTTGTCATGGTATCTTTCTGTAGAAATAAAATAGTGACTGAGACACATACCAGTCAAACAGAAATAGCAGAATGGACTAGTCATGATTGATGACCACAGAGAGAATACATTACTTTCAAATATATACATGAATTGGGAAACAAAGTAAGGAAAACATATATCATAAATAACAAGCAGAAGTGATACACTGGTTATATTGTATATACTTTTAGGGGATATAATTGACTTAAAGGCTTTAAAGACTTCTGCTCTAAAATGTCTGCTTGTGCACTTGTATGAATTTGTGTGTACCATGTACATGCAGATGCACTTGGAGGCGAGAAGAGGTGTTGGAATCCTCAGAACTATAGATATAGGTGGATGTGAGCTGTCTGATGGTGGGTGGGTGCTAGAAATGTAACCTGAGCCTTTACAAGCACTGCCAGCACTCTTAACTGCTGATGTATTTCACTAGCTCCATTCCTTAAAAATTCAATATTTTTAAAATCAATTCTCTGGGATTTCATACATGCATACAATGTATTTTGGTCATATTCACTCCCCATCTTTTCCCCAATTTCTCCTCAATCTACCCCACCCAAGTTTATATCCTCTTTATTTTTTAATAACACAGTGAATCTACTTCTTGCTCTCCAAATATGCATGGGTATGGGGCCATAGACAATGGCATGTTCAATCTATCAGGGATCTTTCCCTTAAAGAAAACTGACTCTCCCTCCTGTTGCAGTTACCAAGTGTTAGTAGCTCCTCAGCTAGGAGTAGAGAGCTTCTTCCATCCATGCGAGAATGCTGGCTGGCTTGACTTTGTGCAGGAAACCACAGCCGCTGTGCCTTCATACATGCAGAGATCCTGGCACATCCACATGACATTTCATGTAGGTACTGCCTGACCTCTGGAGACTTACAAGAAGAAAACATTCTTATAAGTAACAGATAAGGCTGGGCAGTAGTGGCTCATACCTTTCATCCTAGCACTTGGGAGGCAGAGGCAGGCAGGATTTCTGAGTACGAGGCCAGCCTGGTCTACAAAGTGAGTTCCAGGACAGCCAGGGCTATAGAGAGAAACCCTGTCTCAAAAAACAAAACAAAACAAAACAAAACAAACAAAACAAAAAACAAAAACAACAACAAAAAAAATGAGTATCAAGTAACAGATGAGCTGTTTTTCCAATGATACAATATAAATAAATCCTTGGAGAATATGTAACAACTACAAATATGTATCATCCTAACAACAGAGCAATATAATATATGGTGAAGTATAATTGGCACTATACTATTAAAAAGAATACAATAGAAAAGAGAAAAATATAGATAGAATCAAAAAATCAAAAGTAGGTCCCTTGACAATACTGACAACATTGGCAAATGTGTAGCTAGACTGACCAAGAAGGAAAAGAAAGGAACTACTGAGCCTCCTGCTATTAGTCTCCGGTGCTGAGATTACAGGTGTGTGCCACATTTTATGTAATAGTTTTAAAGACATATTTTTGAAAATTGCTTCAAGTCTTCTTGTCTACCAGACACAAATCCAGTGTGCTCACACACAGGAGAGCATGTGTCACACAGTAGACAACATAGTGTACGTTAGGTAGACGTATGTAAAGGTGGGAACTTTTTTTTTTTAAACTTCTGCCTATCTTAGGTTTGCTGCCCATCTTAAGATAGCCAGGCAAATGTAGGCTGGGAGAAGAAATGTCTGGCAGAGGAAAAAATGAGGAAATACCACTGTAACTGCCTGCAGTTACATCGAACGGATTACCTGGAAAGGGAGCTAGAGATGGATGGGAAAGCTGCAAGAAAAGAATGAGACCAAGACAAGATCAAGGCCCCAAATTTTAATGGCTGACTCAGAATTTAAAGTTGGGGGTGAAACCCTTCCCCCAAGGTTCGAGGGTCTGTTCAGGAGAACCAGTTTGGCTGCTCAACTGGTGTTGGCTCTACGGCTCAGCCGGTCGCCTGCTTAATTCAGGAAGTTGTAGATATGGAAGAACAATGGACTTCACCTTGGTCCCAGTGCTCCACCCTAGGTGGGGGGGGGGGAGGCTGTGGCTAGCACTGAGGTTGGGAATTCCAGCTCAAAGGCTGTGGGGCGGGGGGAGGGGGTCGGGGCGGAGGCGGGGAGGGCACATACCACACCAGTAGTTCTAAAATCATAAACAAAGAAATGAGGAAGTAGATTTAGCTTGACACGCAAGGTTCCGCAAATCAGTCACCTGGCAAGGCTCATATTCACCTGGCTTGGCCAGGGTGTATCTCGGATTCAGAGGCAATAGGTAGTGAAGAAGAGGAGCAGACAGATCTCAGTCCCTAGATTAGGTATTGTTCCTGGAAATCCTGGCATGGCCACTCCTCCCTCCAGTCACTGGTGTAAGCCAGTAGAAAGAAGTCAGATCTCAAGAAACAAGTTGTTTGTTTTTTGGCATTTGTTCTTATAAACACAGTTTCTTCCAGTTAAGGAAGATGAACATAACTGCAACTGCTGAATTGACAATACCTTGTCAATTCCTTCCATGTCCTCTGGGATACTTTTCTTCAAGATGAAGACTGCAGGAGATCCACATGGGTCTTGCTGTGACTTAGGAGCACACGTAAGTATTTCTTGTTTGTATTCCAGCAATACTAGAGATAGTCACATTTTAATTCTTCATCTATTGTGAATGTATATCTGTGAATGCATATTCATGTGGGGACATTGTGCACATATGGTTGGAGGCCAGGAGTTAATGTCTGGTGTCTTCCTCAGCTTTTCCCTATTTGTTTGTTTGTTGGTTGGTTGGTTGATTTTAGACAGGATCTCTCTCTGAACCTGGAACTCACCAATTCAACTAGATTGGCCAGCCAGCATACCTTAGAGATCCTCCTGTCTCCACTTTTGAGTAACAGGATTATGGGTGTGTCCCATCGCTCCTGTCTTTTCACATTGATTCTGGAAATGAAACTTAGATCTTTGTATTTATCTGTTAAGCACTTCAGAGACTGTGCCATCCTCCAAGCCCCAGGGTGCAACATTTTAAATGTTGTGTTGGGGTGTTAGAATTATCCAGTATACTTGTGTACAGAAAGATCAGGATCTTAACATAGAATTTTATGAAGAAAAGCCTGCTCAGTTTCATAGCATGTTTGAAGACTGTATGACTGTCCCTTATTTGGCAAAGTAATGGAAAGCGTTCTCTAGTTTTTTTTAAATCAAGAATTCTTAATTTTTAAAAATTCAAGGATCTGTTAAAAAACAGTTTGAGACAATGTTTCACAAAGGAAAGTATTTTTATTTGTTTTGTTTAGCATTAGTTTTTTTAAAACAAAGGTCTGAATATGTGCTGTCAATCTGTTGACTGTAGAATGTGTTACAACATAGATTAAATAACAGTAGCTTACAAATATTGTTATTTTTTAAATATTTCAGTAATTACTGTATAATAAAATATGCTGTAGTAGTACATTTAAACCAATGTAGTAGTCATGTGTTCATGGGTTTGTCTATTTGGTTGATCCATCTGCTATGGGGTTTTTGTAGGACAATATAATTCTCTTTTCAAATATTTCCTTCAGTGATAAGGCCCACTCTTCTTTACATAGAGAGATAACCTCTGGATTCCCACTTCTAGAAAAGTAGAAGCTGTCTCACACAGAAACAAAACTTTGTAAGAGTGCTATAACACTAATTAGGTCTGTCCAGGATCTAGAAATAAGGACACAAAGCCAGGAAGCTATTTTCCCCCTGGGTACTCAAATTAATTCCAGCAGGGAAACTGAGAGACCAAACTAAGGAAACAGTCAAGAAATGAGGGAGACTTTGGAACATTTCCTCAAAGGACTACATCCTATAGTAGGAAATCAACCTGGGATCATGGCAATTACAGAACTTGGTCAAGTAAATGTATGCTAGTATTTCTATGTTCCCAGACACTATCCCCAAACAAACAAAACTCACATTTGGGAGAAGGCAACACTTATAAATCAAATTATTTCTGCAGACAAGTCTGAAAGCACAATGTTAAACATTCAATGAGAAATAATGAGACACATGAAAATGAAAGACAACATAAATTAAAAACAGCAGAAATTATAAAAAATAGAAACAGACACATACTGGATACAAACACAGGAATTATGAGATGCAGACTTTAAAATATCACAATTATCCTCTCTTTTATCTACAAAGATTAAAAATTGAATTAAGAATTTTGACAGTGCTGAGTATGATGATACACAGCTATAATCCCAGAAATGTGGCAGGAAATGACCCAGAGGTGAGAAGAGGAGGAGTTCAAGGTCATCCTTGGATTTGGAGTAAGTTTGAGGCCAGCCAGGATTACATGAAATCCTATATCAAAACAATGGCAACAGAAAGGCAAAACCAAAACTAACCAACCATCTCCACAAACAAAAACCTCGAATAAGAATTTTGATAGAGAGCTGATAACTATTTAAATAAAAAAGAAAATATTAATTTAAGAGCTTAAAAATAAACAACTCAAGAGTATAGTGGCCAAGTGGAATTAGTTGACAGAGAATGTAGAGGAATATAAGAAAAGCTATTGCCATAGCTTTTGGTGAGCCACAATGACTACATGGTAAGATCCCATTGCTGAAGACACTACATACTTTGGCTGCAAGACATAGAACTCAGTCTCAAACTGACTTAGACTCTTCTTTCCTACTGGATAGCTTTCATAGTGCCAGAAAGTGCTATGCAAGTCATTGGGTGAATGTTATGTGAAAAGACTTTTCTGGGGAAGACACAGCACACATATCTACTCACCCCAGACAAAGAGATTATGACAGACTAAAGTATGGATACCAAAAGCCAACTTGGTGAGTCAATGAGTTTTATTGGGATTTCTTTTAGGAATGTGTTTGGTGAGAAGTTCTCATGGGTAAAAAGCTTTAGGAACAGAAATGACTCAAAGACTGATGAAAATAAAAAATAATGCATATATATGTGTGTGTGTGTGTGTGTGTGTGTGTGTGTGTGTGTGTGTGTGTGAGAAGTATGGCAAAGCATAATTTTCAAAAGAAATTGAGATTAAAAACTTATAAAACAATAATGTATCAAATATTTATCAATTTATTAGTGAGGACATCAGTGAGATGGTTGGAAGAACACTTAATGAACTAAGTGTTTTAAAGCCTTATTAAAAAATAATGTTAGAATCAGGTCTATGTAAAACGTAAAACTGACTAATGACTCATAGAGCAATGAAACCATAACCTTTGAGGTTATCTTTTCTACCAGACAGAAATAATCTACAAGTTAATATATAACTTCACAGTGCCTGAGCTCTAATTAGGTAGCAAATAATCAAATCAAATACCCAGAGGATTAAATAATTTGATGGTACAATGCTCTTACTATAACTATAAATGAGCATGTCTCCTTGTCTTATTTGTGATTTAGATACTTTTTCTTAACAAGTAGTTGCCAATGATATAAATATACTGGATATTAAAGTATTAGTCAGTGTCTTACTGGAAGGTAAGTGTTAGGCCAGAGATTGTAACTGAGGAGCATTTATAAGCAGTTTCCTTCTCAGGTGTTAATAGGGTTAGAGAGACCTGAAAAAGATGTAGAACTAATGATATAGGAGAGCTCTCATGTCTGAAGTGACAGGGAGGTCAGAAAAGGAAAAAGCAAATGCTGAATCACCTCCCTGCTGACCTCTAACCTTTTGCTAATGCTTCCTATTGGCTCACCCCAACTGAATCTAGAGGAAGAGAGACCACTGTTGTCACCCACAAAGCTCTGTCTCTCTGGGCACAGAACAAGTATGGGAAGTACAAAATGAGAAACAAGCAAAACTTACCTAGTTTTATATATTCTGTCTCACACTGAAATAAATGTCAGAACCCTACACCTTTGTATCCTACTACCAAATGCTACTTTATTTGGAGATGTTCTTTCCTGAGGTTATCAAGTTGTTTCTCTTTGCTCTTTCACCATGGGGCAACACAAGAAAGTTCTTGCCAGATTCTAGACACTTTCTAGTCTACAAAATTGTAAGCCAATAAATTGATTATTCTTTAAATAAATCGCCTAGCTTGTGGTATTATGTTGTATACTGAATGCCTAATTCATAGGTTCTTCACTCATATTTTAGAAAAATAACTGATAAATCCAAATGGCCTTCAGCCTACCATTTTTATTCTTCAGGGTAAAATTTCTATCTACTGTTTCTTTTTCTTGTAACCTTAGGAACTTAGTCTTAGGTAGACCCTAGCAGATTCTTTCGCATAATCCCTTTCTCCTCCACTAGCCTGTGTCTACTTGGAATTTGACTTTTCTGAGACTGTGATTTCTTTTGGTAGGGGAATCTACCTGGCATGACAAGGTTATTTTCTTCTTGAAATCAGAGCGAAGCAGCTGTAATTATTCAAGCAAGACCCTCACAGGATTGACGCCACCAATCTTTCTTCGAGGGAGAGGGTGGGCTCACAGACACCGTGTATGATGTCTCAGGAGACCCCTGTACTATATCCTGCTGCTCCTGGAGGATATATAAACAGTTAATGATTGCTTGGGGTGGTGGGTGTGACCGTGTACACACCACTTCTTTCATAATGTAGCCACCCATAAACTGCCCATGCTCCTGTAAGTAACCCCAGTAAACTCACTGTTTCATGAAGCAAACCTCTGATGATGATTTCTTTGGTCTGTTCTTGTTGCTCTACTGGGATAAACAAGTATTTATTCATGACTCATTAGGAAAAGTTAATGTATCACATGCCTTGTTCCCTGCCTCACCTCTCTGATATTAGTAACCAGGTGGCTTGGTTAAGCCTAAAATATGACTTCAGTGACCTTGGAAAACTAGATGAGGCAAAGAGTTAAGAGTCTTAATAATGAAATTAAGTTATGACACCTATTTCTCTCCCTCCCTCCCTCTCTCCCTCCCTCCCCCCTCCCTCACTTCCTTCCTTCTTTTCTTCCTTCCTTCCTTCCTTCCTTAACATTGTCAGCAGGACCCATGGGGTTCAATGAGAGGAGAAAAAACTGTAATCTGATACCACTTGTTGACAAATAGCACATCCCTGTATAGTATTCACTCCAGTTGACTCAAGTCAGTCTCTTTCCTCTGTTTAGCAACCACGGAAGAATCAGACCCATAGTCCTTTTTACCGTACTGGTTTCTATAGCGCTTATTATGTTTTTCATTGCAGAAATTGAAGGTATTGTTTTCCTTACCTTGGTGATTTTTCATTTTGTGTTTTCATATTGTAGCTCTTACATCTCTGCTTCCTTTCTCACAGAGCTCATCCAAAGTGCTTACCTGCTAGTGGGAATGCAAGGCATAAAGGGACCCTAAGCTACAATAAAGAAAAGGCTAAGATCAAGAGTCTTGCAGTATATGTGACATTATCACATGGCAAATAGTCTTTCCAAGTCATCAACTAATGCGGGAAGCAGAGAATAGTGAGATAAATTTGAAGAACCTGTGAAAAGAAAGATCTGAACAAGTACTTTTATAAATGAATATTAGGAGAAAAATGAGTAGCTTCGATGTATAAGTTACCTATAATATCCCCAACACAACAGTATACCATATCTACAGTGTTTAAGGCTATCTTTTCTACTGGAATAAATGATTTTCTTTCTTACTAGACATCATCTTCTAAGTGTTCTAAGCAGTTTCTGACCATTATTAGCCAGTAGCAAAGTGGGCTAACAAGGGACTTTGCCTTAGACAATCTTTGAGAGAGTCCTTTTTTCCATATACTATTGAAAGTCTTTGCTGTGTCTCTTAAGTTTTATACAACTTTCCCTCCCTCCCTTCTTCCCACATTTTCTTCCTGTTTTTTTTTCTTGTGTGGTGCTAGGCATTGAACTGAAGGCCTCATGTATGCCAGATAATCACTCTACCATGTAGCTGTATCCCTTTAACACTGTCTAGCTAGAGAATGTCTTTCATGCTGAGGGACTATAAACAGAGACGTCAAAAAAGAAGATGCAAGATTTACACTTAAGACTTGTTTTGAAATGTTCCATCAGTATGTTAGATACCTGGGCAGTTGATTCAGAAGTGATTACTTAATGGGGAAAAAGAAGATACTTTTTTAGTTTTTATGTAGTTTGACACTCAAATATTTTCTCAGAGAATGAGAGCATTGCAACAAGCGCTAATATAACAGAGGGCTATAATTGTGTTACAGAGTATAATGGAAGTTAATAAAACATGCTTTCACACAGCAATAAAAATACTTTGTGTATGAGGTAATGACTTTACAGAACAGAATGAAATCACAATAAATGAGTTGCTGAACTATCTGAATCATGCAGAATAACATTTAAAAATCGTTGCTGAAGACAATCTATCCTATTTTTAATAAGTCAGGTGTTTGAGGAGCATCAAAGCAAGATGTACTGTTCATTTCATATTGAAAAGCCCTTTAAGCTCTTTCAGAAGCCCTGCAATAATGAAGAACTTGTAATAAGCTCACAAAAGGCTCTTATAAGGAATTAGTCAATTTAATACTGTTCAGAATTCCCCTTATGAACACCTTTCCATCTTTTTCCCCCTGCAAAGCTTAGCTCTTTCATCTCTTGACAAGCTCTCTAAGATATTTTAGATTTAAGAAAGAGAACATTTCACTTATTAAAGATAGACTCATACTAAATTAAAATCAATCATTATAGTAATTTTCTCTATGTTGGCATCTACTGACTGCTTCCAACATGTTTATGGAAACTTGCTTCCATTTTTGTTATGGAAAATAGCCCTTGTCTTTAATTTGGTGATTTGGGTTTGGAGGTTCATGTTTACCCTGCAGTTTAGAGGCTATTATATCCTACCTTAAATCTTCTAAGAGCAGGGTAGAACCTAAATGAGATATTTTTATTTCAAACTATCATCTCTTTTCTTTTTTACCTTTCCTTCCTTTCTTTCTTTCTTCCTCTCTTTCTTTCTTTCTCTCTCTTCATTTCTTTCAAAAAAAAAAAACCTCTGCTATCACTAACAGTGAGGTCTTTTTTCAACTAGATCTTATCAAAAAATTGACTTATTTGACTGGCAATGTATAAATGAGCAGCCTTTTTCCTGCTCTGCCAGACTACTGTGCCCACAGGAGTTACATTTATTTGTCCAACTGGCAAATAGTTTAAGTGAATAACTTAGACATCTTGCTTATAAAGTGGTATCTGTAAATAAATGTATTAATAAATAGAGGATTCTTTTAGTATGACTGATATGTAGCTCCAATGAGGGACAGTGCTGGTCTTGCTAACACTCTCACTCTCTCCACACTAGTTGCATCATTATTTTATATTGAGGGTGGGTCCCAAATACAATGACAAATGTCCTTATAAAAGAAAGCCAGAGTCAGGTATGATGACACTCTTGGAATCAAAGCACATCAGAAGTAGAAGTAGGAGTTTGAAGTCAGCCTGGGATACATAGTAATTTCTAGTCTCAAAGAATAAATGAAAACAGTGCCCATTTATAACCTTTCATTGAGAAGGGAAAAAGATGGAGTGTGGAGGGAGGGGGGAAGGAGGAGAGAGAGAGAGAGAGAGAGAGAGAGAGAGAGAGAGAGAGAGAGAGAGAGCGAGCTAGGGGCACAAAGGACAAGGTGATATGAAGACACAGACCACATTTAGAGTTGCACATGTTGAAGCCAAGGCAAAACCCAATGGTTATGAGCAAGCATAGAAAGCTAAAGGATCCCTCAAAATCCCCAGAAGGAATCAAGTTGGATGACAGCTTGATACTGACTTTTTTTTTTAGCCTCCAGACCTGTAAGAGAATAAATGAATGCTGTCTCCAGACATCAGTAGTGATAACTTGTATCTGCAGCCTAGAGAATTAGTTCAGTGGTCCACCAGGTAGTCAATAGAGTCATATTCAAGTAATGGATTTAACAAATGCATGTGGAAGAAGGGAAAACCTTGGGTTTGATCCAGCTTTGGCATGGCGAATATAGTAGAAACGATGTAGAAGACAAGATGAGCTACTCATGACTGTAGCAGCTTTGCAATAACCAGCTAAGTAATTTCTCTTGCTGTTACCATTTCCACATGTAGTTTTGTTCTTGTGCATGCAGACAAAGGCACCTAAGAATGTCTTAATTCTAAGCAAAAAACCACAGCAAGGTGAACTTTAGATCACAGCTTCTCTGGTTTCAGTGCACAAAAGACCCATCCAAGGCTCTTGTGTAAATTCAGGTTCTGATTAAGTAGATTGAGATGAGGCCAGAGCTTGTCAGCTCAAGTCAGTTTCAAAGCCCTGTTGGTGGGGTTGGGCCAAGCACCCACTTTGACTAGCTAGGATCCTATTGAGGGCTTTGGTAAAATTTACTTGAAAAGTGACAGAGAGTATATATTTTGGGCTTTGAGAATTCAGAGGTTTCCTTTTGCTGCTGTAACAAAATACTACAAAGTCAGTGACTTAAAACAATATCCATTTACAAACCTCATATTTCTTTGGTCAGAAATCCAGCATTATGCAGCTCAGTTGGCTAGAGTGTTGATGGATAGGTTGGTAGATAGATGAACAGACAGATAATAGAAGACAAATAAAAGCCAGAGTACTGGCAGGGTCTTATTTCTGAACTTTCTGGGAAGAGTATATGCTTCCAAGATCATCCAGGATGCTGGTAGAACCCAATTCAATGTGGCAAGAGGCTCCAGGTTTTTTTAGCACTATTTTTCTCAGTTCCTTAATGTAGCTTGTGTCTTAGAAAACTGTTCTCTCCATCTTTAACCAGCAGGAGCACATCATATCCTTCTTGTGTTTCAGATCTTTCCTGTGGGTCACTCTAACTCAATGAGGGAAGGTTCTCTATTTTGAAGAGCTCATATAGTTAAATGTGGTTTCCCTTGGTGATTCAGGATACATTCTCCACATTTTTTTGGGGGGGGGGAGTTGGTTTTTCAAGACAGGGTGTCTCTGTGTAGCCTTAGCTGTCTTGGAACTCACTCTGTACACCAGGCTTGCCTCAAACTCAGGAATCCTCCTGCCTCTGCCTCCCAAGTGCTGGGATTAAAGGCATGAGCCACCACTGCCCGGACATTCTCCATCTTAAGGTCTATAAACTTAATTCTGTGAAGATACTTTTGCCATGTAGGGCAAACTATCACCAGTGCTGGTGATAAGACCATTATTTTGCCTCACACAGATGATGAATCTTGATTGTCAACCTCATGAAACTGAGAATCACCTAGGAGAGACAGTAAGGCACAGCACTTGGTGTATCTGAGAAGGTGTTTCCAGAGAGGATTAGCTAAGAGGGGAAGGTGTGTATGAGTTATGGGCAGCACCACCCCATAAGCTTGGGGTTCCCAAGAGGGGAACAAGAGAAATCCAGAGACATAAACATTTTCTGTTTCTATTTCCTGCTACTATGAGGTGAACTGCTCTGCCTCAGCATGGTTTCCCTGCCATGATGGACTGAAATCTCTTTTCTTCTCTTAAATTCTTTATGCCAGGTACTTTTTCACATGACAGAAAGCCATATTAAATTGCAGGACCATACAGGCTCTTTTGTACCTATTCAGTTGGGGCCCTTTTATGTGAAAGTAGTGCTAGAAAAGACTGAGTGAGTCAGTAAGTGGAACTGTGTCCCAACAAAGCCTTATTTATAGGCATTGAACTTTGAATTTCACCTAATGTGTACATTTTACAAAATAATATTCTTTTCATTCAAAAAGATAATATAGGTCTGATGAGATGGCTCAGCAGGTAGAGGCATCTTCTGCCAGGCCTGAAGATCTCATCTTATGGATCTATAATGTAGAAGGAGAGGAACAACTCCTGCAAGTTGTCCTCTAATCTCTATATATGTGCCATAGCATGAGCACCTACCCCCTCATACATGTACACAAAATTAAAAAAAATTAGAAATGTAAAGATTGCTCTAAAGTCCCAGGATAATACAACAATAAACAGTGGGCTAGATTTGCCCACTAGGCTACTGCGTACAGACTTGCATAGTGCATGATCTAAGCCCTGAGTTCTTATTTCACACTAGAAACTTGAAAGAGGCATTAATATTTTCTCCCACTTTTCCTACATCCTAGATGCTTCTTACATGACCAAAGTAAGATCTTAGATAGTAAGATGGTATGAGAAAGGCAGAAATAGAAAAAAAAATCTCAAAATGCAGTCATTTATAAGATCAGCGATTAATTATATTTGAGGAATTGAGAGCCGTTGCAGGGAACTAATGCAAATATTCAGTTTTAGCCTAGCTTGGATCTTTACAACATCTTTATGTAGGCAAGCGAAAATAGTTGAAACAATCTGGTCTTATGCTGTAGTAAGTTACTATATAACCTGTTCTGGTATTGAGGTTCATTTTTTTCTTACCTCTGCATTGGTATATCCCAAATATTGGAAGTTATATTTATGCTCTGTCTGAGTTTGCTTTCTATTTCTGTGATAAAGCATTACAATAAAAAGCCATTTAGGGAGGAAAGGGCTCATTTACCTGACACGGTCTGGTCCCAGTCCTTCACTGGAGGAAGTCGTAGAATAACTGAAGCAGAAACCTAGAGTCAAAAACTGAAGCCCAAGGCATAAAAGAACACTGCTTACTGGTATGCTTCTCATGGTTCTATCAGCTTCCTCTTTTATATATCTCAGGGTCATCATCACCCAGAGTGGGCTGATCCCTCTCTTGACAATAATCATCTATCAAGAAAATGTTACAGATATGCCTACAGGCTAATCTGATGGAGGAAATTCCTCAATTGATATTTTCCCCTCAAACACGTTAGGTTTGTGTCAAACTGACAAAAACTAACCAGAAAATATACTCTGAAAATAGAATATCCAGGGATGAAGAGAGATATCAGCAGTTTAAAAGCACTTGTTGCTATTCCAGATTCCCAGCACCCATATAGAGTAGCTCACAACTCATTGTAACTCCAGCTCAAGACTATTTGATATCTTTTTCTGGACTCTGTGGGCAATGTACTCATGTGCAAAACCACACAGAGACATACACTGGTTTAAAAGAAAGTAAAGGATGTACACACACACACACACACACACACACACACACACACACACACACACACATCTTTTGCTAAGATCGCTAATCAAATTGGTTCTTGCTCACAGATGCAGAGTATTAAAATTATTATGAAATACTTTCATATGAAGTCTAATGTGGAGGATTTTCATTGTAAAGTAGGTAGAATTAGAGCTTACAATGACATTATCCTAATTTCCCAAATCTGTCTCTAGAGGAAAAATAAAAGATTTTGTTTTCATGTTCCAGCCATTCTACATCTGACAAACTACATCTCTGTCTGGGATCCTGTGACCTACATTCACGTCTGAGGGATTTATTAAGGGAGTACTCTTAGGAAATGGCACTAAGTTAAGGGAGTGGGAAAGGTACAGAGCATGGAACAGGAGGAAACAAAGCAAGAGTGTAAGGTTCTAGGCTCAGCTGATGCTGTGGAGAGCTGTGGAAGCTACGGATTCCTCCATAGTTACTAAGAACAAAGCAAGTTGTTATGATGCCAGGCTCCCATACTAGTTGGTGACTGGTTGGAGCTGCTTCCAAGGCAAGCTGCCCTGTCTAAGTCAGCAAAGTACCTCTAACTGTCCATGGGCCCTAAGGAGTGATGTGGGTATGAGCCACTCTCTATAAAGCACACAGAAGTTAGAAATATACAGAATCATGAGGAATGTGAAAGGGAACCAATGGGGTGGATTTTCAGGGCATCCTACAGGTCGGCCACACCTTACTGATAGAAATGCATGGAGACTTGGCTTCCTAGAAGGAGATAAAAATAGCCTATTTCTCTGTCTCTGTCTTTCTCTTTCCTTCCTTTCCTTCCTTCCTTTCCTTCCTTCCTTCCTTCCTGAAAAATGAGACTGTCTGTTGATATCTGTTGCTCATGTTAGCACATTTAAAAGAGAAATTATCATGATGCTAGAATTGCCTGTATATTCATAATTCTAAGTAGACACAAAAACAGATGCTTTGTAGCACAGACTTGTTAAATTTTCTATTCACTTAGTATATTGATTAAGTTTTTGTGAGCCAGTTACCAGAACACATTATTTATTTTTAAATTTGTTTTTTTTAAGTAGGTAACAGATTTAAACAAAAACACAAACCTCTTACTAATTTGTGTGCCCCATCTGCCAAGACATTGACCTTATTATTTTTCTTAGTGTGTATGTGGACATATAAGGAAGTGTGAGCCAGGGAATTCCACGGTAGCTTTGGCTACAGAGTATAGGTCCTCTTTCTTTCTTTCTTTCTTTCTTTCTTTCTTTCTTTCTTTCTTTCTTTCTTTCTTTCTTTCTTTCTTTCTTTTTTCTTTCTTTCTTTCTTTCTTTCTTTCTTTCTTTCTTTCTTTCTTCCTTCCTTCCTTCCTTCCTTCCTTCCTTCCTTCCTTTCTTTCTTTCTTTCTTTCTTTCTTTCTTTCTTTCTTTCTTTCTTTCTTTCTTTCTTTCTTTTTTCTTCCTTCCTTCCTGCCTTTCTTCCTTCCTTCCTTCTTTCCTTCCTTCCTTTCTTTCTTTTCTTTTTTTTCTTAACACGGGCTATCCTGAAGCTCACTCTCTAGACCACTTTGGCCTCAAACTCAGAGCTCTGCCTGCTTCTGCCTTAGGAGTGCCGGGATTAAGTGCACCACCACTGTCCCGCAAACCTGTTACTTTTTTTTCTATATTTTTTTTATTTACATTCCCAATGATTTCCCCTTTCCCGGTTCCTCCCTCCCCGAAAGTCCCATAAGCCCTCTTCCCTCCCCCTGTTTCCCATTCAACCCCCTCTCGCTTCTCTGACCTGGTATTCCCCTACATCCAGTCTTTCCAGGACCAGGGGTCTCTCCTTCTATCTTCTTGGAAATCAATTGATATGTGATTTGTGTCTTGGGTATTCTGAGTTTCTGGGTTAATATCCCCTTATCAGTGACTGCATACCATGTGTGTTCTTTTGTGATTGGGTTACCTCACTAAGCATGATATTTTCCAGTTCTGACCATTTGCCTAAGAATTTCGTGAATTCATTGTTTTTAATTGCAGAGTAGTATTCCATTGTGTACATATACCGCATCTTCTGTATCCATTCCTCCGTTGAGAGACATCTGGGTTCTTTCCAGCTTCTAGCTAGTATAAATAAGGCTGCTATGAATATAGTGGAGCATGTGTCCTTATTGCATGCCAGGGAAACCTCTAAGTTAGACTCCAGAGAGCCAAATAACCCTATCAAAAAATGGGGTACAGAGCTAAACAAAGAGTTCTCACCTGAAGAATATCTAATGGCTGAGAAGCACCTAAAGAGATGTTCAACATCCTTAGTCATTAGGGAAATACAAATTAAAATAACCCTGAGATTCCACCTCATACCAGTCAGAATGGCTAAGATAACAAACACAGGAGACAGCAGGTGTTGGCGAGGATGTGGAGAAAGAGGGACACTTCTCCACTGCTGATGGAATTGCAAGCTGGTACAACCACTCTGGAAAGCAGTCTGGCGGTCCCTCAGAAAACTGGGCATGACACTCCCAGAGGATCCTGTTAAACCTGTTGCTTTTTAAAAAGGAATTATATGTACAGTTAATATACAGTAAATGTTTTAAATGAACAAGAAAATGGGAGGTTAGATGCAGTGACTTGCACCTATGGTCCCAGTGGACAGGAAGCTGAGGTCACAGTGGGAGACACATTGAAACTCAATCTCAAAAACAAGGGGAAAAATGGTGTGCATATTGGTGTTGTACTTATTTTCATCTGTCAATTTGACACAAATCTAGAGTTACCTGAAAAGATAGAATTATCCAGATCAAATTGGCCTTTGGGCATGTCTTTGGGGCATCTTCTTGGCTGATGATTGATGTGGGAAGGCCCAGTTCACTGTGGGATGTGACACTCTGGGTAAGTGGTCCTGAGGTGCATGAGAAAGCAGGATGAGTAAGCCATGGGGACTAAGCAGTACTCCTCTGCACCAGTTACTGTCTCCAGGTTTCTGTCCTGACTTTCCTCAGTGATGGACTCTTCCCTGAAGTATAAGCTGAAATAAACTCTTTCTTCATCAAGTTTCTTTTGTTCCATGGTATTTATGACATGAACAGAAAACTCAGCTAGAAAGGTGAGTGTGGAGCTGTGGCTTAGCAGCAGAGCACTTGCATGAAGCCCTGGATATGACTTTTATGCATCCTAAAGAGGGGGGAAGATAAGAAAAAAATGTGGAGACCTCTATACCAAAGACAAAATATAAAAATTGTTCTGCATAGAAAAACTGTCACATTTTTCACTGACTGTATAATAGTTTTTCAATCAGGGCAGACAATGCTCCTTGTTTTGTTAACATCTGCATGGCACTTCAGATAGAATATTTAAATATGTCACTAGTCCCCTCTGCATGACCATTTACTTTGATCTCCATCTTTTGTGGTTCTAAGCAGTGCTGCATTGAGTAATCTTGTGCTTATGTCATTTTCCTCACGTGAAGGGAGTTAGATTGTTTTCTGTTGCCGGAAATACAGTCCCACAGTCTAAGTGAGCTATCACAAAAGAAGTTTATTTGGATTTATTGTTCTGGAGGCCCAAGGTTATGATGCTGTATTTGGTGATGGCTTGTCTTTTCATTGGCAAGAGACCTGAGGTAGGGCAGTGTTACATAGAAAAAGACAAGCTCTCTCTTCCTCTCTTTCTCCCTCTCCTTCTCTCTCCCTTCTTCTTCTCCTCTCCTTTCCCTCTTTCCTCTTCCCCCCATGTGTATATGTCTGTGTCTGAGTATGTGCCTTCTGGTCTCTCTCCATCCCCTTATCAAAGCCACCAGGGCTGAAACATGAAGACATCACCAAAAGGACCTTATCTATGTCTAATCTGTTCCTAAAGGTTCTACCTCTAAACAACATTTAGAATAAGTTTTTCCTATTTTAATATCTCACATGAGTAATTTGGAAACATGAGACCTTAAATCACATATATACACACACACCATATACAAAGTATAGCAGCAAGTATATCTATTGTAGAAATTGTTTAAAATTGAATTGCTGGTTTATGGAGGAATACTTATAATTTTAAAATTAATGTTTATCAATTCTTTGAGAATATCATGTAATGTATTTTGATCATATTCACCCCCAATTCCTCCCCTTAACTTCTCCAAGAACACACCATATCCCTGCCCTTCCAACTTTTTGTACTTTTGTTTAAGAAAAAAATTAATAATGCATCAACTGCAATTTATGCTGTTTATAATCTCATTGATGGGGCTATCCACTGAAGTGTGGTTGACCTACTAGGTGCCACACCTCTAAAGAAAATGTAATTCCCTTCTGTAGAAGCCATCAACTCTGTAACTCCCCAGTTAGGGGGTGGGAACTCACAAACACCTCTTTCATTCCATGTTAGAAGGTTGCCTGGTTTCATCTTGAGTAGGCAACCACAGCTGCCATGAGTTCATGAGCACAGTGCTTCTGTCATGTTTAGAAGACACTGTTTTTCTCTGGTCCTCCCTGGCTTCTAACTCTTTCCACAACACAGTAGATTTGTCATTTTGACAGCTATTGCTAAATTATCTTCCAATGAGGTTGAATGCTCACTCATGTTTCCACTTACACATGAGGATGTTTCCTCACATCACCACCAATAAAGCAGATCACTACCCTTCCAGATTTTTGCCAGTATTCTAGGTAAAAGGTACTATCTTACTACAGTTTTAATGTGCATGTCTTTCATTGTGGGTGTGCTCACATGAATGTACCCATGTGTGTGAATGTGGAAACATGTGTGGAGGATAGAGGACAACCTCAGGTGTGGGTCCTAGCCTTCCACCTTATTTGATACAGGGATGCTTGGTTGTTTATCTGCCTTATACACTAGGCTAGCTGACCTAAGAGCTCCTGGACAATCTCCTGTCTCCACCTCCCATCCGTTTGTGGGAGCAGTAGGATTACAGATGCTAGCCCTGTGCACCTGGCTTTTGTATGAGTTCTGAAGATTCAAATGCAGTTTCTCACGCTTGTGCAGCAAGTACTTCTACCCACGGAGCCATCTTCTTGGGCTGTTCCTTTAATTTTAAGTAAAGTGAGAACATCTTTTTATATGAAGACTGAATATACCAAAATATTTTGCTGTTGATTCAAAGAGTTATATACTGGCCTCCTTTTAAAAAAGATGCAAGAAGCCCTAGTATCAACCTTTTTGAGTGACAAATCAGGGTTAAAGAATATGGAAGTATTTTAGTCCTATGCTTGTCTCATGCTTAAACGACTTCCTTGCGTTTACCAGGTAGAAATGTTCAAAGTTAAGAAGTTCACAAAACTGAAGGCATCTTTATGTGGCTCTAAAATTTAAAAAGGTTTTATATTGAGCCAAAATCTTCCTATAATTACTGCATGACAGTAATTACAGTATGCTCTTGTTAAAGTGTGCTGTGCTTTTTTTTATCACAATGAATAAATATACTGCAGAGAAATAATAATAGCTTCAAATATAAGTAGCATATCAAACTTCTCGTTCAAAAATAATTCTTCACCAGTTAAAGCCCTTAAGTGATAGGACATATGATCTTTGTCAGTCTTAGAAAGAGAATTAAAAATGTAAATGCCATCTGGGGGGCGGGGTGGGGGTGGTGCCTGCCTTTAATCCCAGCACTTGGGAGGCAGAGGCAGGCAGATCTCTGTGAGTTTGAGGGTAGCCTGGTCTACAGAGTGAGTTCCAGGACAGCCAGGGCTACACAGAGAAACCGTGTCTCAAAAAACCAAACCAAAAAGAAAAAAAGAAAAGAAAAGAAGGCAATGTAAATGCCATCTATGTAGTACTCCTGTTGAAAATGAATATACCAAATCTCACTGTTCAGAATCCTTGGGTGATTTTAGGTTTAGCTTCTATAGAAGAGCAGGCCAGTACTATGAAAAGAAAAACATTGGTGTCGTGAAAACAAAACAGTCATTCTTGATTAAAGGAGATTAAAGAGATGAGCTAATTAATCACATTCTCAGATCTTGGATTGAATTCTGAATCAGTGAAAGAGGAAATACCACAAAGAATATTATTGGGACAACTGGCAATGCGAATCTGGATTGTAGCATATAACAGCATTGTATCAATATGAAATTTTCTAATTTTGGCATTTGAGCTGTGATCATTAAAGGGTGGCTGTGTTTTGGATATGGTTTGTCTCCCACAGGGTCATATGCTGAAATCTCAGCTGGCAGTATGGTGGTGTGGTAGTGAAACTGTTAAGAGATGGGGCCAAGGTGAAGGTTGTTGAGGCATGACTTTGCAGAATGAGTCCTTCTAAGAGAGCACATCTGAGCTCTGAAGTTCTTTAGCTTCCTGTTATGTGCTGTATCCTTAGTATATGAACTCTCATGCTAAATACCAAACAGAGGGGACCACATGGATTTTGGCTTTCAACATGTACTAAAAACCAAATAATACCCTTTTGTTTATAAAGTACCTAATGTCAAGTAATTTTGTTATAACAACAGAAAACAGGCATATACACAGCAAAATATTATTTGTCAAATGTGAATGCAGAGCAGTTGAGTTTTCACAATAAGGTTTTCTTGCAGCTTTTCTGAGTGTGTTTGAAATCATTTCAATCTAAGATGAGTAAATCCTTTTGCAAGAATGATTTAAGTCCAACATCATTTTAGACAAGTGACTTAGATTCTCCCAGTTTGTAATGTGTTATGTGTAATGTGTTACAGGCACATTTACTGGAAAGGGACATGTGCAAAGCTGATGAAGCCCTGAGAGGATGTGTAAAGGGTGACAGAATTCCTGAGGGAATGTGTATTGTTGACATGGGGACAACCTTGTGAAAGACCCCAATGCCTCAGACCCATGCAGTGGCAAAACTGTCCCCCAGTGAGGTTCAGTAGAGGGACAGCAAAGCCTTCCTCTAGTCCAATTGTAACGTTGTATACGTTGGTAGCGTATGCAAAAAACTAGCAACAGCAGCTTCTTCCTTCCAGATGACTGTGACCCGAGACTGCTGGCCAATAGAGACCTGTGACTGAAAGTAGCTTTCCTCCTCCTCTTGGGCTGTACATCAGAAAATTGCTGAGGTTTTAGTTGCTTCGCTGGTGCACCAGAATAATGAACTGTGCCCACCTATACCACGCTTCTGTTCTTTCTTCATTCTCTCACTGCCACAGTCAAGATTTCAGAACCAAGCCCTGCAGGAGGAAGCAGGGAACAGATGTTGATGGACTGTAGTCAGACCAGAAAGAAATAACATGTAATTCCTGAGAATCACTTTAGTAATCTACATAATAGTATTGGCAATTTATTGGCTTTGAAAACAGGCTTCTGATTTTCTTTTTGGTATGTTTGGGCCACAATGTTTGGGGGTACAACATATTGGATCCAATCAAGGACAGGGTCCTGGGAAGTTTGAGCTAAGGAATGAACCAATCCACTGATAACGGCTCTACTGACTGAATTACAGCAAAGTGGTAGCAATTAGGAGGTGAGGCTTAGTTGGACGAAGTGGGTCACTAGAGGTGCCTTTTTGGAGGATCTATGTTGTCCCCAGTTCATCTCTTTTCCAGACTCTTTGTCTCTTGGACTGCCAGGAGGTGAGCTCCTTTCTTTAACCACACCCCTTTGCTTGTTTTTCTGCCTCCTCATAGGCTTGAAAGTAAGGAGCCAGCCACTCACAAACTGAAAACTCTGAGATGGTGAGCGGAAAGAGCTTGCTCCTCATTTTACATTGATCACCTCAGGTGTGTTTGCCTCATGGACAGAAAGGGCCAAACAAACTTGGGAATGCATTCGTGGGGATTAACTTTAAACCATCACACTGAATGTGAGACGAGAGAAGAATGTTGATTTCTCTGAAGATTTTGTACTTTTTTTTCTCAGGTGAACATACAAATATACTGTTGGGGAAGATATTTCTGTCCTTTACAGTCCCAATAGCATGCGTGAGCATTTCTTCTCTGACAAGAATGAGTACATCTATCCTCTCCTTATAAGGTTCCAAAGAGAAAAAACAAAGTAGAATTTCACCGAAGGTCACTTTGGAGAACCAGTTTCTTGGATATACTTATAGAGCACAGGTAGGGGCTTAGCAACAAGGATATGGGTAACCCCAAAGTTGCCCCATGAAAGTCCTCACCTAACACAGATGATGTCTCCCCTCAAGCTGCATGGATTGAGCTCCCCACCCCCAAACTGACCTATACACTCTAGCATCTTCCTGGACCTCATACAATCGGGGCAGAATTAGATACAAATGACTGGGAGGAGTGACTGAAATTGCAGGCAACAGATAATGGTCTCCTCTCCCTTCCTTAAGGCAGTGTCACACGGGCTTGCTCATTATGTCCTATGTTCTTTCAAAAGCTCAGACAACAGATTTAATGAAAACAGTGGCTGTTTTCGTTTCATTTCGTTTTATTTTATTTTTGTTGTTTTTATAGGTTTTATTTCTGGGTTTTTTTTATCCTTCTTCAGAGAACCCAGTTGTACAACAGGGGTCCTAAAGAGGGAAAAAAAATACAGTTGTGTAATCAATCCCACAATAAAGAAAAATGTGATGAAAGATATAAGAGCTTTAGGTATTTGCTGTATTTAATAGAAGAAAATATGCTTGGCTAATTTCGTTGACTTGAATTGGTACATAAAGCAGAGAAGCGACTTCATTGGTTACTAGTCAGTGAGTGCCGTAGTCTTAGAGTAAAATAAACCACGTCAAAATCCAACAGTTTAAAACAACATTGATTTATTTTTGCTTTCACATCTGCAAGTTGGCTGGAGGTCAGTGGGTACACACTGGGCTCAGCTAGGATTGGCTTTAAGTCCAGTTTGGATGCAGGTCTACCACATGTGTTGTTCTCCTCCTCTGACCGGCCGGCTCACCACAGCGTGTTATGCCATAGCAGTGGGAAGCACATGGAACACAGCCCAGTTGTGCAAGCACCTTCGGCCCCCTGCTTGCCTCCCTTTTACTAATATCCCTCTGGCCAAAGAAAATCACATGGATCAACAGATGTATAGAGCAGAGAAAGAGACTCAATGAGTAGCAGCAAGAACTGAAAAGTTATCTGGGCAGGAACAGAGGCATAAAGAGTAAGGAAGATAGGAATAATAATGTGATCTACCCAAAGTGAACTAAGTTACCAAGGGGAGTTATGCTTTGTTTGTTTTGTCTGTTTTCCTCAGTAGAAGGTAAATAGATAAAATCATCTGTGTTTGGATCTGCATACATTTTAAAGGTGAACTTGCTGGGCTAAGTTCCATGGAGAAGAAATTATCCTTGGTTATTAGCTCCATCCTCTCTGCCAAGTCAGTTCACAATACCTGGAGCGTGACATGAGAACAGGAAGGGGCAATGATCTGAATACATTTAAATAAAGGTTTCAATTAGGTACTAGCTGTGTGACCCCAGGAAAATCACTTTGAACATGTTCCTTGGTCTCTTCACCTGTACAATCCGGATGAATATCATGGCACTCACTGCAAGGCTGTGGGCCAACTACCTCTGTGGTGAAGCAACTGTCCATTATATAATTTTGAGGATTCAATAAATGCTTATAGTACTTGACACACAGACAATACAGCTGTTCCCCACCAATCTGCAATTTCTACACCCCCTGATTCAACCACCTGTGAAGAAAAAATATTCAGATTAAACAAATTCTGTCTACTGACCCTGTGTTCTTGAACCATACCACGTAACTCCATTTCCATAGCATTTATTTATTTATTTATTTATTTATTTATTTATTTATTTACTATTCATTCATTCATTTATTATTTCTACAGTTATATTGGGTGTTACCAAGATGCAGGAAGATATATGCACATGTATGCATAGATGCAACATTATACACTTTCCTATTTCAGGGACTTTCTTTGAATATAGTGAGGGACAGCCAAAAGCTCTAGACTCAATCACTCGGGAAGCCAATAAAAAGAGGGTGCCATTTACATTTTACTAGACTACAGGAACCAACTCAATTAATAGACCCCATTGATTTCTAAGTCTTCATTTCTTTATATTAATGTGTCCATTCCATGGATAGACAGTTTCCCAAGTTATATTCCTGTTTTTCATTTTATTATAGATTATAACATCATTTTCTTAATACCTTCCTTTGGCTTTCCTCCTTTAGGCTAATTTTTCAGATATTATGATCTAAAAAGCATGGTGTTGGATGATGTCTGCCAGGAGGCCCTTTCAAGGAACTCAGAGAGAAGACATGGCAAGCCCTTAGTAATTTGAATTCTACTGATGCTGAATTTATAATAATTCAGACACAGGATGCGAAGGGAGCTCTTACAGGTATAATTGGACAAAGGCTCAATTTTTGTCAGCTTTGACTTGATATGTAGTTCTAGATCTGAAAGAAGGAGATAAGAAAGGAGGCACAGAGGGGGGAGAAAAGTCCTAGGTCTTTGAGGAAGACTTGGCAGTTTCAAACTTGACCACACACAGAGTGAAGAGGGTTTGCAAACAAAATGTGTGAATCAGATGGAGATGAAACAAAATGAAAGACATAGGTTTTTGTTTGTTTGCTTGCTTGCTTTTGTTTCAAGACAGGATTTTCCTAACCTTAAACTCACCAACTTCCTGCCTCAGTCTCTGGAATGCCAGCCAGGATTATAGGAGTTTGCCACCATGTCCAACACAACTGATTTAAGTTTTGAAATAAAAAGTGAGCACTTTTCACTCACTTGCCCACAGGGAAAGTGGAGACATAAAGCCAAGTTCTACCTCAGGCATCTAGGCTTACTTGGGCGTTATTCAGCACCTCTGACCTGGTTTTCTTATTAGCAAATGGGAATAATTTACATCCCACAGAACTATTAGCTGAATTTAAAGGAGTAATCTTTAAAATTGTTGAAATTGTGTCCAGTGAGAAGCTAGAGGCTTATTCCAATAAGAAGGTCATTACTCAAATTATTTTACCTCTTAGACTTATTTTATTTTAAATTTATGCATGCCTGTGTGGCTATGTGCACATGAATGCTGGTGCCTAAGGAGTACAGAAAGAGGAAGTTGGATTCCTAGAATTAGGGCTAGAGTTACAGGAAGTTGTAAATTCTTTGGTATGCATTCTGGTAATCAAACGAGTCCTCTGCAAGAGCAGAGCACACTCAATCTCTGAGCCATCCATCTGGCCCCACTCAAATTATTTTTTAAAAACAGGAATGTGCGTGTGGCTTCAGTTTAATTACCCTAGAGTTAAGTACAATTTTTGACATTGAAATAATCTCTAGATTGATCTTTAACTTAATTATCAAAGAAGGCTAGTGTTAGATTCTTTTGAAAAATTGAATCTCCATTTAGGATGCAAATGTATTGCCATTTTGGATATTTCAAAAATCACACATAATTGTTTTGGAGAAAAACATAACAATGTAAGTGTTTCTAAAACACTTGTGCAATGAGTTTACCAATATTGGAATTAAAATAGGACCTTATAAAGAGACTATCTGGAAAGTGCTAGAAATTTCCAGTGGGTTTGTTTAAAAAGAACAACAAGCAAATAAAAAAAGCCTATGTGATTTTTATAGTCTTATGTCATCTGAGAAATAAACTCTCCTTAAACCAGAAACATTTAATTTTCAGTTTTAAAAGATGATATCATTTCGCTCATAGCACATTAGGTTAGAAGCCACTTTCTATTCCCAGGTAGAAAGAGGTATTTATAATAGCAGGGTTGTTTCCTTTTCACTGTTTAATGCATGAGACAAAATAGACTTTAAGATGGTTACCAAGAAAATTTCAGGGGCTGGAGAGATGGCTCAGCAATTCAAACATTTTCGGCTCTTTCCGAGAACCAGAGGTTGGTTCCTGGCACCCTTGTTGGTTGGATCACAACCACCTATAACTGCACCTTCAGAGAATTTGTTGCCTTCTTCTGGTCTTTGATGTAAATTCTCTTTCATCTTTCTCTGTCATCTCAATCTATATTATAAGCATGTGCACCTGCATGTGCATGCACACACACACAAATAAAAATAAAATACATTGTTTTTTTTTAATTCCCGAAGTGCCTTGAATTAAAATACATGACAGTGAAATTATAGAAGATATGTGGCATAATGCATAGCTCTTGGCAAGCAGAGTAGAACAAAAGTTAAGGAAAGTTTTCCAGGTACATTACTGTTATATATGTTATGTAGTGAGATGAACATTGAGACACAGGATCTCACTGTATAGCTCATGCTGGCATGGGACTCACTATATGATCCATGCTGGCCTCAAACTCAGCATCTTCCTGCTTCAGTCTCCCAAGTGCTTGGATTCCACACGTGTGCCACCATGCCTAGCTCTAGTTTTGTTTTTGTTTTTTATTTTACCTATCTCTCATTTGTATTTGTTGTTTTCTCCATAAATTTACATACTCAGTGAAGCTTTTTCTCTGTCACCCAAGCCATGAAAAGAGTTGATACTTTATATGGAAGACAGACTAGGAAACAAAATAACAACTGGTTATTTAATGGAAGTGTGAATGGAGCCTTGCTAGGAGCTGAAGCTAGGACATTGAAAAAACCCTCCCACACTGATCTTTTCATCACAGTTCTCTTCCATAGAAATTCTCAACCAATTGACCTACATTTACTCTTTCCTCTTTGTTACCTTTAATCTAGATTCTACAAAGTTAATGGGAATCCTTTAAAATGAGAAGCAGAGCTTTTAATGCTCCATTCAACCCCCTCTCGTTACTCTGTCCTGGCGTTCCCCTACATCCAGTCTTTCCAGGACCAGGGGTCTCTCCTTCCATCTTTTTAGAAATCTATTGATATGCGGATTGTGTCTAGGGTATTCCGAGATTCTGGGTCAATATCCCCTTATCAGTGACTGCATACCATGTGTGTTCTTTTGTGATTGGGTTACCTCACTAAGGATGATATTTTCAAGATCTGACCATTTGCCTAGGAATTTCGTGAATTCATTGTTTTTAATTGCAGAGTAGTATTCCATTGTGTAGATATACCACATCTTCTGAATCCATTCCTCCGTTGAGGGACATCTGGGTTATTTCCAGCTTCTGGCTATTATAAATAAGGCTGCTATGAACATAGTGGAGCATGTGTCCTTATTGCATGCAGGTAAAGCCTCTGGGTATATGCCCAGGAGTGGTATAGCCGAATCCTCCGGGAGTGTCATGCCCAGTTCTGAGGAACCGCCAGACTGCTTTCCAGAGTGGTTGTACCAGCCTGCAATTCCACCAGCAGTGGAGGAGTGTTCCTCTTTCTCCACATCCCCGCCAACAACTGCTGTCTCCTGTGTTTTTGATCTTAGCCATCCTGACTGGTGTGAGATGGAATCTCAGGGTTGTTTTGATTTGCATTTCCCTAATGACTAAGGATGATGAACATCTCTTTAGGTGCTTCTCAGCCATTAGATATTCTTCAGGTGAGAACTCTTTGTGTAGCTCTGCACCCCATTTTTTAATAGGGTTACTTGCCTCTCTGGAGTTTAACTTCTTGAGTTCTTTGTATATATTGGATATTAGCCCTCTGTCGGATGTAAGGTTGGTAAAGATCATTTCCCAGTTAGTTGGTTGCCGCTTTGTCTTTTTGACAGTGTCGTTTGCCTTGCAAAAACTCTGTAATTTAATGAGGTCCCATTTGTCTATTCTTGATCTTAGAGCATAAGCTATTGGAGTTCTGTTCAGGAAATTCTCCCCTGTGCCCATATGTTCAAGGTTCTTCCCTAGTTTCCCTTCTATTAGTTTCAGTGTGTCTGGTTTTATGTGGAGATCTTTGATCCACTTAGAATTGAGCTTAGTGCAAGGAGATAAGAATGGGTCAATTTGCATTCTTCTGCATGTTGACCTCCAGCTGAGCCAGCACCATTTGTTGAAAAGGCTCTCTTTTTTCCACTGGATGGTTTTAGCTCCTTTGTCAAAGATCAAGTGACCATAGGAGTGTGTATTCATTTCTGGGTCTTCAATTCTGTTCCATTGATCTACATGTCTGTTACTGTACCAATACCATGCGGTTTTTAACACTATTGCTCTGTGGTACAGCTTGAGGTCCAGGATACTGATTTCCCCCAGAGGTTCTTTTACTCTTGAGAATAGTTTTAGCTATTCTGGGTTTTCTGTTATTCCAGATGAATTTTTAAATTGCTCTTTCTAACTCTATGAAGAATTGAGTTGGGATTTTGATGGGGATTGCATTGAATCTGTGTATTACTTTTGGTAAGATGCTCATTTTTACTATATTAATCCTGCCAATCCATGAGCATGGCAGATTTTTCCATCTTCTGAGGTCTTCTTCAATTTCTTTCTTCAGAGACTTGAAGTTCTTGTCATACAGATCTTTCACTTGTTTGGTTAGAGTCACGCCAAGATACTTAATATGGTTTGTGGCTATCGTGAAGGGTATTATTTCTCTTACTTCTTTCTCAGCCTGCTTATCCTTTGAGTATAGGAAGGCTTCTGACTTGCTTGAGTTGATTTTATATCCGGCCACTTTGCTGAAGTCGTTTATCAGCTGTAGGAGTTCTCTGGTGGAGTTCTTTGGGTCGCTTATGTATACTATCATATCGTCTGCAAAGAGTGATAGTTTGACTTCTTCCTTTCCAATTTGTATCCCTTTGACCTCTTTTTGTTGTCTAATTGCTCTAGCTAGAACTTCAAGTACTATATTGAAAAGATATGGAGAGAGAGGGCAGCCTTGTCTAGTCCCTGGTTTTAGTGGGATTGCTTCAAGTTTCTCTCCATTTAGATTGATGCTGGCTACCGGTTTGCTGTAAATTGCTTTTACTATGTTTAGATATGGGCCTTGAATTCCTGATCTTTCCAAGAAAGGATGCTGAATTTTGTCAAATGCTTTCTCAGCATCTAATGAGATGCCCATGTGGTTTTTTTCTTTGAGATTGTTTATGTAGTGGATTACATTGATGAATTTCCTTATATTGAACCATCCCTGCATCCCTGGGATGAAGCCTACTTGATCGTGGTGAATGATCATGTTGATGTGTTCTTGGATTCGGTTGGCAAGAATTTTATTGAGTATTTTTGCATCGATATTCATAAGAGAGATTGGCCTGAGATTCTCTTTCTTTGTCGGATCTTTGTATGCTGTTGGTATTAGTGTAATTGTGGCTTCATAGAATGAGTTGGGTAGTGTTCCTTCTGTTTCTATTTTGTGGAACAGTTTGAAGAGTATTGGTGTTAGGTCTTCTTTGAAGGTCTGATAGAATTCTGCACTAAAACCATCTGGACCTGTGCTTTTTTTGGTTGGAAGACTTCCAATGACAACTTCTATTACTTCAGGGCTTATAGGACGGTTTAGATGGTCTATTTGATCCTGATTTAATTTTGGTACTTGGTATCTGTCAAGGAAATTGTCCATTTCCTCAAGATTTTCTAGTTGTGTTGAATACAGGTTTTTGTAGTAGGATCTGATGATTTTTTGAATTTCCTCAGTTTCTGTTGTTATGTCTCCCTTTTCGTTTCTGATTTTATTAATTTGGATACTATCTCTGTGCCCTCTGGTTAGTCTGGCTAAGGGCTTATCTATCTTGTTGATTTTCTCAAAGAACCAACTCCTCGTTTTGTTGATTCTTTGTATGGTTTTATTTGTTTCTACTTGATTGATTTCAGCCCTGAGTTTGATGATTTCCTGCCTTCTACTCCTCTTTGGTGTATTTGCTTCTTTTTGTTCCAGGGCTTTCAGGTGTGCCATTAAGCTGTTAGTGTATGCTGTCTCCCGTTTCTTTTTGGAGGCACTCAGGGCTATGAATTTTCCTCTTAGCACTGCTTTCATTGTGTCCCATAAATTAGGGTATGTTGTGCCTTCATTTTCATTAACTTTCAAAAAATCTTTGATTTCTTTCTTTATTTCTACCTTGACCAAGTTATCATTGAGTAGAGCATTGTTCATCCTCCATGTGTATGTGGGTTTTCTTTTGTTTTTGTTGCCATTGAAGACCACCCTTATTCCATAGTGATCTGATAGGAGGCATGGGATTATTTCTATCTTCTTGTATCTGTTGAGGTCTGATTTGTGACCAATTATATGGTCAATTTTGGAGAAGGTACCATGAGGAACTGAGAAGAAGGTGTATTCTTTAGCTCTAGGATGAAATGTTCTATATATATCAGTTAGTTCCATTTGGTCCAAGGCTTCAATTAGATTCACTGTGTCCCTGTTTAGTTTCTGCTTTCCTGAACGATCCATTTCAGAGAGCGGGGTGTTGAAGTCACCCACTATTATTGTGTGCGGTGTGATGTGTGCTTTGAGTTTTAGTAAAGTTTCTTTTACGAATGAGGGTGCCCTTGCATTTGGAGCATAGATATTCAGAATTGAGAGTTCTTGATGGTGGATTTTTCCCTTGATCAGTATGTAGTGTCCTTCTGTGTCTTTTTTGATGACTTTAGGTTGAAAATCAATTTTATCTGATATTAGGATGGCTACTCCACCTCGTTTCTTGGGGCTATTTGCTTGTAAAATTGTTTTCCAGCCTTTTACTCTGAGGTAGTGTTTGTCTTTGACACTGAGGTGCGTTTCCTGCATGCAGCAAAATGCTGGGTCCTGTTTACGTATCCAGTCTGCTAGTCTATGTCTTTTAATTGGGGAATTGAGACCATTGATATTAAGAGAGATTAAGGCATAGTGATTATTGCCATCTGCCATTCTTGACACTATCTTTATGTTTGAGTGGTTATCTACTTTTGGGTTTGATTCAAGAAGGTTATTATCTCATTTTTTCCAGGGTGTTGTTTCTCTCCCTGTATTGGAGGTTTCCACCTATTATCCGTTGCAGGGCTGGATTTGTGGAAAGATATTGTGAAAATTTGGTTTTATCATGGTATATCTTGGTCTCTCCATCTATGGTGATTGAGAGTTTTGCTGGGTATAGTAGTCTAGGCTGGCATTTGTGCTCTCTTAGTGTCTGCATGAGATCTGCCCAGGATCTTCTGGCTTTCATAGTCTCTGGTGAGAAGTCTGATGTGATTCGGATAGGTCTTCCTTTGTATGTTACTTGGCCCTTTTCTCTTACTGCTTTTAGTATTCTTCCTTTGTTTAGAACATTTGTTGTTTTGATTATTATGTGACGGGAGGTATTTCTGTTCTGGTCCAGTCTGTTTGGAGTTCTGTAGGCTTCTTGTACGTTCATCGGCATCTCTCTCTTTAAGTTAGGGAAGTTTTCCTCCATAATTTCGTTGAAGATGTTTACTGGCCCTTTAAGTTGCAAATCTTCACTCTCATCTATACCTATAATCCTTAGGTTTGGTTTTCTCATTGTGTCCTAGATTTCCTGGATGTTTTGGGTTACACGTTTTTTGCATTTTGCATTTTCTTTGACTGTTGAGTCGATGCTTTCTATGGAATCTTCAGCACCTGAGATTCTTTCTTCCATCTCTTGTATTCTAATGTTGATGTTTGCATCTATGACTCCTGATTTCTTCCCAAGGTTTTCTATCTCCAAAGTTGTCTCCCTTTGTGATTTCTTAGTTGTTTCTACTTCCTTTTTTAGTTCCTGGATGGATTTGCTGAGATCCTTCACTTGTTTGTTTGTATTTTCCTGTATTTCTTTAAGGTATTTTTGCATTGCCTCTTTCAGGATTTCTTCCTTATGACCCACGTTCTCCTGCATTTCTCTGAGTGATTTTTGTGTTTCCTCCTCATGGGAATCCATCTGTTGATCCATTGTCTCCTGCATTTCTTTAAGCAGTTCTCGTGTTTCCTTTGTAAGGGCATCTAACCGTTGATTCATTTCTTTAAGCAATTTTTGTGTTGCCTCCTTATGGGCATCAGTCTGTTGACCCATATTCTTCTGCATTTCTTTATGCCAATTTTGTGATTCCTTTGTGAGTGCATCTACCCGTTGATTCATCTAGTTAAGCGATTTTTGTGTTGTCTCCTTGTGCGCCTCCATCTTTTGATCCATGTTCTCCCGCATTTCTCTAAGCGATTTTTGTGTTTCCTTTGTAAGGGCTTCTAACCGTTGATTCATGGTCTCCTGTAACTCTTTATGAGATTTATTTGTGTCCTTCTTGTGATCCTCTAATAGCATCATGAGAAGTGATTTTAAATCCAGATCTTGTCTTTCGGGTGTGGTGGGGTATCCAGGACTTGCTGCTGTTGGAGAGTTGGGTTCGGATGGTCCCACATTACTTTGATTTCTGTTAGTAACATTCCTACGTTTGCCTTTTGCCATCTGGATACCTCTGATGTTAGTTGGTCCTGCTGCCACTGGCTGTTGGTTGGACCTCCTGTGAGCTTGCAAAGCTATTTCTGCCCCCCCTGGATTGCCAGGATTCCCCTGGCACCGACTTCTGGGGCCTGCCTGCTCCTGAGTGACTTTGGAGCCCTAATGTGCCTTGCCCCAAGTGATCTTATATTTGGGAGGCCTTGCACATCCATAGGCTCAGCCTAGTGGATTCCTGGAGCAGAGGTCGCCAAAGGGAGGCTGGTAGGCTCCTGCCCCGTGCAGGGGTGTGTGATCTCTCCTGGGGGGGGGGGAGGGAGCATCCCTCTGCCAGGCAGAAGTCCCACAACAGAGCTAGCACGCTGGTTACTGCAGATCTGCCCAGCACTTGGGAGCTGCACACACACAAGCCGCCTGAGACCCAAGCGATATTAAGCCTGTCTGTCTCAGAACCTGGCTGTCCCAACTTCCCAGTCACTGGAGCAAAGATGGTGGAGTGCAATCTGCACACTCTCCGTGGCGCCGCTCACCCTGCAGACGCGATGGCCTGCCGATCTGGCACCCAGACGACCACAGTGCTGACCCGTTCTCGGGCGCAGACGGAAGCCCCAACAGGCCGTGTCCCAAGTGATGTTATATTGGGGAGAGAGAGCCTGGTGTACCTGTCTCTTCAGTGCAGTCTGGGGGAGCAGAGGTCGCGGAAGGAAAGCTGGTAGGCTCCCGCCCAGTGCGGGGTCCCTCTGCCAGGCAGAAGTCCCACAGCAGAGCTGGCGTGCTGGTTACTGCAGATCAGCCCAGTACTTGGGAGCCGCACACACACAAGCCGCCCGAGACCCAAGCGATATTAAGCCTGTCTGTCTCAGAACCTGGCTGTCCCAACTTCCCAGTCACTGGAGCAAAGATCGCAACTGAAAAATTTATATAATTATGATATCAGTTCCATTCATATGCATCATATGGAAATTCTGTTTTTAGTTTTTTGGGGTAACCTCCATATTGATTTCCATAATGGCTACATCAGTTTGCAATCCTACCAGTTCTTTCTCACACCCTTATCAAGATTAGTTGTTACCTTTTTTCTTGATGGTGGTCATTCTGGCTGTGTCTTAGTTAGGCTTTATGCTGTTAAGAGGCACCATGACCAAGGCAACTCTTGTAAAGGACAACATTTATCTGGGGCTAGCTTACAGGTTCAGAGGCTCAGTCTATTATCATCATGGCAGGAGGCATGGTAGCATCCAGACAGACAGAGTGCTAGAGAAGAAGCTGAGAGTTCTATATCTTTTTCTGAAGGCAAACAGGAGAAGACTGGCTAACAGGTAGCTAGGAGGAAGGTCTCTCAAAGCCTACCCCAACAGTGACACGTTTCCTCCAACAAGGTCACATCTCCCAAAAGCGCCACTCCCTGGGCCAAGCATATTCAAACCACCACAGACTGAGTGGAGATAGAGTCTCAGTGCTATCTTAATTTGCATTTCCCTGATGGCTAAGTGTGTTAAACATTCTTTTCAAATATTCATTGGCCATTTGCATTTCTCCCTTCAAAAACTGTATGTAACACTTGCTATAAATTCTCTTAGAGGTAGAGTTTCTCCAGCTCTGTAGGCTATCTCTTTTTTTTTTTAGTCTCATTTTCTGTGCAAAAGCTAATTCCATATGTGGAATCTAGATTTAAGTGTTTATATGTGAGGGGGAGATGTTAGTTTGTGGGAGTGGGTTTTTTCCTTCCACTGTGTGGTTTTGGTAGATTAAACTTAGTGTGTCAGCTTCGCAGCAGGCACATTTACCCACTGAGCCATCTTGATGGCTTGAATTCAGGATTTTTAAAAGAACATCTTAGGAGTATAACCTTAGCCTAGTGAGAGGAAAGAAAGAGCCTCAGAGATGCTCACAGCAATAAAGCCCTGACTAATTTGAGATACTGATGGTCATTTCTGATTCATCCTCTGAGGTTATCCTTGGACATACCCAAGGCTACTTGGGGTAGGAGAGAAAGCATTACTCCATCAGATCATCTTGATGACTCTAAGATGAGAGGGCTGCTTTTCTCTATTGCAGATGCCCTTGTGTGTTTGTCTCTATTTAGTGTCCCTTGAACTAATGATGCAGATTCAAGAACTGGAATAAGATTTATCACAAGAATCTAAAGAAAAAAGTTAATATTTTACTGTAACGCTGTCTGGGCCAATAAAAGGTGAAGGAGGGAGAAATTTGATCAAAGGATAGAAGATCAAACTATACCACCATCCTGTAGCTGGACCTGTTATGTAGAAATCAAGAAAAAAATGGTCTAAAATGGCTTATTTACAGGCCTTTATAGATCTGCCAGAATAGTGGATTATGCAATGAAATAAAAACAAAGAAGGAAACCTCTGATATCTTGGATGACCCTTGTCTGTGCCCAAGGCCTCCCTTCTAAACAGAAAGCAGCAGACCACAAGACTCAGATGAAGTATAACTTCCCATTCCAAGGAGCTTCACACTACCAGAGGACGGGGAGGTCAGCTGACAAGGCACACTATGATAGCATCTTCCTGTTACCCATCCCATAGCCTTATATCTATAAAGTTCTCCTAAGGGATATGCCTGTGCCCTGAGGGAGGGACAATTAGAGTCAATGTTCCCTTTTAATCATGGGTCCTTAGCAATACAAAGAAAACATAAGAAACTTTCTCTAAGGATCCATAAAATACTAGCTGGCAATGAGTACACAATCATTTGGCTATGTCTAAATCTGTTTCCTATCTTGATTTTTTTTTCTCTTTCCTCATGAGGACTTCCAAAAACTCCATGTCACTACAGTCTCTTGTGTACTTGCTGCTTTTCCAAATGACTAAGTTTTCCCTCAAACTAGATCGTTTGCTCTATTTTTCCGTTTACTGCCCATAGACTATTCAGAGAACTATAATTATATTAGTCCAAGTATTTTCAATAATGTAAGATCTTTAGGACTGAGCTACTAGACACTGCCTTCTCTATGTTCAATGATTGAGACTTCAAGGAAGGGACCAATCCCTAATGTGACCATTATATCAGACTGAAGCTACTCAACAAAACAAACTGACAAATAGAAAAAAATATAGCTTTCCCTATAATCACAGCATAATCTTCTTCCTGGTAAAGAGCAACCGAGATAAAGGCTTTTTGCATTGTTAATGTAATTGTGTCTGAGTATCTCAAAATTGGTTTCATGTGACTATAAGCCATTCTATATTAAGGCAGCTTGGAAAAAAAAACTTCATGTGCCCCCTAGAATTCTCCAATATAACTGAATAAAAAAGGACACTTCAAAGTTTTTCATTCATTTTTGTTACACATCAAAATAATTTTTAAAAATTTGTCATGGGAAATTTAGCAATGTGTGTTCATGTGTTCGTGTGTGTGTGTGTGTGTGTGTGTATGTGTGTATGTGCATTTGAGTGTTTGGGTAATGCATCCATATAAACATAAAGACCCAATAAGTGCATGATTACAAACTTAGAAGCTCTGAACTTATTAAAATCTATTAAAATAGTATTGGTGGGGTCTATGAAATGATTCATAAAGCCCCTAAATGCTATTTCTTTCTGTAAAACAACATTGATTAGAGTCATAGGATGAGTTTCATTAACTTATGAAATTTTGTTTTGGTTTTTTTTTATTTTTTTTATTTTATTTTATTTTTTTTCAAGACAGGGTTTCTAGCCCTGGCTGTCCTGGAACTCACTTTGTAGACCAGGCTGGCCTCGAACTCAGAAATCCTCCTGCCTCTGCCTCCCAAGTGCTGGGATTGAAGGCGTGCGCCACCACCACCCGGCCAACTTATGAAATTTAACATTAATTACATATATTTTGATAATGATTTCCTTCCTATAGAGATTCTGGATGAAATTCTTTCACTTTTTATGTAGTCATGGGTGATAAAAAATGACAACCTTCAAAAATGCTTTTTTTCTTTTTTACCAAAATAATACTAGTGTACATTTAAAAGCTTTTTATTGGACTAATTGCTATGAATTTCTTTTTCAAGAATAGTCTTACCACGCAAATGATGAATTAAGTTTTTTTTTTTAATTATGACTATAGTATATGTAAAATGGCAGGTGCACTACATTTGTCAAAGGACCCTTATGTTAATTTTCTTTTTATGATGAAAATTACCGTAGCTATAATCCTAACAAACAGTAACATTTACAATCTAATAAGCTTGTCTGTGTGGGATAGAAATAACTCTGTTATTAAGCCTTCAAGATCATATCTAATCCTTTACATTTTAAGATGAATTTTAACTCAGAGTTGTGATATGCAGGTATAGAGCCTATTGCTTATCTATCTGTGCTCTCCTCTTTCAAAAACAGGTTTTTCATGCTTCTTATCTTGTCCAATTTAAGCTAAATGAAAAAAAAAAACATTTTAATGCCAAACTGTTAGTGCCTACTCAGCCTACTTAGATCCTTATCAATAATCAGTTTAGGCTGTGTCTTTCAAATTTAAAGTCTTGTATTTTATTTATATTAAGAATCATGTTTATAAAAGTACAGATTTCATGTTAAAGATTGTTTAATGCTATGGAAAAATGATCTGATTTACAGGCTAACTTAAATTGACAAAAGTTACAAAGTATTTGATTTTTTAAAAACTTTATTTTATAAATGACTACATGTATATTGTCTACATGTGCTTGTTTTTATAAAAAGATTTATGTTTAATTTTTATTTATGCATATTTGTGTATATGCACATGAATGCAGTGTTCATGGAGGCTTAAAGATGTTGAAGTTCCTAGAGCTGTAATTTGCTGGCGGTTGTGAACAATTGGAAGTGAGTTGCTGGAAATCAGGTCCTTGCAAGAGCAGTAAATGATGTTAACTACTAAACCATCTCACCAGCTCTTATACTTGTATGCTTATTTTGATTATATGGTGTCAATATAAACAAATTGGCTTATAAGTAACTGTTCACATACATTAAAATGTTAGCCCACATCTCTTTTTTTTAGTTAATAGTGTAACTAAATTTTAAAACAGAAAAAGTATATGTCATTTGATTGATCATTGTTTCAACCTCTAATTTTAAAAGTAATTTAAAGAACCCAATCTCTGCATTGCTTGGGAAAACAAAAAGCAGGTCCCAGGATGTGATAACTCCTGTCCCAGAGAATAGCTTTGCCCTTATCTCTGTGGGTGGGAATAGGGAGTGGAGGGGGTGAGGAGCAGCCTGTTAGGTTTGCTGTTCACAGTTTTGAAAAGATGACTGATCTCCATGCTTTCAGCTTCCCTTGAGTAATTAGTGTGTTTAAAGAGCAAGGACTTTATATTTCATCAAGAATAATCACTTATAGTTTCTACTAAGTGCCAGGCTTATAATTGAGAAACTGAATCTTAATACAGTCAGGGTATATAGAAAAGATATGTCTTTGTCGAGTTTTAGCTGAGTATCATACAACTGCTAAATTTTAAACCACAATTTGTTTTTCAATGCTGATGTACCTGACCTTCTGAATGTTCAGTAATTATACCTAGAGGCCAGAGCAAATAAAGATATAGGAACTAAAAGAACAGTCAATATTTTAGCCCTTGCTCCAAGGTCAGCTAAATCCCAAGGGACCATGGAAAGACAGGATCCCTCTATAAAGGGCTCTATAACTCAGCTGAGTCATTTGTTCTCCTGTTTAGGGAGGTCATGGAAAATGCAGAGGTTAGACTATAACCTCTGTACATTCAACAAAGAGGAGAACCAATGCAGAAGGAAATGTCCTTGATGCTTTCATAAGAAGCCACATGATCAACAAATCCCTGACACATCTCAGCAGATAGTACAACTGGTAAAGGAAAACTGAAAGAACCAAGGGATCCTCCTAATTCCCTGCCTTAGTCAGGGTTTCTTGGGAGGAGGAAAGGGTTTATTTGGCTTAAACTTCCACATTTTAGTTCACTGAGGGAAGTCAGGACAGGAATTCAAGCAGGGCAGTAACCTGGAGGCAGGAGCTGATCCAGAAGTTATGGAACACTGGCTTACTCAACCTGCTTTCTTATAGCACCCAGGACTTACAGCCAAGAATGGCACCACCCACAAATGGGCTTGGCCTTCTCCTATCAATCACTGATTCATAGAATGTCCCACAGGCTTTCCCAAAGTCCAATCTTATGGAGGTATTGTCTCAATTTTTAGCCCCCTCCTGTCTAATGACTATCGCTTGTGCTGAGTTAACAAAAACTAGCCAGCGCAGTCCCCAAGAATAACCTCTAAAGAGCATCAATTAACCTTAACAACAAAAAGAACAGTAGTTAATTTTTGGCTGCCTGCGTGGTTTTCAATACCCAGCAGAAAAAAATAGCACCCCAAATAAAGAAATGATAATGACAGAGAATAAAAAAATAAAAATACACTTGGAAAAGACACAAAAAATGATTCAGATTTAGTTACTGTTCTACTGCTGTGAAGAAAATATGACTAAGGTAACTCTTATAAAAACTTATGAAAACACTTAATTGGGGGCTTGCTTTCAGTTTTAAAGTGTTAGTCCATGATCATCATGGTAAGAAACAGACAGGCATGATGCTCAGGCAATAGTTGGGAGCTTTGCATCCTGATCTACAGGCAGGAGGCAGAGAGAGACTGGGCCTGGTATGCATTTTTCAAAACTCAGAGCATATCCCTAGTGACAGACTTCCTCCCAAAAGGCCATACCTATTGCAACAAAGTCATACATTTTAATCCTTCTAATTCTTCTCAAAAAGTTCCACTCTCTGGTGACTCAGTATTCAGCATATGAACCTGTGGAGGCCAATTTCATTAAACCACCACATAGACTTTATAGGCATTCCCATTAAAACTTGAGTATAGACTTCTGACATGCCCCAAAGAACAGTCACAGCCAAGGCAGATATAATAATGTATCTTTATACATTCCATTTCTAAACTTATCAATAAAGTAGACTTATTTACCTTTTGCTTTTCTTGATTGTTTTTCTTTTGGCACTGTTAGTACTCAGTGATTGTCCCATACTATTTCCGTTTCAAATCTTTTCCACTATTGAACTAAAATTGTTCTTTAGTATATCATCAAACTGTTAATATCTGACCATTATTTTTTACTAATATTTTAAAAACAAACAAACAAAAGAACAATCCAAGAGACCATTCTCTCAAGCACAAACTACAAAGGCGGATGGACTTCCTTGAATAACCATGGCTATGGCTTTCCTGGCTGTGACCCTTTTTAGGATCATTGGTTGGTACAACCATATTGCCCTTGTTTAAACATTGTATTTTAATATTGTAATGGTTTCTAGAATATATAACAACTTCAAACTAAACTCCTTATGATGCAGAGATTCCACCCAACTCCTAGACAAAAATATCCAAAGTCTTCTCTCCAATCAATAGACAAAGGAGGGAGAGTTTTGTGGTCCATCTTAAACATAGACTACATGAAAGACATTGCATAAGATTAATCATGGTGTGAGTGAGCAGGCAGGTGCAGACAGGTACACAGGGAACACCTCAGGGTAAGATCACTTGGAACACGGCCCGCCAGGGCCCCACCTGCAGCAAGGAGCTGGGCAGCACCAGAGCACTCTGTGCCAGGGGAAAGCTGGTCACCCAGGGGTGCTGAGATAGGCTTGCAGGTACACAAGAGGGACAAGCACCAGCCAGTGACAGCAGGACCAACTAACACCAGAGATAACCAGATGGCAAAAGGCAAAAGTAGGAGCATTACTAACAAAAATTGAGGCAGTATAGCGTTATCTGAACCTAATTCTCCCACAACAGCAAGTCCTGGATATACCAACACACCAGAAAAGCAAGATTTGGATCTAAAATTACACCTCATGATGCTAATAGAAGACTTCAAGAAGGACATAAATAACTCCTTTAATGAAATACAGGAGAGCACAAGTAAACAGGGAGAAACCCTTAAAGAACTAGAGGAAAACACAACAAAACAGGTGAATGAATTGAACAAAACCATCCAGGATCTAAAAATGGAGATAGAAACAATAAAGAAATCACAAAGGGAAACAACTCTGGACATAGAAAATCAAGGAAAGAAGTCAGGAGTCATGGATCCAAGCATCAACAACAGAATACAAGAGATAGAAGAGAAAATCTCAGATGCAGAAGATATCATAGAAAGCATTAACGCAATAGTCAAAGAAAATGCAAAATGCAAAAAGCTCCTGACCCAAAACATCCAGGAAATCCAGGACAAAATGAGAAGACCAAACCTAAGGATTACAGGTATAGAAGAGAGTGAAGATTTCCAAATTAAAGGGCCAGTAAATGTCTTCAACAAAATTATAGAAGAAAACTTCACTAACCTAAAGAACATACAAGAAGCCTATAGAACTCCAAATAGATTTGACAAGAAAAGAAATTCTTCCTGTCAAATAATAATTAAAATGCCAAATGTACTAAACAAAGAAAGAATATTAAAAGCAGTAAGGGAAAAAGGTCAAGTAACATATAAAGGTAGACCTATCAGAATTACACCAGACTCATCAGAGACTATGAAAGCCAGAAGAGCCTGGGCAGATGTCATACAGACCCTAAGGGAACACAAATGCCAACACAGACTGCTATTTCCAGGGAATCTTTCAATTACCATAGATGGAGAAACCAAGGTATTCCATGACAAAAACAAATTTACACAGTATTTTTCCACAAATCCAGCCCTTCAAAGGATAATGAATGGAAAACACCAACAAAAGTAGGGAAACTACACACTAGAAAAAGCAAGAAATCAATCTTCTTTCAACAAACCCAAAATAAGATAACCACACAAACATAAAAATTACATCAAAAATAGCAGGAAGCAGCAATCACTATTCCTTAATATCTCTTAACATCAATGAAGTCAATTCCTTAATAAAAAGACATAGACTAACAGACTGGATACATAAACAGGACCCAACATTTTGTTGCGTGCAGGAAACACATCTCAGTGTCAAAGACAAACACTACCTCAGAGTAAAATGTTGGAAAACAGATTTCCAAGCAAATGGTCCCAGGAAACAAGCTGGAGTAGCCATTCTAATATCCAATAAAATAGACTTTTAACCAAAAGTCATCAAAAAAAAAAAGACATGGAAGAACACTTTATACTCATCAAAGGAAAAGTCTACCATGAAGAACTCTGAATTCTGAACATCTGTGCTCCAAATACAAGGCACTCTCATTCATAAAAGAAAGTTTACTAAAGCTTGAAAGACACATTGCACCTCACACAATAATTGTGGGTGACTTCAGCACCCCACTCTCCTCAATGGACAGATCAGGGAAATACAAACTTAACAGAGACACAGTGAAACTAACAGAAGTTTTGGACCAAATGGATTTAATAGATATCTATAGAACATTTCATCCTAAATCAAAAGAATATACCTTTTTCTTAGCACCTCATAGTACCTTCTCCAAAATTGACCATATAATTGGTCACAAAACAGACCTCAACAGATATATGAAGATCAAACTAATCCCATGCCTTCTATCAGATCACTATGGAGTAAGAGTGGCCTTCAATAGCAACAAAAACAACAGAAATCCCACATACACATGGAAACTGAACAATGCTCTACTTAATGATACCTTGGTCAAGGAAGAAATCAGGAAAGAAATCAAAGATGTTTTAGAATTTAATAAAAATGAAGGCACAACATACCCAAATTTATGGGACACAATGAAAACAGTCCTAAGAGGAAAACTCACAGCTCTGAGTGCCTCAAAAAGAAGCTGGAGAGAGCATACACTAGCAGCTTAAAAGCACATCTGAAAGCTTTAGAACAGAAAGAAGCAAATACACCCAAGAGGAGTAGAAAGCAGGAAATCATCAAACTCAGGGCTGAAATCAACCAAGTAGAAACAAAAAGAACTATACAAAGAATCAACAAAACCAGGAGCTGGTTCTTTGAGAAAATCAACAAGATAGATAAACCTTTAGCCAGACTAACCAGAAGGCACAGAGACAGTATCCAAATTAACAAAATAAGAAATGAAAAGGGAGATATAACAACAGAAACTGAGGAAATTCTAAAAATAATCAGATCCTACTACAAAAACTTCTACTCAACACAGCTGGAAAATCTGGATGAAATCGACAATTTTCTAGACAGATACCAAAGACCAAAATTAAATCAGGATCAGATAGAACATCTAAATGGTCCCATAACCCCTAAAGAAATAGAAGTGGTCATTGACAGTCTCCCAACCAAAAAAAGCACATGACCAGATGGTTTTAGTGCAGAATTCTATCAGACCTTCAAAGAAGAACTAAAACCAATACTCTTCAAACTAATCTACAAAATAGAAACAGAAGGAACACTCCCCAACTCGTTCTATGAAGCCACAATTCCACTGATACCAAAACCACACAAAGATCCAACAAAGAAAGAGAACTTCAGACCAAGTTCCCTTAATGGCCAACTGAATCCAAGAACACATCAAAACATTCACCATGATCAAGTAGGCTTCATCTCAGGGATGCAGGGATGGTTCAATGTACATAAATCCATCAGTGTAATTCACTACATAAACAAACTCAAAGAAAAAAACCACATGGTCATTTCATTAGATGCTGAAAAAGCATTTGACAAAATTCAGCATCCTTTCATGTTAAAGGTCTTGGAAAGAACAGGAATTCAAGGCCCATACCTAAACATAGTAAAAGCAATATACAGAAAACCAGTAGCCAACATCAAACTAAATGGAGAGAAACTTGAAGCAATCCCACTAAAATCAGGGTCTAGACAAGGCTGCCCTCTCTCTCCATATTTATTCAATATAGTACTTGAAGATCTAGCTGGAGCAATTAGACAGCAAAAGGAGGTCAAAGGGATACAAATTGGACAGGAAGAAGTCAAATATTCACTATTTGCAGAAGATATGATGGTATACTTAAGCGACCCAACAACAGCTCATAAACAACTTCAGCAAATTGGCCGGATATAAAATTAGGTCAAGCAAATCAGTAGCCTTCCTATACTCAAAGGATAAACAGGCTGAGAAAGAATTAGGGAAATGACACCCTTTACAATAGCCGCAAACAATATAAAGTAGCTTGGTGTGACTCTAACCAAACAAGTGAAAGATCTGTATGACAAGAAATTCAAGTCTTTAAAGAATGAAATTTAAGAAGACCCCAGAAGATGGAAAAAACTTCCATATTCGTGGATTGGCAGGATTAATATAGTAAAAATGGCCATCTTGCCAAAAGCAATATACAGAATCAATGCAATCCTCATCAAATTCCCAACTCAATTCTTCATAGAGTTAAAAAGAGCAATTTTCAAATTCATCTGGAATAACAAAAAACTCAGGATAGCTAAAACTATTCTCAACACTAGAAGAACTTCTGGGGGAATCAGTATTCCAGACCTCAAGCAGTATTACAGAGCAATAGTGTTAAAAACTGCATGGTATTGGTATAATGACAGGCAGGTAGATCAATGGAACAGAGTTGAAGATCCAGAAATGAACCTACACATCTATGGTCACTTGATCTTTGACAAAGGAGCTGAAACCATCCAGTGGAAAAAAAAATAGCCTTTTCAACAATGTTGCTGGCTCAACTGGAGGCCAGCATGCAGAAGAATGCAAATCGACCCATTATTATCTCCTTGTACTAAGCTCAAGTCCAAGTGGATCAAGGACCTCCACATAAAACCAGAAACACTGAAACTAATAGAAAAGAAACTGGGGAAGAGCTTTGAGCACATGGGCACAGGGGAAATTTGCTGAACAGAACACCAATAGCTTATGCTCTAAGATCAAGAATTATCAAATGGGACCTCATAAAATTACAAAGTTTCTGTAAGGCGAAGGACACTGTCAATAAGACAAAATGGCAACCAACATATTGGGAAAAGATCTTTACCAACACTACGTCTGACAGAGGACTAATATCCAATATACAAAGATTTCAAGAAATTAGACACCAGAGAGTCAAATAACCCTATTAAAAATGGGGTACCGAGCTAAATAACAAATTTTCACCTGAGAAGCACCTAAAGTAATGTTCAACATCCTTAGTCATTAGGGAAATGCAAATCAAAACAACCCTGAGATTCCATCTCACACCAGTCAGGATGGCTAAGATCAAAAACACAGGAGACAGCAGTTGTTGGCGAGGATGTGGAGAAAGAGGAACACTCCTCCACTGCTGGTGGGATTGCAAGCTGGTACAACCACTCTGGAAAGCAGTCTGGCGGTTCCTCAGAAAACTGGGCATGATACTACCAGAGGACCCCATTATACCACTCCTGGCCATATACCCAGAGGATACCCCAGCATGTAATAAGGACACATGCTCCACTATGTTCATAGTAGCCCTATTTATAATAGCCAGAAGCTGGAAAGAACCCAGGTGTCCCTCAATAGAGGAAAGGATACAGAAAATGTGGTATATTTACTCAATGGAGTACTACTCAGCTATTAAAAACAATGAATTCATGAAATTCTTAGGCAAATGGGTGGAACTGGAAAATATCATCCTAAGTGAGGTGACCCAATCACAAAAGAACACACATGGTATGCACTCACTAATAAGTGGATATTAGCCCAAAAGCTTGGAATACCCAAGACACAATTCACATATCAAATGATGGCCAAGAAGAAGGAAGGAGAGGCCCTTGCTCCTGGAAAGGCTTGATGCAGCAGTGTAGGGGAATACCAGGACAGGGAAGGGGGAGGGGGTTGATTGGGAAACAAGGGGAGGGGAGAGGGCTTATGGGACTTTCAGGGAGAGGGGAACCAGGATAGGGGAAATTATTTGTAATGTAAATAAAGTATATATCTAAGAAACAATAAAAAATGTAAAAAAAAAATAGAAATAACAGAGCAACATAAAACCAGCTACAGAATAGATGGTTTAATGTCTTGGAAACATTTGGAATAAGGTTTATCAAAATACAAGCATGAAATATGTTTACTTTAAAATTTAAGTATTGTAAGTTAGCATACAAATTAAAGTGATTCATCATAGCATTTAAAAAAAAATAAAAACATAAGATTGATCATTATGTTTCTGTTTTGCCCCTCCCCCAAACAAATTCCTGGAGCTTTTAGGGGGAGTATGGCAGAAAAGTAGTTATGTAAAGAGAGAAAGAGGAGGGGGATTAACATATAAAAGAAATTAGCTGACAGGAAAAGACTGGAAAGAAATTCTTTTGCCCCTAGTGACATGCAATAAACAGAGGGAGCACTAGAAAAGCCTGTAAAACAACAACAGGAGAAAGCAGAGGCTATGTTACTGACTTTAAAAGAGTCAAGGAACCCATGGGCCAATAGTTTTTGAGCAGAGGCCTTTCCTAACTCATTAGTCCCCTCTCTTTCTCAGGAGTACTTTCCACTTTCCTTCCTTCCTTCCTTCCTTCCTTTTTCTCTTTTTCTTTTGCTTATTTTTCAAGACAACATTTCTCTATGTAGCCTGGGCTGTCACTCTGTAGACCAGGCTGGCCTCAAACTCAGAGATCTGCATGCCTCTGCCTCCCAAGTGCTGAGGTTAAAGGCATGAGTCACCATCACCCAACTACTTTCTTTCTTTCTCTCTCTCTTTCTTTCTCTCTCTCTCTCTCTCTCTCTCTCTCTCTCTCTCTCTCTCTCTCTCTCTCTTTCTTTCTTTCTTTCTTTCTTTCTTTCTTTCTTTCTTTCTTTCTTTCTTTCTTTTGATTAGCAAATTGTCCTTTATTATTTTGAACTATACCAAAAATTAATACTTGTTCAGGATTAGCACCCACAGCTTTTCCTCTGTTACTTCAGGAGATGAATTTCCCTGTGGTTGGAAGTAGTTCAGGTGTCTGAACAGTGACCTGAAAACCTCCCTGTGCTCTTTGTAGACAGGCATCCTTCGCACCAACTGCGTGGATTGTTTGGATCGCACCAACACTGCGCAGTTCATGGTGGGCAGATGTGCCCTGGCTTACCAGCTGTACTCTTTAGGACTGATTGACAAGCCTAACCTGCAGTTCGATATGGACGCAGTGAGGTAATCTTTATCTGCTGCCACTTGAAAGACTGCGACAGAAAGCACACTTGACTCACAAGGATTCTTTTTTTTTTAATTTTATTTTATTTTCTAAGTTTTTTTTTATTTACATTCAAAATCATTTCCCCTTTCCCGTTTCCTCTCTCCCCAAAAGTCCCATAAGCCCCCTTCCCTCCCTCTTTTCCCTATTCAACCCCCTCTCGCTTCTCTGTCCTGGCATTCCCCTATATCCAGTCTTTCCAGGACCAGGGGTCTCTCCTTCCATCTTCTTGGAAATCTATTTCACAAGGATTCTTATAACTCAGGTCTACTTTCAGCTTCTCAAAGGTGTATGGGTAAATGACAGCATTCAAGTTACTTCCATTTCTACTACGTGTCTGTATATTACTGCCATTGGGTATTGTATTGTTTGCTTATATTATCATTAAGCACCATTTTCTCTTAAAAAATAAATTCAAAGTACATAGACAAACTAATAGGTTAAATTAAAACCCAAATGGCACTGATAGATGGTACAGCTTCTGCACACACGTTGAACTGACGGCACAAAGTGTGTAAGACGGATTCTTGACTCAGGATTACTATTCCTGAGCTGATTGTTGGCTCAGTGAAAAGAGAAAATATATGGCTTGCATGTCTGCTGGGGTCAGAATGTTCCTATCACCTTTAGGTCTATGTTGAAATCCTCACCCCCAAAGTGGTGCTATCAGGGGATGGGATCTTTGGGACATGCTTAAATCTAAGGGCAGAATCCCTGTCCCTGGGATTAGTGGCATATTGAAAGCGACCCAGGAATGTTGTGAGTGTCTTTCCTCATGTGAGGGCAAAGCAAGTAGGCCGTGCCCATGAATTAAATGGGCCTTTCCTAGACAGTGAATCTGTTGATGTATTTATCTTAGATGTCATCACTCCTAGATCCATGAGAAATAAAGGTTTCATGGTTATAAGTCACCTTGTCTGTGCTGTGCTGTGCTGTTACAGTGGCCCAAGTAGAACAAGGCATTGTCTGTAGCAAGACCATGTATTTAACAACAACTCAGAGGGACCAAATGGTGTCATGGGAGTGAGTTCCCCGGCAGACCGTTTAGCACTGCTTCTGACATGGCTAGACACAGCTTGGTTTTGGTGCCTCATCTTCTCATTGGAGTTTTCCGTATGAAACAATACATTTTACATTTACATTCATCTCAAGCTGTCGAAGAGTGCACATGAAAGACTCAGAAGAATTTATAATGTTAAGGACTTTTCCCCAAGTCTGGCCTTCTGGATGGCTTCTACAATCATTTGGGTTAATTTTTTCTTCATACTGGGGACTGTCCCCAGGGCATATACTCCAGCTGAGATCAGCCATTTTACATTCTGGGACAGAGTCTTACTAACTTACTTAGGCTGCCTTTGAATTTACTCTGAGTCCAAGCAGGCCTCGAATTTGACATTCTCCTGGCTCAGCCTCCTTGGTGTCTGAGTCACCAGACCTCAGACAACATTGTGTAATGTACATTCTCCTTCTGTGTAGGTTATTTGAGGAACTCTATGAAGACCATGGAGATACCCTTTCCCTGCAGTACAGAGGGTCTCAGCTGGTTCATTGGGTAAAGACCTACAGAAAGATAGTGCCGTGGACCCAGCACTCCAAGGACATCATGCAGACTCTGTCCCGGTACTATAGCAACGCCTTCTCGGGTAAGTCCCTGGCAGTGGGCGATCCAACTCACACTTCAGCTGGTTTTCTCCTGGCACACGGACTCTTCTCTTTTTACCTCTTTACTTAAATAAGGTTTCAATTATTTATACATTTAAATAAGATGGACTTTGTGACTTAGAAGATACTCAAAAACTATTTGTTCAATACATAAATAAGTAGATATTAAGATACTTTTGGAGACTGGTTTCACATATCCCCAGTTGGCCTCAGTCTTGCTGAGTAGCAGAGGGTGACCTTGAACTTCTGATCTTCCTGAATGCTAGGATTGCAGGAGGGCCCCACTATGTCTGATGTATAGGGTGCTGGGGAATTAAACACAAAAGTTTGTGTATGCCAGGCAAGCAGTCTGCCAACAGTCACTAGGCCCAAGTTCTGTGTTTTAAAGTAGGACACTGTTGTACACTGCCACTCAGAATTGCAGTGTTTATGTGATGGATGTGGTTGAATTTGTAGATTCTTTCTCCTGTGTCTTTCTCCTTCACTGTTTCTGAATGTAGAAATTGAAAAGTGATGAATCATTTTTTTTTTCAAACAGGGGTTAACATCTTGGTAGTTATTTATGAGTGTGTCACTCAATTTAAAAATGTCAGCTGGAAGTGAATAATGACATTAGCATTAAATTACTCACCTAATCATACTTTTATGACCTGCAAGCACTAAATCGTTTGAGTACAAGTTTCCAGTGGTCCTGATCCTGTCTCCATTCAGAAGCCATCGTCCATATATAACGCATATCACAGGCTGGAGCGATTATGAGACACATTTCCCTGCACAGAGTTCCTTTGGGAAGAGCCCAGAGGTTGATCCTGTGAGATTTCCTCTCTTGAACGGAAGAGGGACAAAACCTTCAGGGACTGTGGGAGGAGGTGAAGTTGTTCTCTGGGATGAACTGCTGTTGCTCCTCTGTGCCTCACTCCCACTTCCTCAGCTCACATGAAGAGAGAGGATGGCTTCAGCCGGCTCCAGGTGCTGCCTCTGGGGGGATTCCATGTGCTAACTATGGAGGTTACACATCAGATCTACAGCAGAGGGATGGCCGAGGAGGGTGCTATATGCTGAGAACTGCCTGCATACTCAGAGTAAACCTTACCGAACAGGAGTGTATAATGGTAACCAGATGTGGCCTTCTAGAAACAGGCTGTCACCTGCTAATGAGTTGCCCAGGAGGATCAAGAGGCCCTGACAGGCAAGCATTAGGAGGTAGAACTGGAAGCCTTCTCTCAAGTAAAAAAATGCATGTGCTCATACCGAGGGAATTGCAAGAGAGTCCGGAGTGGCGGAGCCTGAGAAACATCCCGAGGCATCAACGATCATCTTCAACGTTTACGAGACAGATGGAAGTGGACCAGCTGCGGCTCTGTCGGTATGCAACAAAGGAACAGGACAACACAGAGCAGCACACTGTCATTTCCACAGTTTTTGTGGGTCAGTGGTCCAGGCACGGGTGGGAACTCCTGCTTAGAGTCTGAAGGCTGCAGTTAGGATATTAATCAGGCCATCTCATTTGAAGTCCTAGCTAGGGAAGGAGCCAAGCCTGTGTGTTTGTTGATAGAATCCAGTTCTGTCCTGTAGGACGCAGGTCGCTTGCTGCTTCACAAATGGCTATGGAAAGAGAGTCTGGCAGTGAGGCTGCTGGCAGGACAGTCTCCCATAGGTCACTTAATGCTGAGAGTGACATCCTACTGCATGCTATGCCCACTGATCAGAAGCAAACCACAGGTTTGCGTGACCTGCTGGCATGACCAGCAGACACTGACTTCCAGTTGTGGGTGCCGGAAGTCTGACAGTGTCAGCAGAGCAGTTCCCACTGAAAGCCGTAGACAGGAATCCGCCCTTACCTCTGTCTGCTGGTAGCTGGCAGGCCTTGGTGTCTGTCGACTGGCGCAGTGGTGCCCCTCTAGCCTCTGCCTCCGGCCTTCCCACACGCTGTGCTCCTTGTGCTGAGGTCAGTCTTCGTGACGTTCTCTCCCATGTTTCCCTTTCCTTTTCTTACGGGGACACCAACTAGCCTTACTGGATCAAGAGCCTGCTGTACCCCAGTGTGATTGCACCTTAAATTGATTATATCTACAAAGATGTTATTTCTGAGTTTGATCACGTCCCCTGGCATTGTGGGGTTCAGCCTTCCAGATCCCAAGTGAAGACTGCCATGCTTGCCCCAGGGAGAGAGGTGATCATTGAAGTTGGTGCTGAGCTGATTTCCCCAGAGCCAGGAGGTGCTCTTCAGGTCCTCAGCATTTCCCCTTTTGACTCATTTCATTTCTGAGCCGGAAACCCTTAATTATCTTTGACCTGTTTCTCCTCTTGTTTTTTCCACCTCATACCTAAGACCCATCCTTGAATCCTCCAGGTTCCTCATCCACCATCTTACCCACAATCTCCTGTGTCCCCAACTACTTTCATATCAACTCTTTCCACTTCTACCACTAACCTTGTGTCCTGAGTGAAACTCTTTGTACTGGAACAGGAAAACCTCAGTGAGTTCTCCCAGACTTTGATCTGTACCTATAATAGCTATACAGCAAATCTGAAGCCAGTCTTGGTATGTGAAACCCTGGGACAAAATCAAAAATCCCTGCAGATATTGTGAAACTCATCCACTGTAACCACCATTAAAACAATAATAGGACTGGAGAGATAGTCCACTGGGTAAGTGCTTACTATGTAAACATGAAAACCTGAGTTCAAATCTACAACATCCGTGTTACAAAACATATATGGCTGTGAGTGTGCCTGTACCACACTGTTGTGGGTGGCAGAGACAGGAAAATTGCTCAGGCTTGCTGGCCACGAGTCTAGTTTCAGTTTCAATAAGAGACCTCGTCTCAAATAAGAGACAGTGATAAAACAGACATCTTGTGTCCTTCTCTGGCCACCACAAAAATTTGCATGGGTGTGCACACTTGCACACACATACCACATATACATATATAAAAATTTAAATAATATAGAAACAAAACAACAGCCCTCTCAATATTTATTTCTAACTACTAAATATTGTTTTTATAAATTTTAGATTTTTGATAATTTTATGCATGAGTACTATAATTTCTACTCCCCCTCCCATCTACTAGAACATTTTTCCTTCCATTAAAGGACCTAGTATCCATACACAATGAAGATGAGATAATTTACCTTGATTCCATAGATTAATAAAAGAAAAATATTCAGTGAAAATATTACAAAAATTAACATGCCATCTTTTCTTTAACTACAAACTAGGAGAAAAACATGCTTTCTATACTGATGTTAACTTGTCTGCACCATCACATTACAGAAAGAATGGGGTGACTGTAAATTTGATGGAAACTTTCTTGCTTGCCTCATGTAGAGTTAGGGTACTGGATGCTCATGGACCCACAAAATCTCCATGGAGTCAGAGGCCTCTGGATTCCTGGCTCATGAATTAAAAAAAAATCTCATAGATCATAGAATGGGAGTTTTCAAAGAAAGTTTTATTGCAGATTCACAGGTTGGTGCATAAGAGAAAGTAGTAAGACAAATCTGTATGGCAGAAATTAGTCTCCAGAAACAAGACACCATTGAGGGGATTCTATCTTCTCTCCAGGGCAGATTCAGGCGTAAACACCTTTGGAATCTCTGGTCACTAACAGAGACAGAACTGTCTACAGAAAAAGGTAAATTCTGGCTATTAGCCAAAGAAAAACTGATCACATTTGAGGTCTCTACCCTAAAACTACTTGGCTAATTGCTATCTCCCATTTTCATCAATCAGTTTCAGGCTCAGGCTAAAGTCTTTTTTGTTTTCTTATGGTTATACAAAGCCTTAATTTGTACAAGGGTTTTTATAAGATTGTTGTGCGATCTAGAGGTCATGGTCCCTTTCATAGGTAGTGTCACAACCAGCTGTTCTCAACCTGTGGGTTGCTACCCCTCTGAGAGTGGAATGACCCTTTCACAGGAGTCACGTAAAACCATCAGAAAACATGGATATTTACATTACAGTGCATAACAGTAGCAAAATTACAGCTATGAAGTAGCAATGAAAATAATTTTATGGTTGGGGATCACCACAACATGAGGAACTGTATTAAAGACTCATAGCATTTTAGCTCTGTACCCCATTTTTAATAGGGTTATTTGACTCTCTGGAGTCTAACTTCTTGAGTTCTTCATATACATTGGATATTAGCCCTCTATTGGATGTAGAGTTGGTAAAGATCTTTTCCCAGTTTGTTGGTTGCTGTTTTGTCCTATTGACTGTGTCCTTTGCCTTACAGAAGTTTTGCAGTTTTATGAGGTCCCATTTGTCGATTTTTGTTCATAGAACATAAGCCATTGGTGTTCTATTCAGGAAATTTTCCCCTGTGCCCATGTGTTCAAGATTCTTCCCCACTTTCTCTTCTATAAGCTTCATTGTGTCTGGTTTTATGTTCAGCATCCTTAGTTATCAGGGAAATGCAAATCAAAACAACCCTGATAATCCACCTCACACCAGTCAGAATGGCTAAGATGAAAAACTCAGGGGACAGCAGATGCTGGAGAAAGGGGAACACTTCTCCATTGTTGGTGGAATTGCAGGCTGGTAAAACTACTCTGGAAATCAGTTTGGCAGTTCCTCAGAAAATTAGACATAATACTACCTGAGGACCCAGCTATACCACTCCTGGGCATATACCCAGAAGATGCTCCAACATGTAATACTATGTTCATAGCAGCCTTATTTATAATAGCCAGAAGCTGGAAAGAACCCAGATGTCCTTCAACAGAGGAATGGATACGGAAATTGTGGTATATATACACAATAGAGTACTATTCCGCTATTAAAAACAATGAATTCATGAAATTCTTAGGCAAATGTATGGAACTCGAAAGAGTCATCCTGAGCGAGGTAACCCAATCCTAAAAGACGCACATGGTTTGCGCTCACTGATAAGTGGATGTTAGCCCAAAAGCTCAAAATAAGCAAGTTACAATTCACAGACCACAGGAAGCTCAAGAAGAAGGAGGACTGAAGCAGGACTGCTTTGGTTCCTCTGAGAAATGGAACAAAATACTCACAGGAGCAATAAAGGAGACAAAGTGTGGAGCAGAGACTGAAGTAAAGGCCACCCAGAGACTGCCCTACCTGGGGTTTCATTCTGTAAACAGTCACCAAACCCTGACACTATCGTGGATGACAAAATGTACATACCAAAAGGAGCATGTCATGGTTGTCTCCGGAGGGGCCTTGCCAGAGTCTTACACATACAGAGGCAGATGCTAGCAGCCAACCTTTGGTCTGGGAGTGGGGTCCCCAGTGGAGGAGTTGGAGGGAAGTCCGGAGGAGCTGAAGGGGCTTACAGCCCCATGGGAAGAACAACGATATTGACCACCCAGTCGCCCCAGGACTCCCAGGGACTAAACCAGGAACCAAGTGGTACACATGGTTCCAGCCAAAAATGTGGCAGAGGAATGCCTTGTCAGGCATCAGTGGGAGGAGTGGTCCTTGGTCCTGTGAAGGCTCAATAGATGCCCCAACAAAGGGAAATTGAGGGGAGGGAGGTGGGAGTGGTCCGGGTGGAGGGGCATATACTTGGAGGCAGAGGGTGGGAGGAGGGTTTGGGGGTTTTTGGGGAGGGGGAAAACTGGGAAAGGTTTTAGCATTTGAAATGTAAATGAAGATTATATTTAATAAAAAAATGAAAAAAAAGAAGGTTGAAAGCCATTGCTCTAAACAAACTCAGACCAAACCTCCTTCTGCAGTGTTGCTGACAGTGCCCTCTAAGCAGGCTAGACAGCTTGCGAAATGAGACAAATGTGTGGCTGATAAAGGCTGATGCAACATCAGAGGTGCATTACAGTAGGACCTCTTGTGACCTCTCAAATGGCAAAAAAGAGCACCCCAAGCCTGTTGGGACTAGTATGGAAAACCCAAAAGACTGTTAACTGTCTTTTCCTTCATTATAATGGCCTTTCCACGTCATTAAGCTTTGCAAAATTGGCTGCCATGCATCTAATGGCATGATACATACAGTAAACCCCAGAGAGAAAAGGAAAATGACATATTCCAGGAATTTCTAGCCCACTTATTTCCTACCTTAGTTCATGATGATATCCCTTTTTATTAAGCTCAAACAAAACATGTGCTATCAACCCTGGCCCTTGCAATCACTCTAAGAATTCTTGTACTTGTGCCTTGAGAATATATCCTAGCTTGGTTATATTTCCTCCCAGTGGCTTACTTTGTCTTGTCTCTGAATTATTTCTCTGAGTATAATAAGAACCTGAAACACAGAGTAGGGAGATGTATTTGTTTTCTCCTCCCAGCCTTTGGTACCTGCAACACTCTCACCCAGGAACATACCTTAGCTCACAGTAGACTGTTTCAGATGTAGTTAGTGTACCTGCTCTGTTTATCCTCATTGGTATCTATCACAGTGGAGTGGAAAGGGACTCCTGCTCAGGTGGGTACTTGGACTTGCTGACTGGTAATCTTGTTTCATTTTCATTGCTGTGATTTAAAAAAAAAATACCCTAACAAAAAGCAACTTAGGGGAGAGAGGGTTCATTTTAGCTCACAGTTCATCATAGGGGGGATGTCAAGGTCATAGGATCTTAAAACAGCGTGAAACAGTAAGATTAAAAGTGTATTCAAGATCACTTGCTTGCTTGTTCGCATTCAGTTCTATTTCTCTACAATTACGTAGTTTGGGACACCGTGTGTAGTACTGCCCAAAGTAGGTAGGGTCTTCTCATGTCAGTTAACGTACTGAAGACAATTCCCCACAGACATGCCTGTGCAATGAAGATAATTGCTCACTGAGACTCTTCCAAGGGGACTCCAAGTTGTTTCAAGTTGTCAAAGATAATCATTGGTTTTGATATAGGGAAGGACAGCACCACCTGCATGAGACACACGACCATGTTCTCTCTGCGATCTCTCCAAATATTCTCTTCCTGGCATGTCTAGGCTGCAGGCTTCCATTACAAGTAATCAGTGTTTTTCCACTACTACCTCCTTTTGTGGCAGTGTCCTACTCTGTGATCTTTGGCTGCCCAAAAGCATACTAGGAAGACCTAACAGTCTGTTGACCTAAGTCATCAGGGAAGTAACAGGTCTTCGTCCCTGTCCAGATTTAATGCATAAGAGTGCACAAACTGTCATCTACCACTGAAGGGCCTGGCCATGGAGCTGCAGGGACCTCCTCACAACTCTACTGTTCGGGTAGCCATACTAGAGTCCTAGACGTGCTGAACTTTAAACAAGTGCCCTTCATCAAAGGTTTGTAGAGATGTACTTGTTTTTGAAATCCAAGGTGTCCAAGGAGGGTCCTTCTTCCCTTGGCCAAGCAGGTAGTAGCAGTGGAGGAAGAGGAAGTGCAGCAGACCACAAGCTCTGGGTTTGAGACGTCCTTTCTATGATTGCACAACTTCGCTTCTTATAAGAAACGATGAGAGATGGAGCCTCTGCCTGGGCTCTCTTGGAGAAGCAGCTGAATGCAATAATTTCCCTCCATGTGCGTGCGTGCGTGCGTGTGCGTGTGCGTGTGCGTGTGTGTGTGTGTGTGTGTGTGTGTGTGCATGTGTGTGTGTGCGCACATGCACACATGTGTTTGTTTCTGCACTGGCTCAGAGTGTCCCCTTCATTTTCATACTGGATGAAAGCTGTGAAGCTGATGCCACCCTGCCTGGAAACAGTAAGGGGTTAAGTGTTTTGGTAGTATCTAATTCAGCTCCAATGCCAATATCATTAGAATGGTTCCCAAGCCTCTCTACTTCTCTTCTAAGATTGCCTGTCAATCAAAGGAGCAACCTGAGCAACCAGGTTCTATGTAACCACAGAATAAAGAGACTGAGAGAATTAAGCACATTTTTAGACTCCAGGCCAAACCAATACATGAAATTTACATCTGCAATGACATTTAGTCATTTCCTTAGTATGCACAAGCCCTGGGTTCTATCCCAGTACTGCAGAAAGGAAAATTTTTAATTGTAATATAAAGGGTAACAGAAAATTGTGCTAAGATTTGGGCCTTCTTCTTATCCCAGTCATCCTATGAAGGCTACAACCATGCCTTTTGTTTTGTTTTTTGGTTTTGTTTTGTTTTGTTTACATGCAGTCTCAGGTCACTTATTTGTTTGGAAAGTGCAGTTCCTGCCAACAGCTGGCTGCTGTGCCTGCAGCTACTTTAGTCAGTACGAAGGGAGGGAAACCAAGTTCTGCCATGCCACCGGTGTCCCTTGGTACTGTGTACCTTTTCTCATTAAATGTCATTAAACATACCTTGTGTTCTCCTATTTCAAGTGTATAAATCACTGTATAATATTTTCATCAACTTCTAAAGAAGCGTTTTGGAAGTCACTCCCTATTTAACATAACTTCCTATACTTCACAGGCTTTGATAACCACTAATCCATTGTGTCTCTTTAGATTTTCCTATTCTCATCATGTCATGTAATTGGAATGATACACACAGTGAGTGATCGTTTGCGACTGGCTTCTTTCACTTAACACTTAACTTTCAAGGTTTATCCATGTTCTAGTGAGCATTAGTATTTCATCCTTCTTAGGTCTGAGGAATATTCTTTATTTATTAGGTAACAGCAGGCATTTGGACCATTTCTGCCCTTTGCCATTGTGGCTGTGAATAATGGCTATTGTAATTATTTTTAATGACTTATTTTATTTCTAATTTATGTGTGTGCTTCTGCATATGGTTATGTGCATGAAAATGCAGATTCACAAGGAAGCCAGGGCTTTTGTATTTCCCTGCAGCTAGAGTTACAAGTGATTGTAAGCCACCCATCTTAGGAGTCAGGAACTGAAGTCAGGTCTTCTGAAAGACCAGTAAGTGCTCTTAATTGCTGAGCCATCTCTCCAGCACTTGTTATATTTATTTATCTGTAGATTATTTTTATACTGAGACGTGCTTTCAGTTGTGGCATTTTGCTGCTAGCATTGTCCGAAGGTTCTAATTTCTCCATTTATTTTTTAAATGTCTTAAATAAGTCACTTGGGACTGCTTACAGAATATCCAGACTATTACATTGGAAAGAATTAGAAGGTATTACAGCAAATAGATCATGTTTCTGGGATGCTGCAGACAGTGCTATGAACCTATAAAGTAAAGAGGTGCAGTAAAACCATCCAATGCCAAATAAAATATTTTCAGTGTTGCCAGCATCAGCAGTGTCAACCATGATCTAATCACTGTCTATTCTTTTAAGTGCTTTGGAGAAGCAAGGCCAACTGTGTCATCACCTTGGAGCTTATGACTACCCACATTTAAAGACTTGACTTGTGGGTAAAATAAGTAGTGATGAATAATTACATCTGAGAGAGAAAATGAAGATCTGTTTATGATATCATTTCAAGTTAGTGTGTTGCCCAGCTAAAATGCTCCTTTCCTCCATTGCCTCCCTGAAGGCACCATTTCAGCTTCTCTGATGACTGTGAGTTTTTGACTTCTGCTCTCTTGGCACCTTGCGATACAGACTGCTGCCTGTTGTGGTTACTTAACTTCTGCTGCACATCTGCTTTGCATCTCATCATCACAGTTGAGTGCTGTCAGCATATTAAACCTGTATTCAGCTTCCTAATTCATCATTCCAGCTGGGGCTGATGATGTAAGCATTTCTTTATGTCCCATGCACACATGTAGAGGTCAGAGGACAACTTGTGAGAGTCAGTTCTTCACTTCTACCATGTGAGTCTTGAGGAGCCACATCAGATCTGCATATATATATATATATATATATATATATGTGTGTGTGTGTGTGTGTGTGTGTGTGTGTGTGTGTGTAATAAGATGACAAGACATAGACTTTTTTCTCATCTCTAAAAATAAGCGCCCCAAAATTCCTTATTAAATAATCTAGCAATTTTAGAAATGTAACAAAGACTAGCAGTCAGACATAAATATTGGCATAAAATCAACAGTCTGAGCCATCTAGTGTTTTACTTCACTAGTGCATGTATACACATGTATGTACACATGTGTATGCATGCACATACACACAGAAACACTGTCCACACCACTCCAGCAACATTTTTTTCCTGTCAATATTTGCCTGTGAGCATACAAAATTTAACCAGTGACAAACAACAGGATTTGCTCCTTTCAGAAATGCCTAAAAATCCATTTCCAGGACTAAGAAGACAGATAATGATCTCTCACAAATCCACTGAGAGATTTTATTTTCAGAGTTTTGTGCTGCAGAGTTTATGAAATAAAACACTAATGCAACACAGTATGCTTTGGTTTTATATAGCACCTTTCATGAAAGGAACTTAAAGGAAGCCACAAACATTACTCATTTACCTTCATAACATTTTTTATTGCATTAACATGATAGTCTACCAGACAAAAGTTAAAAGGAATAAAAACCACCATCTTTTATATAACAGCAGTTCAAAACATATCCAATTTCCATTTTTCTGACATATGAAATTATTCAGCTTTGTATTAGTTTCAAGCTCCAGGAGATGCAAAGTGTAAGTAAAAAACAAATAATTTCAAGTCGTGTTGCATTTATCTAACTGAGAGCTTTAATTTTAGAGAAGGAGGAATGACCCTAGATGTGGTTTTGTTTTGTTTTGTTTTGTTTTTGTTTGTTTGTTTGTTTGTTTGTTTTGGTTTTTCGAGACAGGGTTTCTCTGTATATATAGCCCTGGCTGTCCTGGAACTCACTCTGTAGACCAGGCTGGCCTCAAACTCAGAAATCCGCCTGCCTCTGCCTCCCAAGTGCTGGGATTAAAGACATGCGCCACCACTGCCCCCTAGATGTGTTTCTTACCTTTCCAAGTTTCTATGTGCTTCCCATTTTATAGACACCTCACCAAGTCTTACTGGGGGGGAAGCTGTGCTAATGGAAACAGAGGAGGATTTCAAGGACTGCTTACTGATTTTATGGTCCCATCGCTTGATTTTTGATCCTGATTTTGCAGAACTGACACTTACTTAGGTGGTCATATGTTTATACCTACTGGAGATGGGGGACAGTCTTTTACCTACCAATTCCTATGGAGTGACCGCATATAAGCCCAACCTCTCAGTGACCTAAATTCGTCACTGGGATTGAGGGCTCAGTTATCTCCATTGATGTCTTCAAGTAAGTCTACCCATTTCCATTTACTTAAATTATCAGAGAAGCAGAACAATACTCAAAATTGACATTAAAATATTACTTTTACAACTGATTGCAAATGCAAGAATAAAAGGGATTTTCCCAAGAAAGTAGAAGCTTACACCAGTAGGTGGTTGTAATGTTTTGTTTCTTGAGAACACTTCTGACTTGTTCTGATGGTGATGTAGATAATAAGTCTAAGTTTGAACTCTTGAACAATCATGACACTCTAGGTTTTGATAAATGCTAAGGAAAAAGTAAGATAGATGTCTTATGTTAGGATTCTTTGAGAAAGTACCATAGACTAGTTGGCTTAAATAATGTACATTTATTTCTTGCAGGTTAGGTACCTGAGGATGCCAGTACAGGTGAGTTTTGGAAAGGGCTATTTTCTAGTGACAAACTTCTGGCTTCTCATTTTATCCTCACACAGCAGAAAGAAGTCCTAAGACCCCTCTAGACTTTCCTTTATGAGAGTATTACACCTGGTTATGAAACCTCTCCCTTCATGATTTCATCATCTCTAAAAAGCCCACTTTCTAATACCATCACATTGGGGGGTTAAGATTTTAGCATATGAATTTTGAAAGGTCACAAACACTCAGTCCATTCTGATGAAAAGTACAATTATGGCTTCAGTTTGATTTTCATGGTTTCAGTTTGCAGCACATAACCATAGAAAGTGGAAAATTCCAGAAATAAAGACTCATAAGTTTTCATTTGTGTACCTTTCTGAAGTAGTGTGGCATGTAACCAAGGGAGGGCTTTTGTTTATGGATATAGCTTCTGTTCTGTGTATCCATGCTGTACGCACTGTACACCATCAATGGCTTAGAAGCCATCTTTATTGTTTCATCGATTTTGGTATTGGAGTGTTTGGGGTCTCATAAATGCTTTTTTTTTTTTACTTAATACCATTTCCTTAGTGATGCTGTCAATTTAGATGTACCAAACAGAAGCCAAACAGTACTTCTTTTTAGTGAAAGCCAAAAGCTTTTGACTCACTAAGGAAAAAAGAAAACAACAACAACAAAATCTGATGCTGAGATTGCTAAGGGAAGAATTAATCTAATAATCTTCTGTTCTTGAAATTGTAAAGGAAACAAAAGGAAGTCTGTGCTAAATTTAGTCACACCTCAATCTGTAGACATTATGGCTACAATATACAGGAGTGTTTAGTTGAGATGCAAAAGATGTTAAATTATAGGGTTTAGCACCAACCATAGTTTCAGGTATCCTTGTGGATCTTGTAAGGTGTTTTCTGCCAAGAAGTGGGGGGGGGGGAAGTACTACATCTTATGCAAAAATAATTATTTTAATGGACAGTGACAGAAATATCCTACCTACCACTTGGCATGATTTAAAGAAAGAAGACTATGGATTTTTTGCTTTTCAATGTTTTATTAAGGCACAGTAAAAGCATATAAAACAGATGGGTCAATATGTACCCTTTATCACAAAACAACAGTCACTAAAATTGAAACCTGCTTCAGCTAATGTTTCAGCTTCTTCCATTTCCAAAGAAAATCAACACACTAAAGCTGGTGTGTGCATCATTCACATATCTATTGGAGGCTGCTGAAAATTTACTATTGGGCTTTCCTTTTCTCAAAAGTCAAAATGTATTTTTAACTTTCCCCATAATTAGCATTGTAATAAGCATGTCCGGTACATGTAGGTAGATTTGGACTTACAGAATTTGTGTACAGTGTTAGATGAACATATAATTAATTTAGTATGTATGGTTAATCTGCCTCTCAAGTTACACACCAAAACTTCACTCCTAGCTCCAAAACTTACCACCACTTAATATTATCAGCCATTTATATATTTAAAAATTTCCCATAATTATGTCTTCTATATGTGGAATATTGCATGGTAAAATGATATGAATATTTGAATTATAGTTTTCTAATTACAAGAGACATTAAGCTTAGAGCTTATTTTGTATGGTATTCATTTAAATATTTTCCTCTTTGCGTTGCTTAGTGAACCTCTTAACGATTATTTTACTTGGTTTATTATCACTTTCTAATTGATATTTTGTTGATATTACCAATTATTTTCAGTTATACATGCTATATTCTTCCATCTGATTTCTTCATTTTATTCTTTAGCATTATTTGTTATTATTGTGGGTGGAGGTGTGTGTGTGTGTGTGTGTGTGTGTGTGTCTATGATATGTATAAATGTGGGCACTTTTGTGCCACAATGAATTATGGAAATCAGAGGATAATTTTTTAGGAATAAGTTCTCCCCTTCCACCTTAGAATCTGGGGATTGAACAGCAACCACCTTTCCCATGTATTATTAGTTAATTTTCTATTGCTATGAAGAGATACCATGACCGAGGCAACTTATAAAAGAAAACATTTAATTGGGCTTATGGTTTCAGAGGGTTAGAGTCCATGAGGGCAAAACAAAGGGATGATGGGCAAGAATAACTGAGAGCTCACATCTTGAGCCTCAAGCCAGAGACAGAGAACATTCTAGAAATGGTATCTTTTGAAACAATCAAAGCCCACAAAGCCCTCCCTTAGTCACACACCTTCTCCAAAAAGGCCACACCTCCTAATCCTTCCCAAACAGTTTTACCAATAGTAGACCAAATGTTCAAACATTTGAGCTTATGGGACCCATTCTTTCTGAAACTAGCACAACATTTAAGCAATCAATCTTGCCACACCTCATCATCTCCTTTTTTCTGTCTTTCCATTAAACCATTTTTAAAGTGTGTGTGTGTGTGTGTGTGTGTGTGTGTGTGTTTGATTGTACATATGTGTAGAAATTAGAAATTAGAGGACAATCATGTCTATCATGTTCAGGAATGATGTCCACCTCCTTTGAGACAAGGTCTGTCATTGGCATGGAGTTCACCACTTAGGCTAGACTGGTTAGCTATCAAACTCCAGGGATCTTGCTGTCTCTGCTTCCCTAGCCCTAGGATTACAAGTATATTACCAGCAGGGTTTAAAGCTTTGTTTAACTGAGGATTTCAAATGTATACCAATGTGGAAAAAAACTGTACAACAGTCCCATTGCAATCATCACCCAAGTTTAAAAATTATCATGACAAATCTTGGTTGATTTATACCCAACCTATTCTCCATCCTTCTCCTTACTAATTGATTCTTGAAGCATTTTGAAGTAATATCCATATATTATGCAAATATGTATATTTAAAATACTAAAACCTTTAAAAATACTATGTGAATTGATTAGACACTTTTATGTCATTTTCACACTGATGTTTAAAATTTTTTGATATGGAACATACCAAAATATTTCCAAGCTTTGGTTTTTCACATTTAGGTCTTTAACAAGCTAAAATTAGTTTTTATATGAACTGAGATTTAATTAAAATATTGAAAATTTTTCTATGTCTTGTATGTTTATCTAGCATCATTTATTAAATAGTTTTTCTTTTTCTATACCTATTTATAAAGCCACTTCTGTTTTTTATTTTATTTTATTTTATTTTACTTTCTTGAGACTGGATTTTAGTACATAGCTCTGGCTGTCCTAGAACTCAGTATGTAGAAAAGGATGGCCTTGAACTCACAGTCATTTGCCTACCTCTGATTCCTGAGTGCTGGGATTAATGCTGTGTGTCACACTACAGGGCTACTTGGATAAAATTCCAAAAATTTAAAAATACGTGATCCGGGTTTGAAGTTACCTATTTTATTCCTACATTCTTTAAGTATATACTTATTCAAGATTAAAATGTCTGTGTATGAGAATAGAGTATATGCCATGTATGTGCAGAGGTCAGAAGATGGCATCAGATTCACTGGAGCAACCCCATGTAGGGGCTAGAAAGTGAACTTAGGTTCTCTGGACGATCAGCAAGTAAAGCTGAGCCATCTCTCTTGCTTTTTACTAAAAAACAATATTTTTAATTACTACAGTTTATTATAGTCTTCTTTGTTGATTGTCTTCTTTCATAATGCATTGGCTGTTCTTGGTCCTATACCTTCTTTATGAATTTAAATATGATAGTGTCAAGTTCCCTAAAAGGTTCTTGTGAAATTACATTGAATTTATAGATCAATTTCAAAAGACTTTATAGTTTTATGATGTTGAGAATTCCCACCTACAAATATGGCATATATTCGCAATTACTTGTCATTTTTATATCTTTAATAAAATGTATAATTTTCTTTATAAATGTTCTATACAATTTTATTGTATTTATTTATATTACAACAACCCTCAGCTTCTACTGTTACTTTAAATGTGATCATTTTTTAAGTTGAATTTTATCATTTTTCATTGCTCTTATAGAGAAAGAAAATTGGTTCTGTTCAATTCTTATATCCAACAATTTGTCTGAAAAATCTCTGCTTCTAATAGTTTGCCAATTACATAAAGATAGTCACATCATCTGCAAATGATAAAACAGACTGGTTTCTTATCTATCCTCGTTATCTTTCTTTTCTTAATTCACTGGCAAGAGTCATTGATACATTATAATAGTGGCCATGGGATTCTTTTCTTGTTCTTCAGTTTAAAAGGAATATCTGTAACGTTCTTTTGTAACAGTTGGGGTTTAAGCAGAGAAGCAAAACCACTAGAACAGAGAAATTTGTTGCAGGAATTGAACTTTATGCACTTATAGGAGCTGGGTAAGCTCCCATGAGGGTTCATGCTTTAAGTTAAAGTCCATAGGACAGGCAGTGTGAAGGGAAAGATGGATGGAAAGGAGAGGAATGTCAAGACCAAATGGAACCTACAAACCCAAGCTGGAACCTCCAAAGACAGACTGAAATTTCTGTTGGTATTTGTATTGGTCAGGGTTCTCTAGAGTCACAGAACATATGGGTAGTCTCTATATAAGGGAATTTGTTGCTGACTTCCAGTCTTTAGTCCAACTCCACACTAATGGTCAGCAGCAGCTGTGGATGGAAGTCCAAGGATCTAGCAGTTGCTCAGTCCCACGAAGCAAGCAGGTGAAGAAGAGAGAGAGTGAATCTTCCTTTTTCCAATGTCGTTATGTAGGTCTCCAGCAGAAGGTGTGGCACAGATTAAAGGCGTGTGCCACCATGCCTTTAATCCCACATGACCTTGAACTCAGAGATCTCCCTGTCTTAATCTTCTAGAATTCATGGCCACTATGCCTCAATATCTCCATGCTGAGATCCAGGTCAGAAACTTGTATCTCTCAGCCTCCAGATTAGGATCACAGGTGAGCCTTCCATTCTGGATTGTAGTTCATTCCAGATATAGTCAAGTTGACAACCAGGAATAGCCACTACAGTATTGTTACCTCTTTTCTTGATGGCCAGGGATCTTTGTAATAGATCTCAGTATGCACAGCTTTGTACAAGCATAAGAAACACCTACAAGGTAAAGAACCAGATGAGGCACTTGCTTAAGGCTAAGAGAATGTAGCATGGGGAGTGAAAAATTGTTGTTATAATACCAACTATGACCATATACCATGTTATAAAAATGAGGATTGTGTTGAGGGAAATATTAAAAAAGAACCGGTAGACTTCCTGCGCTACTGCTGGCCACTCTCAGGCTACTCTCTGCCTGCCAACTCTGCAGCAGGGCCTGAGCTCCTGAGTTCCCTTCTCTGCCACACCAGCCCCATGCAATGACCATTTACCTCCTCCCACCAACACCCCCACACACACACCCACCCCTGTCAGCCACCACAACTCGGCGCAGTCCTGACAGCTCTGTCTCTAGCTAGCCCCTGCAGTGACAGATTAATGTGTTCCCAATAGGGTTCACTTGTCTCTGGAACAGCTAGTTCGCTCTCTGCCATAAATCCCTGTAATCGGTGGTTCCACATTTCAGTAACCCAGTAAATCAAAACTCTAGAAGCTTATTATTAACAAGTCAGATTTATATATCAATAAACTCTCAATTTGCAAGATGCCAATACGATAATTTCAGAACCAATGGATAATGATAAAAGCTGCCCACCTAGATTAGACAAATTATCCCAATTATTCTAACCTTTGTGCTATCATAACTACCTGTGGCTATTTAAAGTCACACTGGTCCAGGTTCTTTTTCCTATCCGTCTGTCTCTATCTTGACTTCTCCCCCTCTCCTGAGAAGCTCTCTGTCTCTGCAACTCTTAGCTCTGCCTCCTTTTCCCTGTCAATCACATGCTTACTGCTGCCCTAATAATGTAATTAGACAGGGAAAATCCTGCCTCAGGGTTGCAATAGTTTTTTTTTTCTGCATTTTATTGCAAATAAACTTGTATATGTTAGTCATATAGGTTTGTTTTCTTTCTCTTTGAGTCTGAAGTACCAGGTAACTATCCCTCAGTAGGCATATTGATGTCATAGTCTCCCTTTTCTTGCTCAACAGTTTCCCTCATTGTTAATAATGAGTCATTATGTCTGGGGGAGAAGAGTTCAAGTAAAGTTCATGTAGAGTAAAATAATGATTTTATTAATTACTAACTTTTGGATATCTCATTTATTTTTCATTTTATTTAATGAAAATTTATAATGATATTAGGTATTTGATTCCTTTGGAGAATTTTATACATAATAGCATCTTCTTAAAAGAGCTTTATCAACCAGTGTTCAATTGGAGAAACAGATCCACCAGGAATAGTACAATACCATATATGGATCTGTTTAAGTATTTACCCTTAGACAATTGTAGTAGCTAGTAAAGGTCTAGTCTGTGATGTGGTCACCCTCACATCTGGGGCAGAAGATTCAAGTCTAAAGGGGCAAGAAATTGATAAAAAAAAAAGATGGAGATAAAGTAGAAGAGAACATGGATAAGTTGGAGACCACAAGAGTCAGCTAGAGTCTGTGCGAATGGACTGATGATATACATGTTAGTTCGGTTGCCTTTAACCTTGTTGGAGCTGTCATAACAACTGATTCTGACCAACAACTTGAACTAGAAGTAACAACACATCGGAACTACAAAGCATCTGGGATTTCCCTTTCATCTTACCAATATCACAGAATCTTTTTTATACCCTACCCTAAATTGAACATGTGAGAAAGGAAAGGTAGCCAGCTATCTATGGGTTCCACATCTAGGCAACTGCCAACTCAACAAACCACATATCAAAATATAATTAAGATGGCAATGCTTGTACCTGTACAGAGGTTTTGTTTGTTATTATTCCTTAAACAAGACAGTTTAACAACTGATTGTGTACCATTTGCATTGTGTTAGGTATCTGTCTTAGTTTCTCTTCTGTTGCTGTGATATAACACTCTGGCTGACAAAGGCAACTTGGAGGATAAAGGATCTACTTTGGCTTATAGTTGCAGAATAGAATCTGTCTTGCAGGTATGAGGGAGACAAGGCATCAGGCAGAGAAGGCATGATTACAACAGTAGGAAGCTGTTTGGTCGCATTTCATCTCCACCCAGAAAATAGAAAAAGTGAAGTGGGACCAGGTTATCAGACTTCACAGCCTACCCCCCAGTGACTTTCCACTGCAAAGCTCCACCACCTCAAGATTCCATAGTCTTCCTATACAGCACCACATGTTCAAATGCATTGGCCTAAGCAAAGCATTTCACATATCACAGCAGTATTGTGAGTAATCTATAGATGATTTTAAATATGCAAGAGGATATTAATTAACTAGATGCAAATACTATGACATTTTTAATAAGGAACTCCAGCACTATCAGATACTAGTACATACATGTGAAGGCACTTGGAGCCAATACCCATAGGCTCTGAAGGGCAGCTGTACTGGGAGATATGTACAGCTCTGGTGACTTGATAAGTAACATGTGCTTTTTTGACTTATATTGGTTTTGTTTTCAATTTATTAGGGTATAATTTGCAATACAATGTGTGTATTTTAAGTAAACAATTCGATGGCCCTTAACAACTTTGTCCTCCTAAATTCAGGTAAAGCTTGTTCTGTTTTCTGTCAATATATATTACATTTGACTGTTCTGAATTTTATACAAGTGAAACTGTACAGATTTTGCTCTTTTGTGTTTGGCTGTTTCACTCATTTAATATTTTTATTATTTTTTAACATTTATTTGTTTATTTGGTATGTGTATGTATATGTGGGGGGAACAACAGGGCATGTATATGAAGGGAGCCTAGCTGGTTCTCTCCTTCTACCTTGTGAGTCATCATGCTTGGAAGCAAGTGCCCTTACTTACCATCCTTCAGTTTAATCATTTTTAGACACACTTATGCAGCTATTGTATCATTTATATAGCACCGAACTCATATTGTCAAGCTTGGTGGCAAACACAATTTTCCTTGAAACCAACTCTCCGGCCCCCATGTGCTGCTTTTCAAAATATATACTCTCTTGTTAGATTGAAGTCTCTATAAATGTCAATTGTGTGAAGTCGGTTAGTAGTATTTAAGTTTTCTATAGCATTACTGATTTTCTGTCTACTTATTTATTCTGTTAATCTTTGATGGAGGAATAATGAGATTTTTTTTAAATCTCTGAAATTTTTACTAACTGTGAATGTTCCTATTTTTTCTTCATTTTTCTTATGTTTTATTCAATGTATTTTGAAAGTGCTAGTTGTTGCACGTGTATTTAGGATGTCTCTTCTTGTATTGACCCCTTTTCATATGCAATGTCTCTCTTCATCTGTAATAGCATTTGAGGTTGCTTTGTTTTCAGCGGGGTTCTGTTTGTATACACTCTCTTTGACTTCAGAAAATGTCATTATTTGATTTTCATTAAATGATGGTTAGCTGGTGTAATAGTTTGTGCTGCTATAACTGAATGCTGGAGACTGGGTAATTAATAAAGAAAAGAAATGCATTTGGTGTGTAGTTCAGTAGGCTGGAGTGTAATAAAATCAAAATGTCAGCCTTTAATGAAGACTTTCGTACTGAATCAAACAAAGCAGATGTGTCACGTGGTAGATGGGCAAAGACAGGGAGAAAAAGATCAGATTCACAGCCTCTAGCTCTCTGTAACCACCATTAATCCATTCATGTGAGTGGCACCTCCTGACCTGAACATCCCACAGCAGGCCTCCCTTCCCAACACTCCCACATCAGGGATAACCTCTGTAGCATATGTGCTTAGAGACATAATCAGCCCATAGCCGTTGAAATTAAATCCAAGCTAACGGTTATTGTCTCTCAGCCTTGTAAAGATATCATTTCCTTTTTGGCCTTTAATGTTGTTGTTGTGTCTCCTTTCAATTTATCTGTCACTGCTTTCTATGGTACTCTGCCATTTCTCCCTAATGGATTTTAATATTTGCTTTTTGATTTTGGTATTTTGATTGTTTTTACAATGTAAATATATTTAAGTTTGGATTTCTTTTTATTTTTCCTTCTTGGCATGGATATGTTTCTTAAAGCTGTAATTTATGACTTTAATCAATACAGAAAAAAAAAGTCAGTCATTATGTCTGAAAATATTGATTTTCTGTCATCCCACCATCCCCATAATCTTTCTAGCGTCTCCCTAGGGAGCTGCTGCCACAGATATATGTGACTATCTCATTCTCTCCCTGATATCTCACCAGCTCTTTTTCATATGCTCCATAATTCATGTATCCCATTTTTTGATCTTGCTGTGCTGCATTTTAAGAACATTCATCAAATATATTCTCCAGTTCAGTAATTTTCCTCTGCAGTGTTAAATGTGATTTAAAAGTCCACTGAGTTTTAGATTTCAATATTTATACATTTAATTTCCAAGAGATCAGCTGGGTTCAATATTTGTGTGTTAATTTTTTAAATACTGACACATTCTTATGGATGAAAGTGTTCCCTTTGTGCCTTTATAATTCTCAGTTTGCTTACTTATTTTATAGTTTTCAATAGGATGCCCTATTATGAGAAGAATTTGGAAACTGTATGGGGCCACTCTGATGCATAGTGGAACCTTCTCTTAGGTTTTGTGACTCAGAGCCTTCCCTGTGTGGTCTTGTGCATGTCAGACTCTGACTGTGCTCTTTAAAGCACTTCTACATTTGTTTCTGCTGGACAACAGAATCTGGACAGAGTTTCAATGTTAATTTGTTTAAAGATTCCTGGCCTGAGAAGATAGTGTGGCTTAGTACAAAGTTATACATTTTTCAAAGGAATATAATTTTTCTGCCCAGAAGCCAAGTAAAGGAAGTAAGAAGCAAAGAAAAAGAAGGAAGGGAGGGAGGGAGAGAGGGAGAGAGGGAGAGAGGAAGAGATTCTTTATTGTCAGCTTATGCTAGTAGGTAAGTTTTTCTTTTTTTATTTTTGTTTTACCAGCTATTGCCAATGGCTCATTACTTCAAGGCCCTGGTTTTATTTGCGACTTGACAATTCTAATTCTTTGCCTCATGTAAGCAATGGAATCCAGTCTTCAGCAAGAAACTACGATGAAAAGTGATACAAAAGACACTGATTTATATCAGTGTATCACCAACACACCATACCCTTGATTAGAAAAAAAATATGGAGGATCTTATTCAGAGAAAGAAGAATCAGTGGCAGAAGCATGTGAACAGGAAGACCAAAAATTCTTACCTACTTTAATGACGATTAAGGGAGATTCAAAACATAACAAAAAAAGGATAGAAATTAGTATATCCAATGAAGAAGACTATGCCAAGTAAGATTAGAACTTAACAATAAAACACGAACTGACTGAAACTACCCAGGAAACTTTATTTTCACATTTACAAAAATTCTAGAGACTGGTATCCTTGAGTCAATTAAATAAGTAATTTCTCAGTGTTTTAATAACCCTGTAGTACTCATTTCTTCTGGTTTCTTTCTCTTATGTTCCTGTTACTATTAGAATCTAAAACATTGTATGGATTGTTTCTGCTTATACAACCCTCTCCTTTTCCATCTATGTGGGAGTTTCCATTTCTGACCTGGAAATATTTGCTATGTGCATTAGTTTGTGTGCTGTCCTCCAAATTCTTCCTAAATCGGAATCATGATGTACCTACCATTGTATCACCTATCTTTTAAAAAACATTCATTATTAAAATATTTAGAATTAAATATAGAAAATACTTCATTTCATTTCATGACTATTTTGGAGTTTTGAAAGTCTTAAAATGTTAAAAAAAACTGTAATTCAATTTATTCTCAACCGTTCACTCATGCAAAAGAAAAAAATGTTCACCTACAGAAGGTGAAAGGTTAAGAGAATAAACAGGTTGGTGAGTACTTACCCATGGAGGGAAGAAGTAAAAGGTAAGACTTTTTTTTTTCACTAAAATAGTTCAATTTTATCCATTGTCAGCACAGGAATCTGACATTACTGTTCACACTTCTTATCATTCTTAGATTCAGTGTGACTTTCACTTACTAACCCTCAAACACTATTTATTGATGGATTCTTTACATCTAATAGTCCGACTAACCCTGTATCTGGGAAAGACATGAAGAACATTATCTGTGGGTCTGAGATTGTTATGGAGGAGGGTGACAGCTGCTATTCTTGGTAAGACATTTGGGTCATCTCAAACCATAGAAAGATTTCATTTTCTCTGGGTACATCTAAGCTTAAGTTTCCTTTTAATACAAATCTTAATTTATTTTATGTTTTGCAACACAAGCATCCATATATAGAAAGATAAACCCAAAAAGGTGATTAATAAGATAATCTTGGAGCTACAGATGTGATTCAAATAGTAGAGTGCTTACCCAACATGCACAAAAACTATAGTTTCAATCTTCAACACTGTTTAAAAACCAAGTGTGGTGGCCCATGTCTACAGTTCCATTATGTGGAGATATAAGTAGAAGTATCAGATGTTCAAGGACATCCTGGCCTATAAAGTGAGTATAAGGCTAGTCTGAACTATATTAGACAAGGAGACTTTCATATGAGTGTACATACATGCATACATACATACATACATACACATACACATACACATACATACATATCTTACTTTCACACTTCTGATAGCTTTTAGTGTTGCATGACAAGATGCAGTGTGACTTTTATTTTATATATAATATATAATGCATAGAATATATTATATAATATTTCATTATGAATAAAACATTATTTGGCATTTAAAAGGAAAGAAATTTTGGCATATGTTGCTACATGGATTATGCTAAATGAAATAAACCAGTCCTCAAAAGACAGATATTGTATGATTACACTGATCTAAGTTATATGTTTTAGGCATTTTATCATAATTAAATTATTTTAGAAGAAGGAAAAGAAAAAGTTTTGATTTCAATTGTTGAATGGGAAGTCATGTACTCAGACCAAATTAGAAGGTATAAAAGGTAAACAGTGTTTTGACTGTGGCCTTCTCTGTTCCCCGGTCTTCCTATTTGCCCTACACTTGCCCACCCCTCTTCCCAGCAGCAGCAGCAGCAGCAGCAGCAGCAGCAGCAGCAGCAATTGATATCACTTTCTTATATCTAGGAAAGGCATGTTCTTCTGATTAGCTGCATGGTATTTCCCTGGATATATGCATCTGCCATTCCCTCTACAGTGGCCATTTCATTGTCTCTAGTATGACATTTCTTAAAAATCTCACCTTGTAATATAAAATATGCATTCCACTGTCTTTGTTTCACATAGTTAGTATGTAAATTACTCATTCTAACAGGGATATTCACAGAATTCAGAATTCATAAAGCAAAAGAGAATAAACATTAAAATGTGCCACTGTTGCTGATGTCTCTCAGGTCATCATACTCCCTGCTAGGTAAGTGATTTGCCTGCTTTGTTTTGTTTTTTTTTTTTTTTTTAATATAACTCTGTCCTCTGTGGGGAGCATAGTGGTGGAGTGGTGGTGGTTAATCTACTCTGCTTACTACTTCAAGAAACTACATTTTCCAGGTTCCTCTGACTTCTGACTACCTTCTGTCCGAAAGAAAAGGAAAGATAGTGTAGAGAGCCATATTGGGGTGTCTTGTCACCTGGCAGAAACTTGCTCTCCCAGCCTGTGAGCTGAAATTCCTGTGCTGGCCATAATCCTGCTCCACCTGGGGTGGAGTGAAGTCTTTGTTCCTCCAGGTCTACAAATTCCTGAATTAAGCAGCTGACCCGCCCAGCCGCCTGCACCTCCCGCAGAGCAGCAGAGCTGTGGACTGAACAGTGGAGCCTACGCCCTGCTGAGCAGACTCGCAATTCTGGGAGAAGGGTCTCACCCCAAAACTTAAATAAAAGACAAGTAAAAGACAGACTTTTGAACAGTCATGTTGTCTTGATTCGTCTGTCTTTTCCCTCGTCACCCCGTTTTATCTCCCCAGCTCTCTGTCCAGAGAACCTGATCCGTTCGCGTGTAACCCCCGGGAGGTTACAGATAGCTTTTCACCTTTACACTTTGGGTAGAGTTTCCTGAAGTTGCTGCGACTTCTTGTCTCCATATCCTACTAGACATTTGTACTCTGTTCCAGCTCGCTTTGAGCACCCATCCTGGATTCTGCTACTGCTGCTGGTGGCTTGATGATTTATTACCTTGAGTTTTTCAAAAGGTTCAAATAATACTAGGTCAGCAGTTATTCTAGTCTGCTTCCAGTTTCTGTGATAAACATCATAACCAAAAGCAACTTGGGGAGAACAGGATTTGTTTGACTTATATGACCTGAGCATTCAGGCAAATCAGGGCAGGAACTCCAGTAAGGGCAGAGGTGAGAACCAGGAAGGAGAGCTGCTTACTGGCTTGGTGTTTGATTCACATTCAGCCTTTAATATATATATCCCAGACCCATTTGCCCAGGGTTGGCACTGCTCCCAGTGGTCTGGGCCCTACTCCACCAATTAGCAATTAAGAAAATGCTTCATAGTCATGCTTACAGACCAATCTAATGGAGACAATTCCTCAACTAAGGTGTCTTCTTCCTAGGTGTGTCAAGTTGACAACCAAAATTAGCTTTCACAGCAAAGCTTAAAAATTTAGTCAAGTTGTCTCGATCTTGAATTGGCATAGTGATTATCCAAATAAGATGAGCAATTTGCTTATTGAATGATTTTTTAAATCTCTAATCTCACAAAACTAATGCAATTCTGTCTCCTAGGAAGAATGTGAGGTGTGTCTGGAGATTATGCTAGCACAGGTTTGCTGGGCTTAAGGGCACAAACAGGCTTGACTTTAATAAGCAATAATGGAGATTTGTGCCTTCAGTTCTCATTACTGGAAGCTTTTTCAAGGAGCTGCAAGGAGTGGCCCAAGAGCCACCTATTACTGCTAGTTAAAATTGTGAACCATGGGGTCAAAGTAATTTCAAGAAATGAGCATGAGAAAGAGTACTATTGCTCATTGTTATCCTTAGTGCCACAGCTGGCAAACTTTCTGCAAGGGGCCAAGCAGAGCATTTTGCATGTTAAGGGCTATGCAGTCTTTGACCATAGGGCCCAGTTCTGAGGTTTTAATACTGACACAGAGCAGTCAAAGACCATGTTTAAAGAAATGAGCATGGTTACGCTGTAATCAGACTTTCCCTGCAAAAAGGCAGCTGGCAAGAGGTTTACAAATCATTCTTTATCCATCCATATCCCAGAGTAAAACCAGTCTTCACAAGGTACAGTAACATCAAAACATAGAGTGATCTTGCCTCTGTGTCATCTGAAATGACTCCTTAGGTTAACAGGTCATTTGGATATTGTACTTTAGACAAGAACTGGCTATCATTTGCTGTATGATTTTGGTTAACTGTTTGGTGTATCTTTCTTCAGTTTCTCCATGGGAAAGGTGAATAATAACTGCTATTTCCACATGAGGTAGTAGTAAACACGATATGTTAATATGTGTAAAGCTTTTACAACAGTGCCTGGAACCATGCTGTATGCAGTTTTGGTAGCCTTCGCTCAGTGTATTTCCTGCTGCCAATATAGCTTTCTGTATTAGTTACTTTTCTCTCCAAAATAACAAAATACCTAGCAGTTTAAGAATGAAATGTTTATCTCTGCTCACAGTTTAATGGTATAGTGCCTTATTGCAGGGAAGGCATAGGGTAAGAGTGACTGTAGCTAAGGCGGCAGGAGAATGAGGTAGCTGAGCACATTGTGTTCACTGTCTGCAAGTAGAGATGAATGCTGGTACTCAATTGATCTGTTCCTTTTTATTCACTTCAGGACCCCAGTCCATGGAATGGGACCACTCATCCTCTTATTCCCTCAGTTAAACCTTTTGGGAAATGTCCCCATTCAGACACTTTCAGAGGGGATTTTGAAAGCTAGTCAAGTTAATGAAAAATAACCATCACTAGTCTACTAGTTGTCACATTGATACCCAAGCACATCACTTTAAAATTATTATATTCTACTTTTTTTCCATAAGATTATAGTCATATTAGAATCCAAAATGGATTCAACCTCTTTTAAAAATCCCCATAGTCTTAGTAGTTTCAAGACTACTCAAAAGCCTAGAATCTACTTTTTTGATATTCAATGTAATCTCCTAGCTATGAACCTTGTTTTGCTTTAAAAAAGAAAAGATGTTACATACTTCCAATGGACAGTGTCACAAAATAAATGTTGTCATTCTGAATGGGGAAAATTGGGAGAACAGCAAGGAAAGACCAGAGCAGAGCAAGATCAAAACCCAGCAAGATGAACATTCAATCCTTCAGTTACAGAGCTGGCATTTTAGGCCTGTGATGGAGTCATTTGGGTTTCAGTGGGTTGGGCAACCCAACCTCTCCCACTCTACAGTTTGCAGCACATGTAGGCTCTCTCTAGGAGAGTTGGGGTCCATGAGTTGCCCCACAAAACATACAAACACTCGACTCAGTCAGAGAGGCATGGTTTATTGAACTCACAACCTAATACTTATCGATCAGGGACATAGCTCAGAATTATCAGAGGCTACAACATGGAACATCTTTCTTTATCAGCTTATAAAGAAAACACACACACACACACACACACACAGTAGGCTCATATGCAGGTGCAGAAAGTGCTACCCAGTGATCTACTCTGACACAAGCCATTTCAGACATAACAGTTCATATTGACCTTTAATTTGATGGGTCCTATGTAAAGCTTTGTGGAATTTCTTAAGATTGACAAACCCCAGAGCATAACAGGATATGTGATCAGCATGACCTTGGTCTGAGTAAAGTTATTTTTCTGTGTCAGTGACTTCCAGGCACATTACATTACAGAAACAATATGAGATAGCTGGCAGGCATGGAACAAAATGACAACAGCTGTGAAGGGGGGAAGGGTAGACTTCAACAGGTGTCCCACAGTCCTGACATCTCTAATATGCTGGGGTATCTACTTGGGCTTCCCCATGTAAGGCTCCATGCACTAGCATCTCAGATTTTTTGTGCAGATAATCTACCCCCGCTGCACAATGTCTGACCTCACTAGCTTCCATTTTTCATGCCAGCGAAGTCAACATCATGCAGAAAACACTTCCATGTTCTCCTGCCAACACAAAATGCACTCTGGCTCTTTTCTACTGTAGCTATTATGGTGTCTGTGTACCTTAGCAAGTGACACTGAGACAGCACTTTGCTGGACAGTTGCTTTCAAGAAGGGCCCCCCTTCCCCCTCTCTTCCCTTCCAGCTGCCATTTGCAGCAGGGAACCAGGAAGCTCCATAACCTTCTGTGCTTAGCCCACCAAGAGAGAGTGATCTCCCAGCAGCAATTTCACTTCTGATGCAGAGGTGAGATCTCCACCTTCTCTCTGGAGGGGTACAGCTAGGAGCACACTGAGCATATGATCAGTGGAGCAGCTGGGACAGGAGTCTTCCCTTCCAGCCGCCATTTGCAGTGGGAAACCAGGCAGCTCCACAGCCTTCTGTGCTTAGCCCACCAGGAGAGAATGATCTCCCAGCAGCGATTTCACTTCTGAGTGCGAAAGGGAGATCTCCACCTTCTTTCTGGAGGGCTACAGCTAGGAGCACACTGGGCATACGATCAGTGGAGCAGCTGGGACAGGAGTCTTCCCTTCCAGCCGCCATTTACAGCAGGGAACCAGAAAGCTCGACAGCCTTCTGTGCACAGACCCTGCCAGAAGAGAGGTGTTCTCCCAGGAGTACAGACACAGGCTTACAGGCCCATAAGAAGGGCAATCTCCAGCCAGAGACAACAAGACCAACTAACACCAGAGATAATCAGATAGCAAAAGGCAAGCGCATGAACCATACCAACAGAAACCAAGGCTACTTGGCAGCATCATTGTCCAGTTCTCCCACCACAGCAAGTCCCGGATGCTCCAGCACATCAGAAAAGCAAGAGTTGGATTTAAAGTCTCTTCTCACGATGCTGTTAGAGGGCATCAAGAAGGACATAAATAACTCTCTTAAAGAAATACAGGAAGCCGGGCGGTGGTGGCGCACGCCTTTAATCCCAGCACTTGGGAGGCAGAGGCAGGTGGATTTCTGAGTTCGAGGCCAGCCTGGTCTACAGAGTGAGCTCCAGGACAGCCAGGGCTACACAGAGAAGAAACCCTGCCTCAAAACCAAAAAAAAAAAAAAGAAATACAGGAGAACATGGGTCAAATGGTAAAGACCCTTAAAGAGGAAACACAAAAATCCCTGAAAGAAATACAGGGGAGCATGGGTGAATAGGTAGAGGCTCTTAAAGAGGAAACACAAAAATCCCTGAAAGAATTACAGGAGAACACAAACAAACAAGTGAAGGAACTGAACAAAACAATCCAGGATCTAAAAATGGAAGTAGAAACAATAAAGAAATCACAAAGTGAGACATCTCTGGAGATAGAAAATCTTGGAAAGAATTCAGGAGTCATAGATGCAAGCATCAACAACAGAATACAAGAGATAGAAGAAAGAATCTTAGGGGCTGAAGATACCATAGAAAACATTGAATCAACAATCAAAGAAAATGTGAAATGCAAAAAATTTGTAACCCAAAACATCCAGGAAATCCAGGACACAATGAGAAGACCAAACCTAAGGATTATAGGTATAGAAGAGAGTGAAGATTTCCAACTTAAAGGGCCAGTAAATATCGTCAACAAAATTATAGAAGAAAACTTCCCTAACCGAAGGAAAGAGATGCCCATGAACATACAAGAAGCCTACAGAACTCCAAACAGACTGGACCAGACCAAAAAGTCCTCCTGGCACATAATAATCAAAACACCAAATGCACTAAACAAAGAAAGAATATTAAAAGCAGTAAGAGAAAAAGGTCAAGTAACCTATAAAGGAAGGCCTATCAGAATTACACCAGACTTCTCACCTGAGACGATGAAAGATAGAAGATCCTGGGCAGATCTCATACAGACCCTAAGAGAACACAATTGTCAGCCCAAACTGCTATACCCAGCAAAACTCTCAATTACCATAGAAGGAGAAACCAAGATATTCCATGATAAAACCAAATTTACACAGTATCTTTCCACAAATCCAGCCTTACAAAGCATAATAGATGGAAAACGCCAACATGAGGGGGGGAAACTTCACCCTAGAAAAAAGCAAGAAAGTAATATTTTTCCAACAAACCCAAAAGAAAGTAACCACACAAACATAAAAATAACATCAAAAACAACAGGAAGCAACAATCACTATTCCTTAATATCTTATAATGTCAATAGACTCAATTCCCCAACAAAAAACATAGTCTAACAGAGATATTTTTCATGTGGATCTTAGATTTTATCAGAAAATGTTTGTGACTCCTCTTTCAATTCAGTAATGCTTTTTGTGTCTACCATTTTGACTGTATTATTTTCCATGATAATCTTTAATTTTAACATTTTTTTCTGTGTATTTCTTTGATTTTTGTGGGAGGTGTTTTTCATGTAGATCTTTGGTTTCGTTGGTGGGGGGAGCTATTTGTAGTTTCACTTTTAATCAATTTAGGAATATTTTTGTGCCTACCATTTTGTCGGTATAATTGTCCATGATAATCTTCAATTTTAACGTTTTTCTGTATTTTTCTTCAATTTTGTCAGAAGTATTTTCCATGTGGATCTTCAGTTTTATCAGACAATGTTTATAATTTTACTTTCAATCAACTTAGGAACATTTTTATACCTTCCATTTTATCTGTATAATTTTCCATGTAATAGTTTTAACATGCTTCTCTATATATTTCTTTAATTTTTTAAGGAATATTTTCCTTGTAGATCTTCAATTTTATCAGAAAGTGTTTATAGTTCCATTTTCAAAAAACATTGGAATATTTTTATGCCTACCATTTTATCTGCATAATTTTTCCATGAAATATTCAATTTTAATGTTTTTCCATATATTTTTTCAATTTTATCAGAAATATTTTCCATGTAAATCTTCAATTTTATCAGAAAATATTTATAATTCTACTTTCAATCAACTTATGAATATTTTAATTCCTACCAATTTATCTGTATAAATTTCTTCAATTTTATCAGAGATATTTCCATGTAAATCTTCAATTTTATCAGAAAATGTTTTTACCTCTACTTTCAATCAATTTAGGAATTTTTTTTTTTAAATCAGTTCTTTTTTTTCTCTCTTTTTTTTTTAGAGATTTATTTCTTTTATTGTATGTGAGTACAATGTAGCTGTTTTCAGACACTTCAGAAGAGGGCGTCAGATCTCGTAATGGATGATTGTGAGCCACCAAGTGGTTGCTGGGATTTGAACTCAGGATCTTCGGAAGAACAGTCGATGCTCTTAGTCGCTGAGCCATCTCACCAGCCCCTGGAATATTTTTTTTTATTTTTTATATTTTTATTTACATTCAAAATCATTTCCCCTTTCCCGTTTCCTCCCTCCCCAAAAGTCCCATAAGCCCCCTTCCCTCCCTCTTTTCCCCATTCAACCTCCTCTCGCTTCTCTGTCACGGCATTCCCCTACATCCAGTCTTTCCAGGACCAGGGGTCTCTCCTTCCATCTTCTTGGAAATCTATTGATATGTGTATTGTGTCTAGGGTATTCCGAGATTCTGGGTTAATATCCCCTTATCAGTGACTGCATATTATGTGTGTTCTTTTATGATTGGGTTACCCAATTTAGGAATATTTTTATGCCTACTATCTTATGTGTATAATTTTTCATGAAATAGTTTTAACGTGTTTTTCTATATATTTCTTGAGTTTTATCAGAAATATTTTCCTTGTAGCTTTTCAATTTTATCAGAAAATGTTTATAATTCCACTTTCAATCAACTTAGGAATATTTTCATGCCTACCATTTTATCTGTATAATTTTTTCATGAAATAGTCAATCTTAACGTGTTTTTCTATATATTTCTTCAATTTTATCAGAGACATTTTCCATGTATATTTACACAATGGAATACTACTCAGCAATTAAAAACAATGAATTCATGAAATTCTTAGGCAAATGGGGAACAGGGGGAGGGAAGAGGGCTTATGGGACTTTCAGGGAGGGGGGAAACTGGGAAAGGGGAAATTATTTGGAATGTAAATACAGAATATAGAAAATAAAATAAAATAATTAAAAAAAAGAAGCCCCCACCCCCACCCCCAGCTACATTCTCAGTTCAGGCTGGAACCAGAGTACTTTTCTATCATCCAGAAAAAAAGTGCCAGGTTTTTATTGCTGCTTTGGTTTGGTTTTTTTGTTTTGCTTTTAAAGACAAGGTTTCTCTAGGTAACATCTCTGGCTGTCCTGCAACTTGCTCTATATACCAAGCTGGCCTCAGACTCACAGAGATTTCCCTGCCTCTGCTTCTCAAGTGCTGGTATGAAAGGTGTCTGCCACCATGCCCGGGTGCCCAGTTTTTGTTTAATGGAACTAGTATCTTTAACAATTACAGTTACTTTCTCCTCACTGGCCTTTTCTGCTACTTTAAATGCACACTTCTTTCCTCATCCAACTTGCTTTTAAATTTAGTATAACTCACATGCTTAGCATGCAGTAATGAAGCCAGATTCTTTGATAAATGCTGACATGAATAGCCTCTAACCCAGTTCCCAGCAGAGTCTCTATTCTCCTATGAAATACCAAGAGCAGGAGTTTCAACATCTGCCTTGCTTTCTGCATGCTGGTCTTTCAAAATCCCACCTGAATGTCTCATTAGGTTTAGTTTATAGCAGTCTAGGGAATTCTCTAGCCCACAGATCCAAATTCTTTCACATTTATCACACAAACTAGCTAGAAAGGTCTGGGAACCAAATATCAGGTTTATCACAGCAACAGCCCACTCTTTGGTATCAAATTTTGGTATTGGTTACTCTTTTTATTGTAACAAACTAGTTGTGAAAAAGAAAGTTATGAAGGTAAGGACTTCACATATTGTGGGTACAGTCCATCATGGTAGGGAATGGCTTTAGCTGTAGCAGCAGGAGTGTATAACTGATCACTCTGCATTCATGGTTAAGAAACAGAAAGGTGAATGCTAGTGTTCAACTTACTCTTTCCTTTTGATTCAGTCCAGCAACCCAGCTCATGAGATAATGTCACCGTCATTCAGGGTGGTCTTTCCTCCTCAATTTAAACATCTCTGAAAATACCCTCAAAGATATGCTCAAAGTTGTACTTTCTAGGTGCTTCTAAATTCTGAAATCTAGTCAAGTTGACAATCACATTTTTCCTATGATTTCACCCTACCCACATTTTCCTCCTCTTCTTTTTGTTTTGTTGAGATTGTTTCAGTATGTAGCCTAGACTTGCCTTGAATTGGTTGCATTCCTCTTTGTCTGAGTCTTCCAAATGCTGAGATTATGGGTGTGTACAACCATGCTTGTCTTCCACAAGCTATTATGTTCTCTCTCAGCCTACCTTGAGCCCCCATATTGTCCTACTTCTTCAGAGAGTCTCTGATGTAGTCGTTCTTATCTAAGTCTTTTACTTTCACTTCTTATTTGGAAAGTGAATTAACAGAGTTAAAGCATCTGTAGTTGCTGAGCTTTCTGGGGAAAATTCCATCCCTGCACCTTGGAGGCAAAGGGCAATTGTGCAAGATGCATAACCATTGTCTTACTTCTATGGCACTGTACACAAATATTCTCAAAAACAAAAACTAAATAAAAGTGAGGCAGAATATGACTCACGGTTGTGTTGGGGTGGGGTGGGAGGAACACTTGGGAGGCTCTGGTGGTTGCTTTTAATGTCAACTTGCCACAAATTAGAATCACTGAGTAGGGAATCCTCACCTGAAGAATTGTTCTGCTTACCTTATTTGAGTTGGGAAGGTCTGCCCCAGTGTTAACAGCACCTTCTGGTAGGAGCCCAGATTTTCAAAAAGGCCATGACAGAAGGAAGATGATCTTATGTGCTGTTTATGTGACCTTCTCTGTTCCCACTAAGTTGATTTCTCCTGTTGCTCCTACTACTGCTGCTGATTCCTTCACTAATAGCAGAACCTGTGTTTCCAGGCTTCTGTCCTTGACCAAGACCATTGGCTCTTCAGGAATCTTTCAGATTTTCTCTAACAGCTTGGGACTGCTGAGGCCCCCAGCCTCATGCGCTGAACAACTACTACGCTATCGGCTTTTCTAGTGTGAGACAATCACTGGGGGACTACTTTGACTGCTGGGACACCCAGCTTCAAAGACTCAGCAATGAATGTATGATTCTGCATTGTTACTATTATAATGTAAGTTGATTCTATTGGTTCTATCCTCTAAAGAACCCTAGCTAATGCAGAGGTCTAACCATCAATGGAGTCAGAGGGGGGATCAGGAAAAGCAGACTCTTATGTGGATGTCTAATTCAAAACACTTTCACATGTAGGACTGCAGCCAGATTACCTATATCTGCTTCCTTGTAATGCCATTATTATTTCTATAAGTGGTAGGCAAATGCTTATCTTAATTCTTAATGTCCTCTTCTGTAAAAGTTTTAGGGGGAAGGGACTGGTAAGGTTAAACCCAGGGCCTTATGCATATTGAACAAACACTCTACCACTGGGCTATACCTCCTCCCCGATCCAGGATGGGAGCTCTAATTATAGTAACATTTCTGTGAGATTGTTGCATGATTTCATAGCCATTCCATTCCCAAAACTCTTTAAATGATGCCCAACACAAGAAAATATTGCATGAATGAGAAACAATTTTTTTGTGATCATAATTTCATTTTTTTTGTGATCTCAATTTCTACAAGCTTCTGTTAGTTCTTTCACTTGTTAAGATGAGCAGTAGAGAATATGTGTCTATATTGTCTGGCACACACATCCTCCTGCCCAGGCCTGGCCCTGCATAAGCTTTTGTAGGAGCACCAGGATGTGAGAAAAATGCCTTAAGGGCATCCTATCTGGCCATTCCTTGCAGCTTTCTGTTAGCCTGAAGGGAGACTGCCTGAGAGATTTATACCTGAACTATACCATTTTACCCCTTTGTAGAAGTGCTTTTATTAGGCTGTGCTTTATCATTATACGTTTGGTCTATGCTGTCGAACATTATAAAGAATAGCTCCATGAACTATTGACTTCTCTATAAAGATGCCATCAGAGAGATTAATTTCATTTCAGCATCCTCTATATAGAGAGAGCTTTTTCCCATGTTTCATTACTAAGAATAATCTTTCCTTTTTGTGTGTTTTCCTCCCTGTATGACTCTGGAAAATATATGACAGATCTGGTTTACTCATTGTGGCCCTCTAGCAAGTATAAAGATTCCTACAGAGTTCTTTGAGGAGAAGGGTTCTAAATTACCTTGATGCTTCATTTGTGTTCTGTGATCTCTTTTTCTCTCTCCCTGATCATCTTATTTGAGCTCACAGCTCCAGGGGCTCAGAGTTCATGATGGGAATGCACCACAGCAGATGACAGACATGGTGGCTGGAAGACCAAATTGGAAACTCATATCGGGAACAAGTACAAAGTTGAGAGGGCAAACTGGAAGGGAGGCACTTTAGTTTCAAAGCTTTTCCTCAACCAGACTGTGCCATGTCCTGTTGCTGGGGTTCTTGACATGGCTGTGTCCATGTCAACAACACAAATTCACTCAGGACTTCATATGCTCCTTCCAAGGCTGTACATCCTACCTTCCTCAGTGTCACCAACTGGGACCAAGCATTCAAATGCCAGAGATTATGGAGGATGTTTCTTAATCAAACTACCACAATTATAAAAATTTGAGCAAAATACTGCTACTACTACTACTACTAATAATAATAAAAAGAAACAAAATATTCACAGGTCCGTTTCTTCAGGCTCAAAAGATGTACCATCATTCAGTACACCATAACTAGTGAAGCTACTACTACTGTTATTTACCTACTCAGTGCTAAGAACTCTAATAGCTGCAGTATAGTCATTATTCTATTCATGAGAAAACAACGGGCTCACAAAATATAAATAAATAGAATAGTTACTACACCAAGTTGATGAGAATACAAAAGAATAAAGCTAGAGAAGATTTCTCCTTCCATACTACTTTAGTGGTATGTCTATCAGAATTGTCTGTTAGACTGACTTTGGCCTGCATCTTTATGCTATGAGCTAATCTGTGAATCTGTGGAAAGTATTCAGAACAATGGCTTTGATATAATATGCACTTAATAAATGTAAGTTGACTTCATGATGTTCATCATTGCCACAGATTCACAGATTTGCTTCCCAAACCCTTAGACAGACTTTTGGTCTATGCTAGTACTACATCCAGATTAGAAACCAGACACATAAAAGCTACATTGGGGTTTCTCAGTACTATTGGTATTTCACATCATGCAATCCTTTGTGGCAGGAAGCTCTCCTAGCATCACAGGGCATTTAGTAACTTCTCTAACCTCTACACATGACTAAATACCAGTATCAAGCTCCCTTTCTCAGCTGGGATAATAAAGGTATCTCCAAGAATTGTCAAATGTTCCCTGAGGAGCACTTTAGCTAAGAAGGTCAAATCAATTAATAAGATATTTTACCCCAGTGCACACAATGGGCAAGAGTCGGAACTGAAATTCAACCAATATCTTCTTTCGAGATCTTCTCTAGAGCCTGAACTGTTAACATTCATCTCTCAAGTATAACATTGCACTGGTAATTCGACGTTTTGGAAGCAAAAGGTAAAAACCCAGGTTACACCTATCTGAAAAAGATGGACCTGGGGTTAATGTCCCAACTTAACAATTCCAAGTGCTTTAATGACTGTGTGTGCTTATCATCAGTTGGGGGTCCAGTGGTAAGAGAAGTCATCCTCTGGTTAAGATGATTCAGCCTGGAAGTGTAGCTCAGTGGCATGACTTTTTGTGTTCTATGTGCAGAGGGAAAGAAAATGTGTGCTGCGGGAAGTAGTTAAGCAGAGTATCTTGAATCTTTTAACCATGGAGAATGTTTAGTACTCCTAAAGGCTGGTTGAGATAAAGAAAACAAGGAGGTAGAAAGAGGAAGTGGGATAGCGAGAGGGAAATATTCTTGGTAAGAGTATAGGTTTTCTTTTTGTTTGCCCTATGCCCTGCTTTTGTAAGATTTGGTTCCTCTTCTTCCCTCTGATCTTCTGGTGCTCCCCCTTGACTAAGCCCTACAAAAAAGCTGCGAATAGTGGTACTTAGGAATGCTGCTCCATTCAGCCTTCTAAGTCAAACATAAAGAGAAAAGACCCCTTTCCTTCCCATTCATTAGCTTTGAGTTTTTAGCTGTGAATCCATAATTTTGAAGATTGTCATTTTCTTGGTGAGGAATCAACTCATTTTATACCTTTGTTTTCACCTTCCATGGCCCCCGTTTTGTATAGCTGGTCCACCAGCTTGTGTAGAATTTGAGAAAAGAAAAAGAAAATCATTCTAATATCTACTTTGGATTGATATCAGGATGCATCTGCCACAGAAACATTGGACTTGTCCTTTTCCTTTAATTTTTAAAAATTGTAACTAAGACATAAGGTTCGTCATTAAGTATTTATGTTGGCAGAGTTTCAAATGTGAAGATTCTTTTTAACACAGCTGTTTGAAATAGTTAGATATTTGCTTTAAACTTTTTGTATGTACTCAACTGATTAAACTTCCATTTTAGAGTCTATGTTGTAGGCCTGAATTTGCAGTCTTTCCACGAGTCTTTGAAAGACCATATCTATACAACAAAATATCCTATCAATCCAAGGATATCAAAGCAATTAATGAAAAATTATTAAGAGCTGATTATATAGCATAATGTGTGAAATAGCTTTTGTGTTGACCATAATTTTTTCCCACTAATTTACTTAATTATTCACTTACATCCCAATCACTGCCCCCTTTCCTTCAGATCCTCACCTTACATAGTCACTCCACCATCCCACTCCCATTCTCCTCTGAGAAGGGGGATGTCCCCCCTGGGTTTCTTCCACACTACATACCAAGTTTTTGCAGAACTGGCTATATCTTCTCCCACTGTGGCCAGATAAGGCAACCCAGTTAGGGGAATGGGATCCACAGGCAGGCAACAGCCTTAGGGACAACCACTGCTCCAGTTGTCAGGGGACTCACATGAAGACTGAGCTGCACATCTGCAACATATGTGTGAGAGGGGGGTGGCTAGGTCCAGCCCATGTATGCTCTTTGGTTGGTTTGACCATAATTTTTTTTTAATTTTTCTCATTGTTGGTTCAGAACTATTGAGAACAGTTTGCCTAAGACTCTTTCCAGTTCACCCTGGAGTGTTTCTATCTGCTTCCTTTACATCCTTTGGATATGTTCCATATACAGTGTCATGATATCCTTGACCTAAACTGTATGCTCTAGAAACAGAGTGGCAAGTACTACCAGTAAACACTTAGTCCATTGCACTCCCAGTGAGCACCATCTTGGTTTTTTATTTTTTTTTTATGTTTTCTTTGTCTTTTTTATTTTATTTTATTTTTAATTTTTTATTAGGTATATTCTTTATTTACATTTCAAATGATTTCCATCTTACTAGTTCCCCCCTCCCCAAAAGTCCCATACACCCTCTGCCCTCCCCTTACTCCCCAATCAACACACTCCCGCCTCCCCTTCCTGGTATTCCCCTACACTGCCACATTGAGCCTTTCCAGGACCAGGCACCTCTCCTTCCTTCTTCTTGGTATACTTTGATATGTGAATTGTTCCTTGGGTATTCCAAGCTTCTGAGCCTGAGCTAATATCCGCTTATCAGTGAGTGCATATCATGTGTGATTTTTTGTGAATGGGTTATCTCACTCAGGATGACATTCTCCAGTTCCACCCACTGGCCTAAGGATTTCATGAATTCATTGTTTTTAATAGCTGAGTAGTATTCCATAGTGTAAATATACCACATTTTCTGTATCCATTCCTCCATTGAGGGACATCTGGGTTCTTTCCAGCTTCTGGCTATTATAAATAAGACTGCTATGAACATAGTGGAGCATGTGTCCTTATTGCATGTTGGAGAGTCCTCTGGGTATATGCCCAGTAGTGGTATAGCTGGGTCCTCCAGTAGTATTATGCCGAGTTTTCTGAGGAACCACCAAACTGATTTCCAGAGTGGTTTTACCAGCTTGCAATCCCACCCCCAGTGAAGGAGTGTTCCTCTTTTTCCACATCCTCGCCAGCATGGGATGTCTCCTGAGTTTTTGATCTTAGCCATCCTGACTGGTGTGAGGTGAAATCTCAGGGTTGTTTTGATTTGCGTTTCCCTGATGACTAAGGAGGTTGAACGTTTCTTTAGGTGTTTCCCAGCCATTCGATATTCCTCAGGTGAAAATTCTTTGTTTAGCTCTGTACCCCATTTTTTAATAGAGTTATTTGGCTCTCTGGAATCTACCTTCTTAAGTTCTTTGTATATCTTAGATATTAGCCCTCTGTCGGATGTAGGGTTGGTAAAGATCTTTTCCCAATTGTCATGTTGTCCTTTTGACAGTATCCTTTGCCTTACAGAAACTTTGTAATTTTATGAGGTCCCATTTGTCAATTCTTGATCTTAGAGTATAAGCTATTGGAGTTCTGTTCAGGAAATTTTCCCCTGTGCCCATATGCTCAAGGCACTTCCCCAGTTTCTTTTCTATTAGTTTCAGTGTTTCTGGTTTTATGTGGAGGTCCTTGATCCACTTGGAATTGAGCTTAGTACAAGGAGATAAGAATGGATCAATTTTCATTCTTCTGCATGCTGACCTCCAGTTGAACCAGTACCATCTATTGAAAAGGCTATCTTTTTTCCACTGGGTGGTTGTAGCTCCCTTGTCAAAGATCAAGTGACCACAGGTGTCTGGGTTCATTTCTGGGTCTTCAATTCTGTTCCATTGATCTACCTGCCTGTCACTGTACCAATACCATGCAGTTTTTAACACTATTGCTCTGTAGTACTGCTTGAGGTCCAGGATACTGATTCCCCCAGAAGTTCTTTTAGTGTTGAGAATAGTTTTAGCTATCCTGGGTTTTTTGTTATTCCAGATGAATTTGAGAATTGCTCTTTCTAACTCTATGAATAATGGAGTTGGAATTTTGATGAGAATTGCATTGAATCTGTATATTGCTTTTGGCAGGATAACCATTTTTACTATATTAATCCTGCCAATCCATGAGCATGGAAGATCTTTCCATCTTCTGAGGTCTTCTTCAATTTCTTTCTTCAGAGACTTGAAGTTGTTGTCATACAGATCTTTCACTTGTTTGGTTAGAGTCACACCAAGATACTTTGTATTGTTTGTGGCTATTGTAAAGGGTGTCATTTCCCTAATTTCTTTCTCAACCTGTTTATCCTTTGAGTATAGGAAGGCCACTGATTTGCTTGAGTTAATTTTATATCCAGCCACTTTGCTGAAGTTGTTATCAGCTGTAGGAGTTCTCGGGTAGAGGTTTTTGGGTCACTTAAGTATACTATCATATCATCTGCAAATAGTGACAATTTAACTTCTTCCTTTCCAATTTATATCCCTTTGACCTCCTTTTGTTGTCTAATTGCTCTAACTAGAACTTCAAGTACTATATTGAATAAATATGGAGAGAGAGGGCAGCCTTGTTTAGTCCCTGATTTTAGTGCAATTGCTTCAAGTTTTTCTCCATTTAGGTTGATGTTGGCTACTGGTTTGCTGTATATTGCTTTTACTATGTTTAGGTATGGGCTTTGCATTCCTGTTCTTTCCAAGACCTTTAACATGAAAGGATGCTGTATTTTGTCAAATGCTTTTTCAGCATCTAATGAAATGACCATGTGGTTTTTTTCTTTGAGTTTGTTTATGTAGTGGATTACATTGATGGATTTATGTACATTGAACCACCCCTGCATTCCTGGGATGAAGCCTACTTGATCCTGGTGAATGATCATTTTGATGTGTTCTTGGATTCAGTTAGCAAGAATTTTATTGAGTATTTTTGCATCTATATTCATAAGGGAAATTGGTCTGTAGCTCTCTTTCTTTGTTGGATCTTTGTGTGGTTTTGGTATCAGTGAAATTTGTGGCTTCATAGAACGAGTTGGGTAGTGTTCCTTCTGTTTCTATTTTGTGGAATAGTTTGAAGAGTACTGGTGCTGGGTCTTCTTTGAAGGTCTGATAAAATTGTGCAGTAAAACCATCTGGTCCTGTGCTCTTTTTGGTTGGAAGACTTTCAATGACCACTTCTATTTCTTTAAAGGTTATGGGACCATTTAGATGGTCTATTTGATTCTGATTTAATTTTGGTAGTTGGTATCTGTCTAGGAAATTGTCCATTTCCTCCAGATTTTCCAGTTGTGTTGAATACAGGCTTTTGTAGTAGGATCTGATGATTTTTAGAATTTCCTCAGTTTCTGTTGTTATTTCTCCTTTTTCATTTCTGATTTTGTTAATTTGGATACTCTCTCTGTGCCCTCTGATTAGTCTGGCTAAAGGTTTATCTATCTTGTTGATTTTCTCAAAGAACCAACTCCTGGTTGTGTTGATTCTTAGATTAGTTCTTTTTGTTTCTACTTGGTTAATTTCAGCCCTAAGTTTGATGATTTCTTGACTTCTGCTCCTCTTGGGTGTATTAGCTTCTTTCTGTTCTAAAGCTTTCAGGTGTGCTGTTAAACTGCTAGTGTATGCTCTCTCCTGTTTCCTTTTGGAGGCACTCAGAGCTATGAATTTTCCTCTTAGCACTGCTTTCAATGTGTCCCATAAATTTGGGTATGTTGTGCCTTCATTTTCATTAAATTTTAAAAGGGTTTTGATTTCTTTCCTTATTTCTTCCTTGACCAAGGTATCATTGAGTAGAACATTGTTCAGCTTCCATGTGTATGTGGGCTTTCTGTTGTTTTTGTTGCTGTTGAAGACCACCCTTACTCCATAATGATCTGATAGGAGGCATGGAATTATTTCAATTTTTTTGTATCTGTTGAGTTTTGTTTTGTGACCAATTATATGGCCAATTTTGGAGATGGTACCATGAGGTGCTGAGAAGGTATATTCTTTTGATTTAGGATGAAATGTTCTATAGATATCTATTAAATCCAATTGGTCCAAAACTTCTGTTAGTTTTACTGTGTCTCTGTTTAGTTTGTGTTTCCCTGAGGAGAGTGGGGTGTTAAAGTCACACACAATTATTGTGTGGGGTGCCATGTGTGCTTTCAGCTTTAGTAAGGTTTCTTTTACGAATGATGGTGCCCTTGTATTTGGAGCATAGATGTTCAGAATTGAGAGCTCTTCCTGGTAGATTTTTCCTTTGATATGTATAAAGTGTCCTTCCATGTCTTTTTTGATGACTTTTGTTTGATAGTCTATTTCATCAGCTATTAGAATGGCTACTCCAACTTGTTTCCTGGGACCATTTGCTTGGAAAACTGTTTTCCAGCCCTTTACTCTGAGGTAGTGTTTGTCTTTTACACTGAGATGCATTTCCTGTAAGCAGCAAAATGTTGGGTCTTGTTTATGTATCCAGTCTGTTAGTCTATGTCTTTTTATTGGGGAATTGAGCCCATTGATGTTAAGAGATATTAAGGAGATGTGATTGTTACTTCCTGCTATTTTTGATGTAATTTTTATGTTTGTGTGGCTATCTTTTGGGGGTTTGTTGGAATAGGATTAATTTCTTGCTTTTTCTAGTGTATAGTTTCTCTCCCTTTGTTGGTGTTTTCCATTCATTATCCTTTGAAGGACTGGATTTGTGGAAAGATACTGTGTAAATTTGTTTTTGTCATGAAATACCTTGGTTTCTTCATCTATGGTAATTGAGAGATTTGTTGGCTATAGGAAGCCTACAGAACTCCAAATAGATTTGACCAGAAAAGAAATTCCTCCCGTCACATAATAATTAAAACACCAAATGTACTAAACAAAGAAAGAATATTAAAAGCAGTAAGGGAAAAAGGCCAAGTAACATATAAAGGAAGACCTACCCGAATCACATCAGACTTCTCACCAGAGACTATGAAAGCCAGAAGAACCTCAGCAGATGTCATACAGACCCTAAGAGAACAGAAGAGCACCATCTTGTTTGATGTCTCTGACATACGGCCACCCAGTCTGTGTTTGAGCCTCATCTGGGACAGGGATTGCTCTGCTTGACAAACCATTATGTTCCAATGTGAGCAAGTTCAGTCTGCTAGCCATTTTTTCATGAAGCTAAAACTCCAAGTTTTACACATTAGAGTCAGGTAACAGAGCCCAGTACCTGAGATCCTGGTTCCGAGCTAAACTGCTTTTGCACATGATCCATCTCTCCCACTCAGCACAGTGTGCCCTCTTGGGAGTTATTTAGCATTCTAAGCCGATTTGTTTCCTTGTATAACAGATATAATGACACAGTGATGATTTTGCCTTATGTCAACTTAGTTGAGCTGTCTCTGAGACTCCCAGAATTCACTCTCTGTTGATTCTGGGTTAGGGCTGGCCATGGGAGAAATTAGAGGGTACAAGTAAGACTGGAAGGAAAGCAGATACCCAATTTTAGTGCGGTTCCACTGAATCATCACAAGCCATCTAATATGCATTTATGAGTGGCAGCAGTTGGGTCTACAGCTCTTCTGAAACTGGCTGGCCCTTGCTCAGCATCTCTGAATAGAGGGTGAACCTTCTGTGAAGTTCCAAGGCAAAGCCTAACACCTTTGAAGTTGCCGTGAGAGACTGGTGTGTTTCAGTGTGCTATCCACGTGACTAATATGAGTAGTTCTGATGAGAGACAAATGGCAGCTGCAATTCTTTCATGGTCTTGTTCACTTCATATCATTTTCCTTTCCACAATGATTTAAAGGTGTACTTGTGGCCCAACATGAGAAGCAGAAGCAAAAGATATAAACTACAAAACCAGCCAGGGGCATGGCTCTCTGTAAAGCACTGGCAAAGCATATATGTGGGCTCTAGATTCCATCCCTAGCACCACAGGGGAAAAAAAACTGCACAATTTGGCATCAGAAGCCCTCATCCCTAAAGTAAATCTCATTACTCATGGTGGCTGTGTTTCTTTGATATATCTAATAGTATCAGGATATTACAAATATTAATATAGTGCATAGACACTGTTCAATGGAAGGCATGAAGTAATACCCAGAAATCTGTGACTGTCATCTACAACTCTGTGGGACTTCCAGCTTTATTTGCCACTGGATAGTAATATGGTTTCTTCTGCCACTTGCCAGAATGAACTGACATACTTAAATCCACACTCTTAAGCTATTTAAAATAGAGAATGATCCATGCTGTAAGATTTTATAATAGATGCTTGACTAAATGACCAAGAGACATTATCTAATTTACTCTTCTTCAGAAAAACTCTAGGAATTTTACTAAGAGGATATTGTTCCAGAGTATGACATCAAGAACCACACCAAGTGAAGTTTGTTAAAGACGTGAGGATTCTTGAACTATCTATGGTTAGAAGAGTTTCAGATTAATATGCTTCTCTAAGCTCACATGTTTAGTTTTTGTCCAAGTTAAATAAGATTTATGAATATCATTAGTATACTATTTATAAATCTTGTAATTACTGTATTAAGTAAGGGCAATTACTACCATTTGTTCTTTGATTAATAGTCAACACAATTCAAACAGATTAAATTCGCTTTGAATAATTAATCCTATTTATAAATTTACTTAATTCCACTTTTCAAAGTATACTCATAAATTTAATAAATTTGAAATTTTCAAGCCTTTCAAATGTCTGACAATCCATATGTGTAATCCTAACAAACAAAATTCTACCAATTAAGTGACTATAGTGAAGATAATAACTTAAGCCTGTAATTCTGCTGAATTTTAACTTTTCCTAAACATTTCAACATTATTCATACATTGGTAAAATTCTCTTTGCGTTTTCTAACATTGTGAATCAAAATCAAGGCCCAAGGCTAGTCTGAAGGAGTTTATAAAATGCCAAATTCTCTTAGATGTTGCAAAGAGATTGCTTTCCATTTTTAATTGGCACAGAGCATTATTACTATGGTAATTTACTTTATTATAACTTTCTAAATTATCCCCAGGGTTGAAAAATCACTCAAGCATAGGTAGAACTTTGGCTGTCTCTGCAGAGTGAACTGAAATCAGAGTCAGGTTTTGCCCTCAGGATCTGTTTGCTTTATTAGAAGTTCAGGTCCAAGACATACAGTTTCAGTGATTTGTGTTCCTCAATGAGTCCAACTTAGTAAGTGAGTACACAGGGTAATTTCTCCCACTTTTTAAAATAACCACTTTGTTCATGCAAGACCCCAAAGCCATGCCTTTGATACTGAAACTTTGGGTCAATCAGTTTGGATACCCAGTAGTCTGTATTTCCACTCAGGTGGAAGTTAAACTACCTTCATCCCTAATTATGTTCTGAATTCCTTGACCGTTTTATTTCATTTTGCACAGTCTTCTATTTTTAGGTGTTCACAACTCATAGTCATAAGTTTATAATTCTGGATTTGAACCGAAGTCTTGATTCCAGAGCTTGTCTGGTTGTCTTATGAATGCTCTTTCTCTCACTTTTTAAAGGTAAATGTTTCTAATTTTAATTTAGAAAGTTCCAAGCGCAGTGCTACCATAACTTTCCCTTCTTATAACTTTCTACAGTTGTCAAAATATAGTGACCAAACAAAAGCTGTAACTGAATGCAGTGGGCTCACCCCTTGGTGAGTGTGTACAACTGGAAGGTAAAAGAATGAAGAAAAACAAGATTTATTACTTATTGCAAGCAAGGAGAATGCTGGGGACAATCTGTCAATCATTCTCTCTCTCCCTTACAAAGAAAGCTCAAAACTTTTCTTGGTAAAATGTATGTATATAATTTATAAAGAATAATGTTATCACATTTAGAGGCAATTACATTCTGAGTATGCATTGTTGGAGATGATACTTCCTACATTTATATTCAAAAGTGGCAAATAAGAACACCCCTGCCCTCGCTGCTGAGAATTTAGCACCACATTAAGATTACAATAAGCATTGTTTACCTTAGGTCATCAAGTAGAGGAGTTAGGCCTGCCTTAGGCTGGTTTAAATAGATAGATTCTTGTGGTTTTCTTAGCTGGGCTGTACCTGAAGCCTAATAAAAATGTTTAAAAGGCTATCTTTTAAAGGACCAGCAACTATTTCTTTATTATGAGAGGCTTTTCCTTTAAAGTACTTGCCTAACACCTGACAAAGGGACTCTTGCCCACCTTAGAGTGAGGTGGAGTTCAAGGATCAGTTATCCGTGATTTCTTTGAAACTTTGGCATATGGGTCTGCCTCTTTTCCCTCAGCTCTCCTAGAGTTGGAACCCAGGGCAAGACAAGCTCAAGTGCCACCTTCAGGTAGACCACCCACTTGTCTTGGGACAGAGTCTCTCATTGGTCACCCATCAGGTTAGGCTGTCTGGTCAGTGAGTTCCAGGAATTCTTTTGTCTCTATCTCCCCAGTGCTGGGATTATAGGTGCATGCCACAATTACATTCACATTTTAATGTTGCTTCTGAGGCTTGAGCTGAGCTCCATACATTTGAGAAACAAGCATTTTACCAACTGAGCCCTGCCCTAGCCCAAACCAGTGATCCTGAGGCTTGATTGAATGAGTCTCAGGTTGAAGCTCAGTTTTTGCCTTGGTTTTGGTGCTTTATCACAGAAATCGAAAAGTAACTAAGACAGTAGTTGATACCAGGAAGTGAACTGTTGCCGTATCAGACCTGACTCTGCTGGTTCTTAGGAAGGAATATAAAAGAGGTTGGGACTTTTGAACTCAAGAAGTGCCTGAATGCTGTGAGGCTTAATGGGCTATCATAGCAAGATCTTGGAAGACACTAATGCTGAGAGCCGTGTAGGGCATGGAGGTTCAACAGAGGTTTCAGAGGGCACAATAATAGCAGCAGGGCTAGAGATCATCTTAGGGATATTCTGAGAATGGATGTGCTTAACTTTCTGCCCTGGTCCTAAGAATCTGCTTGACACTAAATTGAAACGTAATAGACTAAATTCTTTTGCTCAGGAAATTTCAAGACAACATAGTACTGACCCTGTCTCATGGTTATTAGTCTACAATGAAGAAGATCAAGCAGTTTGAGGAAAAAAGAGCACCAAGAAGCATATAATATGCCTTTTGGTTTCCAATTAAGAGATTACCTTGAGTCTCAGAATTGACTTTGAAAAAAAATTGGGGACTTTTGAAGTTGGACCAAATACATTTTGTCACATCCTCTCTTTCTTTTTTATGATTCCCCTAGGTACTAAATGCAAGCCAAGTGATGACAACTAAGTATTTCCATCTGTAACATACCTAAATGTTCACTCAGTAAGTTTACTGGTTGAGTAGTCAAGTAGCAACCTCTGTTCTGCTAATGGATGTAAGATTTGATGCCTCAATGCCTTTTTCTCTCTAGTAAAAAAAAAATGTGAGGTTTACTTAAAGTACAAATACTAAGTCCCTGAGCTATATATGATTTATTTGACTTGAACAGCCCACCTCAACTTTTCTTGGTGTTGTGACAAACTCTACCTGGCAAAAGCAACTTAAGTAAAAAAGGGTTTATTTGAGGCCACCATTTGAGAGTCATAGTGGAAAAGTCATAATGGCAGGAGCTTGAGATCACTGGTCACGGTGCATCCACAGCCAGGTAGTAGAGTGCAACAAATGCTCACTCTCAGCTCACTTCTTCCATTTTATTCAGCCTTGAACCCAGCCCATAGAATGGTGGTACTTACACTTAGGGTGGGTCTTCTCACTTCAATTAGCCCAGAAATACACAGAGGCTTATCTTCCAGGTCATTCTAGGACTTATCAATTTGACAATCAATATTAACCCTCACAGGTGTGATGAAGGATGAGAGCAAAGAAAGCAAATGTAAACTAAGCCACCTTCCCAAGTCATTATTATTATCAATCAGATATCTTTGGAGTCTCCCCACATAAATACTTATTCAATATGCAAAATAGAAAGAATAGGAAATCAAACAGCCTTATATTTATCAACTAGTCTGAATAATTGTTCATCTTTTTCCACATTTGCTTTGTCTCTATACTATTCTCAACAACAAAATATTGTAGGCCGAGTGACAGATAAGCCACAAAATTTTATTTCTCTTAGTTCTATAGGCCAAGATCAAGGTGGAAGATTATTTGGTGTAGTGGCTATTCCTGGTTGTCAACTTGACTATATCTGGAATGAACTACAATCCAGAATTGGAAGGCTCACCTATGATCCTAATCTGGAGGCTGGGAGATACAGGTTTCTGACCTGGATCTTGGCTTGGAGATCTTGAGGCATAGTGGCTATGAATCCCAGAAGATTAAGGCAAGGAGATCTCTGAGTTCAAAGTCATCTGGGACAAAGCAAGTCCCAGATCCAGGAGTGGTGGCACACACCTTTAATATGTGCCACACCTTCTGCTGGAGACCTACACAAGGACATTGGAAGAAGGAAGACTATCTTCTTTGCCTACTTGCCTTGTAGGGGTGAGCAACTGCTAGATTCTTGGACTTCCATTCACAGCTGCTGCTGACCGTTGTTGGGAATAGGACTACAGAGTGTAAGTCATCAACAAATACCCTAACTATATAGAGACTATCCATAAGTTCTGTGACTCTAGAGAACCCTGACTAATACATTTCGTGAGGACCTGATCTTTGCCTCACAGAGGGCTCTTGGTCTGATGTATCCTCACACCATGCCAAGGGTCCTCTTTTGTAGTTCCTTTATGGTATAGAGTCATCTTGATCCAATCACCTTCATAAATACCCTTTCTTCTTTATATATTATCTTAGGGTTTAGCATCTCTACACATGAATGTGGGGCAAACACTCAAGGCAGAACAATCTTCAAATAAATAATTTTCTCTGATGTATTCATAATAATAACATAACCCTAAGAAAATGAGCAACAATTCTTTACTATCATCTAATACCAATTTCCCTTACAACATCTTCAATTGCTTGAAAATTGCCTTTTATAGCTCTTTTAAAGCAAGAATACAAAGACTGACTATTTTCATAATTATGTCTCTTCAATCTTTAGACTTAGACATTCTTTTATCTTTTTTCTCAATGTTGACTCTTAGATGAGGATGATCTAATATTTTGCCAGATACTTTGCATTCTGCCTTTAGATGATTGCTTTCTTATTGCAGAATTTAAGTTGCATCCTTTGTCACAATTAATGTGTAAAGGAAAGGTTAAATATAAAAGCTTCATTAGATTCAGAGCAAACAGTCCTCAGAAATACCTTGTCAATGTTGTCTTAGGCTTTCTATACCAGGGTGCTCATTTATGAAATGTGTCTGTGGTTACTGATGCTAAACCCCAAAGGAATCAAAAGAGATCATATACTTTTCCATTTAAGAGTAGAACCTTTGGTCTATTTCAAAGTTTTTCACAGAAGCTCCCTAAAATTGAGACCACTCTACAGAGCTAACAATTTTCTGTTAGTGATTTTGTGGAGGAGTAATTTCTTTTGTTGAGCATGAGGGCCAGTGGTATTTATGTATTGTTAAGATGAGATCTCAATAGGTAGCCTTGACTGACCTCCAACTTGATAACCTCCTGCCTCAGTTTCCTAGGGGCTGAGATTTCAACCACACACCACAATGCCCACTTCTTTTTTCTTTTATGCTCCAGTTGTCATAACTTTAATCAGAAAGTCTTTTACCAGTCTGGCTCCCTTACCCCTTCAACTTGCTTCTACTATTTTTGAATTTTGCCTGACTGGTAAAACAAAAAGATGTAGCAAACCAATCAGTTTCAAAAGACAGTAGACATAAAATGCCAGAACTAAAGAGACTTTTGTCACTGTCGATCTCACAGCCATTAAAAGGCTAGTAAAAGAGATTCTACGAATAGCTTTATGCCATTATGCATGTTACCATGGGTAAAAAGGAAAAAATTCAATTTTATTGACCTCTTTAAAGAACTTGCTTTGGTTTTATTGATTTTCTTTTTTTTCTTTTATTGATATTTCCAATTAAAATGTAAAAGTACTGTATTTTTCTTGTATGCATTTTTCCTTACCCTGAAAGTTTGGTTATAATAATATTAACATGATCACTTGTTGTTGAGGGTGTTATCTCAGAGTTAAATGTCTATCACTAAAAGAAACACAAAGACTTTATAATTATTTGTTCCATTTTATAATATATACATCATTATTTTAAGACAACATTATTTTAAACATTATAATAAAAACATCATTCATGATAAACTGCAGAATGAAAGTAAAATTTATTTGCAGACCTTTTTTGGTTATGGTTGAGTAATTACATGTACTGATAAAGATATCCAGGTTTCACATCAAACAAGTCTTTTCTATATATAATAATATTGCCTGAGTTAGATTCCTGTGTTCAAATTTGTTTTCAATTTTAAGGTTTTTAACAGACAGATTAATTTTGAACAGACGAAACAGTTACATATTTTAAATATCAAAGCTATGGGGAAACGTGTACTCAGAAGTCTCAGGTGGAGGTTGAAGCTTTATCTCAGGAAGAAAGTCCTTGCCTACCAAGCACAAGGCCTTGGGTTCAAACCTTAGCACCAAAGGAAACAACAGTCTCTTCCCAGTTTTCGACTTTTCCCGTTCCTTGAGTTAGCAATTTTGCTTGGCTTCTTGTTTATTATTCAAGTATTACTGTTTGATATATATGCATGGGCAAATATGTACATAGGCATATGTGTAGAATATATATATTCTACATAAAATATAGTGTACTACACCCAAGCATGGTGGTACATGGCTGTAATCCTAGCACCCCAGAGGCTGAGGCAGGAGGATTTTAAATTTCAGGTCAGCCTACTATGATACATAACAAAACCCTGTCTTTTAAATATACATATGGTGGGGCTGAGGATGTAAGTTTGTTGCAGTGTACTTGCCTAGCATGTGCAAAGCCCAGGGCTAAATCCCCAGTACCATAAAACAAAATTTGTATGAAACAAATAAAATGGTTATACACAAATATGTATCATACACATCATACTATGTATCATCTCATGTGTATTATTATAAATCATATAAATCACACATCTTATAAATACTTTCTACATTTTGCCTTTTGAGTTTAATGTTTGTCTTAGTTACTGTTCTTTTGTAAAGAGACACTATGGCCAATGGCAACTTCTATAAATGATAGCACTTAATTGGGGCTGGTTGACAGTTTCAGAGGTTTAGTCCATTATGAAAGGGAGCATGGTGGTCGGGAAGCATGGTGCTGAGAAGCAGCTAAAACTATATCTTGATCCACAAGCAGAGCAAATTGGGCCTAGCATGAATCCTCAAAGCCCACTCCCAGGAGCATGCTTCTTCTAATAAGGCCATACCTCCTAATCCTTCTAATTTTGTCAACGAGTACCATTCCCTGGTGACTAAGTATTTAACAATATGAGCCTGTGGGGACCATTTTTATTCAAACCACCATATGGTATAGTGTGAAAATTTATTCGAACCAGTCTACGAAGACTGTAGTTAGTTAAATTCCTTTCTTCTAAAAGTACATCTTCCCAGAACCTCAGAATGTGATCTTATTTGAAATAAAGGCCTTTGTAGATATAATTAAGGTATGGATTATGAGATAAGATCATTTTGGGTTAAGGTGCACTGTCATAAGTGTCTTTATAAATGTCTTTAAGAGAGAAGAGAGAAGATTTGAGTCACAGACAGGAAGACTGTGGGTGGTGGGGGTGCAGCTACAGTGGATATCAAGGACTGTAAGCAGGTATCTGAAGCAAAGAAGGAAGTATAGGATATTTGCTCCTTCAAGTCTCCAGAGGGAACTATTCCTTTTCATACCTTAGTTTTGGACTTCTGGCTTCTTAGATGTGAAAAAATAATTTTTTGTTGTTTTAACCACCAACTCTGAAGCAATTTATTATAAGGGTAGTCACATTAAACTGATACAGAGGTTTTCCTCATGTGGGTTTTATTTTTAAGATTTATTTTTCATTAATTTATTTACTTAATTTACACCATGATCACAACAGCTTCCCCTCCCATCCTATCAGTCCCTCCTTCTACCTTCCCCTACCCTCTTTCTCCTCAGAGAAGGGGAGGGTTCCCATGGATATCAGCCCACCTTGGCATATCAAGTTACAGTAGGACTAGGTGCATGTTCTTCTACTGAGGCTAGATGAGGCAGCCCAGTTAGGGGAAAGGGATCCAAATGTAGGCATCAGTCAGAGACAGTTCCTGCTCTAGTTGTTAGGTGTTCCACATGAAGGCCAAGCTGCACATCTGGTACATCTGTGTAGGGGAGCTAGGTCCATCCTATGCATACTTTCTGATTGGTGGGTCAGTCTCTGTGAACCCCTGTAGGCCCAGGTTAATTGATTCTGTAGGTTTTCTTGTGGTGTCCTTCAATCAATCCTTCCTCCCTGTCTTCTATGGGATTCCCCAAGCTTTGCCTAATGTTTGGCTGTGGGTTTCTGCATCTGTTTCCATCAGCTGCTGAGTGAAGCCTCTCAGATGACAAGTTCCTGGCTGCAAATATAGTAGAATATCATTAACAGTGTCAGTGGTGGGCTCCGTCTCATGGCATGGGTCTCAAGTTGGGTCAATCATTGATTGGCCAGTCCCTCAATCTCTTGTCCATCTGTACCCCTGTACATCTTGTAGGCAGGATAAATTTTGGGTCAAAGGTTTTGTGGCTGGGTTGGTAGTCTATCCCTCCATTGGAAGTCTGCCTGGTTTCAAGAGGTGATCATTTCAGCAGATTTTGTTTTCTTAGCTTTAAGTTACGTGTATATGTATGCTTGTGTGGGAGTATGTGATTGAGTATGTGCCTGTGGAGTTCAGCGGAGGGCCTTGGATCCCTTGGCAGTGGAATGACAGGCAGCTGTGGTGAGCTGCATGATAATGGTGTTAGAAAGTAAATTCAAGTCCTCTGCAAGAGGAGAATATGCTCTCAATTGCCGAGCCATCTCTATAGCTTGTTCATCCTAAAGCAACTCTATGGTAGTCCTCACATGGCTGCACACAGGTTTATTTAATCAGTTCCCCGTTGGTGAGCATGTGAATGGCTCTGGAGCTTTTGTTTGTACAAATAGTGCTCAGTAAATAAACTTGTGTATATTTTTTTCAAATCTGCTCAGATGTAATTTACATTTCATTTCTAGAATGCAATTGCTAAGGAAAAATTGTAAATGCATTTTCTTTTCTACTGGATATTGTCAAATTCCTCTATAACAGTTTCCACTTCCACCAGCACAGAAAGAGAGTATCTTTCACCCACAAGCTCACTACAGAGTACCTTTCCAAACTTGAATTTTTTGCCTGTTTATAAAAAATGATATTTCAGTATAGCTGTAATTTTCTTTTTCTTCAGAATGTGTGAAATTGAGCATTTTTCATATGTTTTAGATTCACTGCTTTCCTTTTCCTGTGAGCTCTGGGGTCATATCTTTTATCTATTTTCCTATTTAGTTTTTGTCTTCTCAAATGTTGAAAACTGTTGCATCTAAGTATAGTTTTAGAGCCTCTTTGGCTTTCATTTTGGACTCTGCCTGTGGACTTTTTAAAATCAGCTGATTTTTCATCTAGCTTTTCACATGCAAGGATTGTTGATACTTCTGAGCCCAAGGAGTCTTCCTGACCATACTCCTGCTTTGAAACACTGCTTACCAATGTCTGATTCCTATCTTTATAATAGGCTATATTATGATTTTCTTGTGGCTGTGACAAACTATTGAACAGAAGCAACTTAATTGATGAAGGGTTTATTCTGATTCCTGGTTTTAGATTGAATTCAGTCCATTGTGACAGTCACAGAATGAGATGGAATGAACAGCTTCTCCAGATGTTCACATCAAGGTGATGAGCACATGGCAGAACCAGGTGGTTAGAATACTAAAAAGCTTGCCCCAGGGTCCCACTTCCTACAACAAGGACCCATCTTCTAAAGGCTTCACTGGACCTCAAAGTAGTGCCACAAACTGGGAAGTAGCCATTTCAAAAAAAAAGCCTATAAAGGCTACTTCCCACTCCAATCATGACAGAGCCCTTCTCAGAATCTGAGCATAACTATGTTGTAGGTCATTTCTTCATGACTTTTTCTTTTTAATGTCTTAGGTTGATTTTTTTTTAAAGAGCAGATTCTAAGGCAGAGGGTGACTAGATTGTAGTTCCATTGAAAAGGTGTTCAGAGTCCTGAAGTGGAGAATGACAGGAAGCCAAAAGAACTGTGCTACCAAGTTGGGCAGTTGTTAGTGTAGTTGGTTGTGCTGTCTGTGAGGGTGTGTCCTGGAAAAGCTCCATCAACTCTGTCCCAGGAATCCCTGGTTAGAAAAAGAAAAGTAGAAGTTGAAGAAGTGTGGGGAAAATAGGGGAGGAATGGATTTATCCATTGGCTTCTGTCTTTTTGGTGGAAGATTTGCCCTAGCAATATTTTCTGATTAACCAGTCATCAAATCCAAACTTTTCATATAGTTGGTTAACTCCTTGATAAGTCATTGTCCATGTGCACTACTGATTACATAATTTTTTAAAAAAATAAAAGTGTTGAAACAGGTGTAGGGTGGTTCAAGAACATCTAAGATAATCTTTTAAAACCCTTTTCTGCTTTTAATCCATTTTCATCCTTAAAATTTTTACTCAACCCAGGGTAATTTTTATAGCAATCTATACCAGGTACACAACTCAAACACTATCTGATAGAAAATCAGAAACTCAATTTAAAACAATTCTTTGTGGTATAAAAGCAAATTTGCATACTACTGACATGAATGTTCCTATTTATTTTACATAATCAATCTTAGCTGAATATTGATACTGCACGATGTAGAGCATCTTTAATGTCTTTCAGAGGTCATCCGTATTTTGATTTTATAATTTTCACTGCTGAGAATGACGATGATGCTTCACAAAGTGGCAGAAGTATGATTATGACCATTTCAGAAAATGTTAGGAAATCTGTCCAGAGTCCAAGCTAAAAGTCCCTTAATGATTCTTTATGAAACTCATGTTGGTAACTCAGAAAAATTTAAAACCAAATGCTCTAAAATAATACAGCACAAAGACATGCTAATTTGTAAGAAAGTATTACAAGTCTTTGCTTTCTATAATTAAACCATGATGTTTCCATAAGATTCAAAAGCTTTCTTTATACACAGTAAAAAATACCAGGATTCATAACAATCTTGAATCTGAGCCAAGGTGTTTCAGGCAAAATTCTTTGATGTTGGTTGGCATGACAGCATGTGTTGCATATTCAAAACCAAGGCTCCAGTGAACCTGTGTAATGCACCATAGGTAAGAGCTTCCAAAAACATTTTAGACTCATTATATGTCTAAATACGTATTAATTATTGAGACCACTATATTCATTTATTCAACACCATATAGGCTCACTACCCACAATTTAAAAAGATAAGAAAAAGAAGTCCTGAAGAAGAGTACTAAGGAGACAGTGAGTGTACCATGAAGACTAGGATAGATGGAAGACATGTTAAGAGGCCACAAAAAAAAAAGAAAAAAAGAAAAGAAAAGAAAAAGGTGATGAATCGATTAGAAGATTCTAGGCTAATGATGAGAGTCTTAGTTAAGGTTTTATTGCTGTGAGGAGAGACCATGACAATTGCAATTATTATGAAAGAAAACATTTAACTGGGACTGGCTTACAGTTCAGAGGTTCAGTACATTATCATCATGGCAGGAAGCATGGCAACATGAAAGCAGACATGGTGCTGAAGGAGGTGAGAGTTCTATATTTTGGTGATTGGCAGGCAGCAAGAAAACACTGTGACACAATGGCAGGCTTGAGCTTCTTCTGAGACCTCAAAAACTATCCCCTAGTGACAGAATTCCTCCAAACCTACTCTAACAAGACCACACCTCCAAATAGTGCCACTGCCTATGAGCCAATGGGGCCATTTTTTTATTGAATATATTCTTCATTTACATTTCAAATGTTATACCCTTTTCTGGTTTCCCCTCACATCCCAGAAAACCCCCAAACCATCCTCCCTCCCCCTGCCCCCATGAAGATGCTCCTCCACCCAACCCACTCCCACCTATCTCCTCTCCATTTCCTCAGGCTGGGGCATCTATCGAGTCTTCAAAGGACCAAGGACCTCTCCTCCCACTAATGCCCGACAAGGCATTCCTCTGACACAAATGCAACTGGAACCATGTGTACTCCTTGGTTGATGGCTTAGTCCCTGGGAGCCCCTGGATGGTCTGGTTGGCCTACATCTCTGTTCTTTCCATGAGGCTGCAAATCCCTTCAGATCCTCCAGTTCTCTCTCCAGCATCTCCATTGGAGATGTTGCTCAGTTCTGTGCTCAGTCCAATGGTTGGCTGCTAGCATCTGCCTCTGTATCTGTAAGGCCCTGGCAGGGTCCCTCAGGAGACAGCCATATCAGGCTCATTTCAGCAAGCACTTCTTGGCATCCACAATACTGTCAGGGTTTGGTGACTGTTTATAAGGTGAATCCCCAGGTAGGACAGCCTCTGGATGTCCTTTCCTTCAGCCTCTGCCCCACACTTTGTCCCATAATTGCTCCTGTGTGTATTTTGTTCCCTTTCTCAGAAAAACTGAAGCACCCACACTTTGGTCTTCCTTCTTCTTGAGCTTCATGTGGTTTATGAATTGTATCTTGTTTATTCTGAACTTTTAGGCTAATATCCACTTATCAGTGAGTACATACCATGTGTGTTCTTTTGTGACTGGGTTACCTCACTCAGGATGACACTTTCTAGTTCCATCCATTTGCCTAAGAATTTCATGGATTCATTGTTTTTAGTAGCTGAGTACTACTCCATTGTGTAAATGTACCATATTTTCCGTATCCATTCCTCTGTTGAGGGACATCTAGGCTGATTCCAGCTTCTGGCTATTATAAATAAGGCTACTATGAACATAGTAGAACATGTATCCTTATTACATGTTGGAGTATCTTCTGGTACATGCCCAGGAGTGGAATAGCTGGGTCCTCAGGTAGTACTTTGTCTAATTTTCTGAGGAACTGCCAGACTGCTTTCCAGAGTGGTTTTACCAACTTACAATCCCACCAGCAATGGAGGAGTGTTCCTCTTTCTCCACATCCTCTCCAGCATCTGCTGTTCCCCGAGTTTTTCATCTTAGTCATTCTGACTGGTATGAGGTGAAATCTCAGGGTTGTTTTGATTTGCATTTCCCTGATAACTAAGGATGTTGAACATTTCTTTAGGTGCTTCACAGCCATTCAAGTTTTCTCAATAGAGAACTCTCTGTTTAGCTCTGTACCCCATTTTTTAATAGGGTAACGACTCTCTGGAGTCTAACTTCTTGAGTTCTTTGTATACATTGGATGTTAGCCCTCTGTCAGATGTAGGATTGGTAAAGATCCTTTCCCAATTTGTTGGTTGCCCTTTTATCTTATTAACAGTGCCCTTTGCCTTACAGAAACTTTGCAATTTTATGAGGTCCCACTTGTCTATTTTTGTTTTTAGAGCATAAGCTCTTGGTGTTCTGTTCAGGAAATTGTCCCCTGTGCCCATGTGTTCAAGGCTTTTCCCCATTTTCTCCTCTATAAGCTTCAGAGTATCTGGTTTTATGTGGAGGTCCTTGATCTGCTTGGACTTGAGCTTTGTACAAGGAGATAAGAATGGGTCTATTTGCATTTTTCTACATGCTGACTTCCAGTTGATCCAAGACCATTTGTTAAAAATGTGGTCTTTTTTCCACTGGATGTTTTTCATTCCTTTGTCAAATATCAAGTGAGCACAGGTGTGTGTGTGTGTGTGTGTGTGTGTGTGTGTGTGTGTGTGTGTGTTCATTTCTGGGTCTTAAATTCTATTCCATTGAACTTCCTGCCTGTCTCTGTACCAATATCATACAGCTTTTTATCCCTATTGCTCTGTAGTAGAGCTTGAGATCAGGGATGGTGATTCCCCCAGAAGTTCTTTTGATGTGGAGAATAGTTTTCACTATCCTGGGTTTTTTTTTCTTTCCAAATGAATTTGCAGATTGCTCTTCCTAGCTCTATGAAGAATTGAGTGGGAACTTTGGTAGGGATTGCATTGAATCTGTAGATTGCTTTCGGCAAGATGGCCATTTTTACTATATAAATCCTGCCAATCCATGAGCATGGGAGGTCTTTCTATCTTTTGAAGTCTTCCTCAATTTCTTTCTTCAGAGGCTTGAAGTTCTTGTCATACAGATCTTTCACTTGCTTGGTTAGAGTCACACCAAGGTATGTAACATTATTTGTGACTATTGTGAAGGGTGTCATTTCCCTAATTTCTTTCTCAGCTTGTTTATCCTTTGAGTAGAGGAAGGCTTCTGACTTGCTTGAGGTGATTTTATATCCGGCCACTTTGTTGAAGCTGTTTATCAGCTGTAGGAGTTCTCTGGAGGAGTTCTTTGGGTCACTTAATATACAATCATATCATCTGCAAATAGTGATACTTTGACTTCTTCCTTTCCAATTTGTATCCCTTTGACCTCCTTTTGTTGTCTAATTGCTCTAGCTAGAACTTCAAGTACTATATTGAATAGATAGGGAGAGAGTGGGCAGCCTTGTCTGGTCCCCAATTTTAGTGGGATTGCTTCAAGTTTTTCTCCATTTAGTTTGATGTTGGCTACTGGTTTGCTGTATATTGCTTTCACTATGCTTTAGGTATAGGCCTTGAATTCCTGATCTCTCCAAGATTTTTAACATGAAGGGATGTGGAACATTGTCAAATGCTTTTCCAGCACCCAGTGAAATGATCATGTGGTTTTTTTTCCTTTGAGTTTGTTTATGTAGTGGATTACTTTGATAGATTTCCCTATATTGAAACAACCCTGCATCCCTGGGATGAAGCCTACTTGGTCGTGGTGAATGATCATTTTGATGTGATCTTGTATTCAGTTGGCAAGAATTTTATTGAGTATATTTGAATCGATAGCATAAGGGAAATTGGTCTGAAGTTCTCTTTCCTTTCTTGGTCTTTGTTTGGTGTAGGTGTAAGTGTAATTGTGGCTTCATAGAACGAATTGGGTAGTGTTCCTTGTGTTTCTATTTTGTAGAATACTTTGAAGAATATCGGTATTAGGTCTTCTATGAAGATCTGATAGAATTCCCCACTAAACTCATCTGGTTCTGGGCTTATTTTTGATTGGGAGACTGTTAATGACTGCTTCTATTTCCTCAGGGCTTATGGGACTATTTATATGGTTTATCTGATCCTGTTTTTACATTGGCACCTGGTATGTGTCTAGAAAATTGTCCATTTCATCCAAATTTTACAATTTTGTTGAGTATAAGCTTTTTTAGTAGGATCTGATGATTTTTTTTGAACTTCCTGAGTTTCTGTTGTTATATCTCCCTTTTCATTTCTGATTTTGTTAATTTGGGTAGTGCCTCTGTGCCCTCTGTTTAGTCTGGCTAAGGGTTTATCTATCTTGTTGATTTTCTCAAAGAACCAACTCCTGGTTTTGTTGATTCTTTGTATAGTTCTTTTTGCTTGTATTTGGTTGATTTCAGCCCTGAGTTTATTTCCTGCCATCTACTCCTCATGGGTGTATTTGCTTCTTTTTGTTCTAGAGCTTTCAGGAGTGTCAATCTGCTAGTGTAAGCTTTCTCCATTTTCTTTTTGGAGTCACTTAGTGCTATGAGATTTCCTCATAGCACTGCTTTCATTGTGTCCCATGATTTTAGTATGATTTGTCCTCATTTTCATTATATTCTAAAACATCTTTTATTTCTTTCTTTATTTCTTCCTTGACCCCAGTTATCTTTTTTTTATTTTCTAAGTTTTTTTTTATTTACATTCAAAATCATTTGCCCTTTCCCTTTTCCTCCCTCCCCGAAAGTCCCATAAGCCCCCTTCCCTCCCTCTTTTCCCCATTCAACCCCCTCTCGCTTCTCTATCTTGGCATTCCCCTACATCCATTATCTTTGAGTAGAGCATTGTTCAAAGTCCATGCGTATGTGTGTTTTCTGTTGTTTTTGTTGGAGCTTAAGACCAGCCTCAGATTGTGGTGATCTAAGTAAATATTACAGAATTGCAGCAACTCCTAGATTTGAGAATATAATATGTATATATCTAAGAAGACCTTGAAATGTTTGTTAAACAGTAAATGCACTCATTCTTTTGAAAGAGTAATGAGTAAATGTTTTGAAGGGAGTGCTACAATAAGAAGTAGAGGAACTGAGTTTTTTAGAAAAAGAAAAAAAAAACTCCTCAAATGAATGAGCCTCCATATTCTCAAAAGTAAGTTTTTGTGCATTGTAAGAAAAATACTTTTTAGTTTTTTATGTTTGCTTTAGGGAAATTTTCATATACTTATAAAATTTGTAAGTAGTTTCAGAGATAAAATCAGCAAATAAATTGAAGCACAGTAAACATTCTCATTGTTAGGACTTAATTACTTTTATTCACTACATGGAAATAAAATGGATTTCTTTAGACGCCTGACTGTCCTCATGTTGATTATAATTTGATTGGGCATACAGAGTTGCTGTTATGCTCAGTATGGAAGCGCAATTTTTTCTCCCATATATCAGAATTATCCGATGTGTGATATATATATTTAAGTGCATTTGTGCTTTGCTTTTAGACATTAAACTTGATGTCACAATTAAAAAGAATAATGTAAGCAGATATTTGACCTAGCTATTGTTTTGTTTTGATTTGGTAATTGGATATGAAATTATAGTTGCTTGAGAGGTACCTGCTTTTAAACCCTTAAAGGAATAAAAACTCTGCTACATATGGCTATGCTAACATACGGCCCTAATTATAGTACAAACAAGGTGCCTAGTCATCCCAACAAATTTTATCCCAAGACACCAATGGACAACTTATTAATGCTGAATGTTGTTTTGTAGATCCAAATGGAAAATCAAGATTTATATACACTCAGCTGAATAGGTACTCAGAAAACAGTGATGCAGAAGTGAAAAAAAACATAATTTGATAATGGTAGAACTTTGGGATGATATTTAGACAGTATTTTTTTAATTAAAGGAGAATGAACAATTTGTTTGGCATTCAAACACAGTTTCCTGTCAAAAGGCCTCTGTTTTTTTTTTTTTTTTAAGTTTTGTCTTAGAAGTTTACTGCTATGTACAGACACCATGACCAAGGCAATTCTAATAAGGACAACATTTCATTGGGGCTGGCTTACACATTCAAAGGTGAAGTCCATTATCATCAATGTGGGAGCATGGTAATTTCCAGGCAGGAATGGTGCAGGAGGAGCTGAGAGTTCAATATCTTCATTCAAAGGAAACCAGGAGCAAACTGACTTCAGGCACATAGGAGGAGGGTCTCAAAGCCCACCCCCACAGTGACACACTTCCTCCAACAGGGCCATACCTATTCCAACAAGGTCACATCTCCTAATAGTGCCACTCCCTGAGCCAAGCATATTCAGATCACCACATTTCACTCCCTGGCCTCCATAGACTGGTTCAAACACATGAGTCTATGAGGGCCATACCTAAACATAGCATAATGCAAAATACATTTAGTCTAACTTAAAAGTCTCATACTCTATAACAGTTGCAATAATGTTAAAAGTTCAAAGTTCAATGTCTCTTCTGAGATTCATCCAATCATTTAATTGTAGTTTCCAAAGCAAGACAGGAAACCAGATGGGCAAACACCAAATTCTGCATCTCCCTGTGTGTGATGCCAAAGCAATCTTCAGATCTCCAACTCCCTTTTCACCTTTGTTGACTGCAATAAACTTCTTCCTCCTGGACTGGTTCTACTCCCTGTTAGCAGCTTTCCTCATCAGGTATCCTATAGCTCTGGCATCTTTAACATCCTGGGATCGCCAAGTCAGCTGCAACTTCATAGCTTCTTGTTTCAATGTCTGGGAACCACGCATAATCTTCTAGTCTCCTTCAAAGGGCTGGCGTCACTTCTCCAGCTCTGCCTTCTGTAGCAGTCTAGGCTCTGGTAGACTCTACTGTTGCTGTTCTTGGTGGTCATCCCATAGTACGGGCATCTCAAATACACTGGGATCTTCTGCTGCAACTAGGCCACACCAATATCCTCTCACGGTAACAAGCCTCAACTCCTTTGCATGATTCCTTCAGGCCTGGGCCATCAAATAAAACTGAGGTTGCACCTTCACCAATGGCCTCCCATGGCCTCTCACAGTGCCAAGCCTCAGCTGCTGTTCATGACCCCTTTCAAGCCTACGAAACCATTAATGCCTGGATGACTCTTACACATTACCAGGTACAACTGCAACACGAGGTACAATCTTGGCTATCTCTGGAACACAGCTTCTTTGTGCTCTCAGAAAACACTTCCCAAAAGATTTCACCACAGTGATGCTGTTCTCTTCATAATCACCACTAATTTCTTAGCTCCAGCTAACCAGCATGAATTGTTCCAGTAGTCCCTTCTATTTTTCACTCTATAGCCTGAGCCACATGGTCAAAGCTGCCTTGTTCTGCTCATTGCTGGGCCTGGAAGTCCGCCCCCCCCCCCACACACACACACTATTCTATTACCAGCTTTCTGTTTTCCAATTTCCTCTCTACCTAAGCTTGGCTGTCCTGGAAATTGCTCTGTAGATTGACCTTGACCTAGAGATCTGCAAGCTGTCTCCTGGGATTAAAGGTGTATACTCACATGTCTGAACTTAGGCTTTTCTTCACTTAGAATTTGATCTGTCCTAGGCTGCCCTTGAACTCAGAGAACTGCTTGGCTTTATTGCCTGGGATTAAAGATGTGTACCACCAAACCTGGCTTTAAATTTAGCTACGTAGTATCTTGCCCCAAAGTCCCACTCTTTCATTTCATTATCTCCTAGTACACAGGATTTGGCTCCATTTCACTTCCTGGTGCTCCTTTAATACTTGAACCATAAATTTTATATTTTTCCTTTCTAAGCCTTCTACACTTGCTCAAAATGCTCTTCATGAGACTTAACCAGAGAACAAAGTCTCTGTTGGGCTTTTTGGAGACTTCCTTCATCAATACAATTAACATAAATCTCCTTACCTTAGCCTCAGATAGACTCTTCAGACAAGGGCAAAAAGCAGCCACATTCTTCACCAAAATACCACAAAAACAGTTTCTATGCCACATTCTGAAGTTCTCCTCTGACACTACTTGGGCCAGGTTTACACAGATCAGATCATTCATAGCAACAAAGTCTTCCATATTCCTACTACGATGTCTCAATAAGCTCCATTTAAAGCATTCTACTGCTTTCCAAATCCAAAGTCCCAAAATCTACATTCTTCCAAACAAAAACATAGTCAGGCCTATCACAGCAATACTGCACTCCTGGTACCAACTTCTTAGTTAGGGTTTTACTGCTGTGAGCAGACTTCATGACCAAGGTAACGCCTATAAGGACAACATTTAAGTGGGGCTGACCAACAGATTCAGAGGTTCAGTCCATTATTATGAAGGCAGAAGCATGGCAGCATCCAGGGAGGCACGGTGCAGGCAGGGCTGAGAGTTCTACATCTTCATCTGAGGGATGCTAGTGGAAGACTGAGTTCCAGACAACTAGGGTGAGAATCTTAAGCCCATGCCCACAGTGACATACTTACTCCAACAAGGCCACAATTCCTAATCGTGCCACTCTCTGGGCCAAGCATATACAAACCATCACAATTGGGAAGGGCTTTCTATGCAACCTTCCAAAAAATAAATAAATAAAAAGGAATTCAGAAGCTACCAAGCCAGAAATCTGTGATGGACAGCATGATAGCAAACAGTGTGATGGCCACTGTGTGACAGGCTGGGATAATACTGTTAATCCCACAGACCCCAGGCCTGAGGTCTGGTGTAGTGGCTATTCCTGGTTGTCAACTTGACTAAATCTGGAATGAACTAATCAAAAATTTGAAGGCTCACCTATAATCCTAATCTGGAGGCTCAGAGATACAAGTTTCTGAACTGGAGATCTTGACAGATAGTGACTATGAATTCCAGAAGATTAAGATTAGGAGATCTCTGAGTTCAAGGTCATCTGGGATTAAAGGCGCCGCGGCACATGCCTTTAATGTGGGCCACACCCTCTGCTGGAGACCAATACAAGGACAGTGGAAGAAGGAAGATTCACTCTGGCTTTTCCTGGCCTGCCTCATGTGACTGAGCAACTGCTAGATCCTCGGATTTCCATCCACAGCTGCCTCGTGGGACTGTGCAACTGCTAGATCCTTGGACTTCCATCCACAAGTACTGCTGACTACTTTTTGGGGAGTTGGACTACAAGCTGTAAGTCATCGGTGAATTCCCTAACTATATAGAGACTACCCATATGTTCTGTGACTCTAGAGAACCCTGACTAATACATCTGGGAAAATCCATGAACACATCTCTGACAGGTGCTAAAACAAATGAGGTCTGGGATTACCTGTGATTCAGAACTCTGAGAAGGGCAAGTAGAAGCTACAACAGATAAACAATGTTGTAGACTTCTGTTTGTATTTTCTGTTGCCTTAAGAGGGGTGCCCTGACAAGGAGTAGATCATGTACTCAGGTAGTGCGAGGTGAAATCTTAATTAGTCAAATAAAGCCTAGAGCTTGTGATTGGGCAATGGAAGGAAAAGGCAGAACTGAAGGTTTTAGAAAAGGAGAGAAAGAGGAAGAGGACAAGATGGAGGACAGAGGGAGAGGAAAATGGAGGAAGAGGAGGTTGAAGATGGAACTGACCCATGTGGCCTGCATGAGAACCAAGTATCTAGGGAATTTGTAGCTGGGCGATATAGTTGTGTAGTGACATATTTACCCAATCTAGGCATTCAACTTGTATTCATATTAACTGAGTTGGGTGTTCTTTATAAGGGCATTTTGGGTTTGGAGACTTAGGATTACAAATCTGGTTGGTATGGTATAAATCTCTAGTGTTTTCATTTCATGAGGCTAAGGGGAGCTGAGTGAGCCTTAGCTGGTGTTTAGCAGGCAAGCCCCAGGGGATAGATGGTCTGAGAAATGTGAGTGGCAGCTTCAGGCATTTCAGGTTAAACTGGTTTGGTTAGTTTAATAAGCTAGGTGCAGGAACAAAGGAAACACCCTACAGAGAGTTAGCCATGTGGGTGGTCGAAACCACATGCTACAGAACAACCCTGATTACAGGGACATGTTGGATACACCTAGAGATGTACAGCCCAAAATCTGCCTCAATGCCAGTATCTGTGTTTATAATGTGGCTGCTCTGAGCCTAGGTATCTGAGAAGTAGGGTACAGCACCATCTCTGACAACTTTGTCACCAAAGGTCACAAAAGATTTTAACAACACAGGACATCACAAATGCCACAGACAAGTCAGGAAGGAAAAGAAGCAGAGGACAGAGAGTATGCGGAGGATGAAGATGATAAAGAGGACGACAAAGAATGTACCATTGATCAAGTCAAGAAGCAGCTGAAGATGCCATGCTGGCTGCTTCCAGAGCTGAAGCCTCAATGCTGTCTTTCATGAGACTCAAGAAATTCTAGGACTTTTATCCAGGGGTGCAAATTGAAGTGACCCCCCCCCATACACAAAGTCATTCTAATGGGTACATTGCCTTTGATTTCCTTTAGTCCTCACTGTTGGGAATCAGGCTTTGTGCAGCCCTGAGTCTCTCTACATTGTAGGACAGTAAAGAATAAGGCTGTGTCCTACCTAGGAGGTTCCATTTTACAAGCAGCTGGCTTTTTTGAGGGAGAAGTCCCTGGGTATATTCAGATCCTACACCATCTATTAGGTAACCCTCATCCAGCATAAACTGACAAATAACTTATTTCCAGGAATAGAAGTGGACCCACTCTATTCATTTATTAGGTGAATTGAAACTGTGTGGCACATGTGCATTTAATTAAAACCCTATAAGGAGCACCAGGCCCTAGAACTTATCAGACATGCCAGACCAAGGAAAAGATGGAACTCCTCCACCTGGAGCTCATAAAGTGATGGACACCTAACACTGTGTTGGCAGGGCTCCCACATCAATCTGCTACCTGGTATGCGCAGGAAGAACTGAGGATCTCTTTACTGTTCCTGGAGATTTTGCTTGGCTATGTCTCCTGCTGTTGACACTGCCTCCTGGACCCCTTGCTTGTTCAGCTATTTGCCTATCTGGATCAGGCTTCTCAGTCTTTTCCTGCCCCTCACCCATTTCCTATTTCTGAGTTGTTCAACCTTTCACCTGGCAGCTGAACTATCATCTTTAAATCTCAAACCTAGCTCCAGCAGCAGCTTCCTCAAGGCACTGTCTGGTTCATTATCCCTGCAGACTCCTCAGTCCACTGATGAAACCTCTCCAACTTTACTGGAGCCTCCTTGACTAATTTCCATTCTGTAACTATAATGCCTGCATGCAAATGTATTTACTGTGCTATGTGATGTGTTAATATTAGCAATTAAGATGGGAATAATGAACCTGTATTTGCCTCAGCCTAGCTACTAGGGTAGGTGTATTTAGAGAAAAATGGCTGCCACAGAAACCTATAAACATTGTGAATTTATTGTTATTCAATACATTATGACAGTATATAAAGACAAAATCCAGTTTACCTATGATTCAAGAAATGCAGCAAACAGCATTCATCTATGGTTCTCTCTCTCTCTCTCTCTCTCTCTCTCTCGCTCTTGCTCTCTCTCTTTCACACACACACACACACACACACGCTTTCTCCTCCCCTCATCATCCTCTTCTCATCTTCCTCCCCTCTTCCTTCCCCTCCCCTTCCTCTCTTTCCTCTTCTTCCCTCCTCCTGCTCACTCCTCTTCCTCTCTCTTCCTCTTATCCCTACTCATTCCTGTCCTCCTTCATCCCTTCTTTTCTTCCTCCTCACCCTCTGTCTTAGGATTTCTTTTGCTGTGAAGGGGCATCATGACCAAGGTAACTCTTATAAAGAAAAACATTTAATTGGGGCTAGCTTATAATTCAGAGGTTTGGGGTCCATTGTCAGCATGGTGGGAAGCATGGCAGCATTCAGACAGACATGGTGCTGGAAGAGCTGAGAGTTCTGCAACTCAGCAGGCAGCAGGACCACAATATGACACTTCCTCCAAGAAGGCCACACCTACTCCAAAGAAACCCTGCCACAACCCTAATAGTGTCATTTCCTATGGGCCAATGGGAGTCATTTTTATTCAAACCACCACACCCTCCTTTCCTCTTGCTGTTTTCCCTACTTTTCCTCTTCCATTCTCCCTCTTTTCTCCCCTCTAGCTCTCCTCATTCCCCCTCCATCTTCCCTTCTACTCATCCTATCCCTCTTCCCCAACCTCTCCTCCTCCATCCCTTCATTCCCTCTCCGTCCTTCCTCTCCCACTTGTCCTGCTTCCTACTTTCTTCTAGGTCTCTTCTTCCCTTTCCTTATCTTCCTCCTTCACCTTTCCTTTTCCTCCCTGCCTTGCCCCTTCTCATCCTTCTAGTCTTCCTTTTCCTTACTCTCCTTCCTCTTTCCATTCTTCTGTCACTTCTTCTCCTTTTACCCCTTCTCCCCTTTCCCTCTCTTTCTTTTACTTCCTCCTTTCCCTACTCCTCCCCCTCTTCTTCTTGTCCTACTCCCCCTCTGTGCCTCCTGTTGCCCCTTTCTGTTCTTCCCCCATCTTTTCTTCCTCTCTTCTTTTTCCTCCTCCCCTACTCCTCCCTTCCTTTTTCTCCAATCATTCTACTTCCCCTCTTCCTTCTGATCTTCTTCCTTTCCTTCTCTTCCCTGCCTTGCCCTTTCTTGTCTTTCTTTTCTTCCTTCCCTCCTCCACCTTTTATTCGAGCCTCCTTTAGATTCTTGCCCTATCCCCCCTTATTTTCCTTCTTCTAGACCTTTCCTTCTCTGCCCTTTCCCTATCCTCTTCCTCCATTCCCTCCCTGTCTTTTGTCACTGTTCCTCCCACTTCTCTTCCTCCTTCTCTCTTTCTCCTCCCCATCTTCCTCCTCCAACTCCTCCTGTTCCTCCCCCTCCTCTACTTGTCCCCTCCTCTTGTCTCCTCCTTCTTTCTCTTTGCTCCCCTCCACTTCCTAACCTGTTCCTCCTCTTCTATTCCTCCTCACTACTACTCCACTTTTCCTCCCCTCCTCTCCTCCTTCCTCCCTTTCTCCTTGTTCACCTCTTCTTTTCTTCCTCCCCTCCTCCAAGTCTTCTCCCCCTCTTCTCCTCCCCTTCTCTATACCATCGCTCTTCTCTACCCCCTCTCCAGCTCCCCCACCTCCCCTTCTATCGTTCTCTGTTTAATCAATCATTCCTCTTCTTCCTCCTCTCCTTCTTTCTCCTCCTCTTTTTCCTCCTCCTGCTTTAATCTAGGGAGGGAACCCATGGTTTTCTTAGCTATATCTTTAGCCTTTTTATATTTTAAAAAGACTTATTTTTAATTAGGTGTATATATGTGCTTTGTGTATATCCATTAAGTGGAACCTTTGACACGAGAAATGAGGGCATTTTATCAAATAATGTGAGTACTTCGTTGAAACTCATAATACAGAAGGGATAGAAGCACCGACATTCAAGCCATGTCAAAAAGCAACAAAATATTTTAGTGAACATTTATTTGCTTTTGAATGATGGTGCATGGTGGTAAAGAAGCACTTAATATTTTTTTTCTGCTCACAACAATAATCAAATGGAAACATTGAGCCCTGTTATACAATTTTCAAGAACATCCATTACACAATGCAAACAGCAGACAGAAATGTTTACTGATCCAGGACTAACAGAGTGGTCAGTTGACCCTCACAGGTCTTTGCAACAATATTCAACAGAAGCTACTTTGTAATTGATGACATTAAACAGAGAAGCGGAGTTCTCTGAAAGGTATTCAAGGAAATCATGCATATAGCTAGACACTAAGAGAAGACTCTGCCTATTGAAGGATGAATGGGCCAGTGCAGTCCCAATATTCACAATCATTCGCAGGAGGTGGGGAGCCCCATAAATCTGAGACATTGGCATATCAGTATAAGCGAGGTGAATTTCGGCATACTGGGGCTTCTCAAACTAGCAGAGCAGCTGGGTGCCCAGCATCCTGTTGAAATGCTCTCCTATTCCAGCTACAACTTCATCAATGGAGTATTCTCTATTATCAGCAAGCCCCTGTGACTTCACAAAAGTCACATATTCTGCAAGAATGGTATTTACATTCTTCTCGGCAGGAAGTTGGAATAACTGCTTTTGCTTGTTGACCAAGTCCCAGTCCTCAATGAGACGAGACTTCAGCTCATCAGGTACCCTCAACTCAACTCCCATTTTTATCTTCACAGTTGCAGACACATTATGGTGAGGGACCTGGGCTACTTGGTTGGTATCACTGCCAATTCTGTTTTCTGGAGGACTCTGTATGTTGTTTGGCACTGTTGCCTCAGACATGGATCCTGAGGGTTTCTCTTCAGGGAAGCCTATCTCCATGGAGGGATGACCTTTCTCCACAGAACACATATTGTCTGCCACACTCCCTTCTTCAGCTGTGCGGCTTTCCTGGGAAGAGTGAGCTCTCTCCCCTGAAAGATCTTTCTCAGAGGAGCAAACCTGCTCTGCCATGCTACCTTCCTCAGCAGACAGCTGTCTCTCTACAGGACAACTTTTCTTAGCAAGATGACCTCTCTCCATGGAGTGAACTCGTTCTGGAGAATGAACTCTCTTCGCATCAACAACTTTCTCTGCAGGTCGATATTTTTTAGGTGGACAACCTTTCATAGAGGCAGATAGATGCATCTCTGCAGGGTGGCTTTTCTTTGGAGACTGACCTCTCCCAGTGTGGGAATCTTTCCCTGCAGAGGGTCCTCTCTTTGCATTATTACCCTTCTCATCAGAGTGCCCTGCCTCTGTAGGGTGGCTTTTCTTCTGAGGTTGGCCTCCGCCTGTGGGCTGATGTATTCCTGTAGGTGCTCTCCTCTCTGCATGGTCATCCCTTTCAGCTGAGCAAGCATCCTTTCCAGGGCAGCTTTTCTTTGGAGGCTGGCCTTGGTCAATGGGGTAATCTTTCCCTGTAGAGGGCCCTCTTTTTGCAGATTTACCCCTTCCAAAGGAGCGAATCTGCTCTTTAGTGTGACTATATTTGGGGTAACCTCTCCCTGCAGGGTGCTCTTGCCCTGTAGAGGGCCCTCTCTCTGCATAGCTTCCCCTCTCTGCTGAGCGACCCTCCTCTTCAGGGGGGTTTTTCTTTGGAGGCCAACTTCTGCCTGTGGGGCCTATTTTCCCTGCAGAGGTTCCCCTTGATGTACTGCTACCACCCTGGACAGAGCGAGCCTTCTCTGCAGGGCCATTTTTATTGGAGCGACCTCTTCCTCCAGAGCGATCTTTCTCTGCAGAGCGTCCTCTTGATGTACTGCTACTACCCTTCTCTGAGCGATCCTTCTCTGCAGGGCTGCTTTTGTTGGGGCGCCCTCTTCTTACAGGGCGCTCTTTCCCTGTCGAGAGTCTGCTTGATGCCCAGGAACCACTCTCACCTGAGCGATTCTTTTCCATGGGGCCACTTTTATTGGAGCGACCTCTTCCTCCAGAGCGATCTTTCCCTGCAGAGGGTACTCCTGCTGCACAGATACCACACTTGATTGAGCACCTCCGCTCTGCAGGGCTGCTTCTGTTGGAGAGACATGGTCTTACAGGGCGCTCTCTTCCTGTAGAGGGTCTTCTGGATGTATTGCTCCCACCTTCAGCTGACCGACTCCCCTTTGCACGGCTCCTTTGGTTGGCGCGACCTCTTCCTCCAGAGCGATCTTTCCTTCCAGAGGGTCCTCTTGATGCACAGATGCCACTCTTGACTGAGTGACCCTTCTCTGCCTTATGAATTTTGTTGGGACGCCCTCTTCCTGCAGGACGATCTCTCCCTGCTGAGGGTCCTCTTGATGCACAGATGTCACCCTTGACTGAGCGACCCTTCTCTGCCTTATGAATTTTATTGGGACGCCCTCTTCCTGCAGGACGATCTCTCCCTGCTGAGGGTCCTCTTGATGCACAGATGTCACCCTTGACTGAGCGACCCTTCTCTGCCTTATGAATTTTATTGGGACGCCCTCTTCCTGCAGGACGATCTCTCCCTGCTGAGGGTCCTCTTGATGCACAGATGTCACTCTTGACGGAGTGACTCTTCTCTCCAGGGCTGTTTTTCTTGGAGTGACTTCTTGCAGGGCGGTCTTTCCCTGCAGAGGGTACACTGGATTCACAGATATTACACTTGCCTGGGTGACCCTCCTCTGCAGGGTCACTTCTGTTGCGCTGAACTCTTCCTGCAGAGCGATCTTTCTCTGCAGAAGTTCCTCTTGATACACAGCTACTTTTCTCTGAGCGGCCCTTCTCTGCCAGATGACGTTTTTTGGCAGGCCAACCTCTCCCTGAAGGACAGTCTTTGTCTGTAGAGAGTCTGCTATCTGTAGCACCGCCTCTCTCTAGCTGGTGATCTCTCTCTGCAGAGCTAAGGATCTTGGCTGAGCAGCCTTTCCTTGCAGGGTGCCGGTCCTCATTAGAGGGACCCTTCTTAGTAGAAAGGCCTTTCTCTCTAGCTTGACCTCTCTTGGTAGGGCGCCCTCTCTCTGTGGCAGGAGCACAGGGACTTCTCCCTGTCAACCGACCTTTCTCTGTGGACTGAGGTTTTTCTGAAGGTCGTCCTTTCTTGATAGGACGGCCTCTATCTGCAGGATGATCTTTGTCGGAAGAGCCACGCTTCACAGATGAATGACCTTTCTCCTTAATATGGCATTTCTCAGGAAAGTGAGGACTCTTCCCAGAGCGGCACATGTCAGAGAGGTGCCTCCCAGCAGAAGAACTTTTCTGGGTCATTCGACCTTGTTCAGTCGGAGAGTGCTTCTTGGCAGAGGATCTCTTCTCCCTAGTGAGGCTTTCTTCAGCATAGGGATGCTTCTCCTCTAACAGAAGCTTTTCAGCCGAGGAGCTTTGAACTGTAGTCTTCTCAGCAGAACAATGCTTCTTGGTAGAAGGATTTTTCTCAGTGAAGGAAATTTTCTCCACTGTACAGGTTTTCTCCTCAGAGTAACCTTTATCCACTGAATGACTTTTCCTCACAGAGCAGCCCCGCCATCTTCTTTGAGGAGCTGGTTGAAGACTCCTCGGCTCCGTTGACTTGTGTCCTGAGGAGACACTTCTCGCCTTTCGGACCCGCCTGTCACGTGACTTCAGCTTCACGAAGTCATCTCCTTCAGCAAACTGCTGGCCACGAAGACCACGAACTTTCTTCCTAGAGGAACTCATTTAAGGAATCTTCTTGCTTTATCTTCAAAGAACTAATGAATTCCCAGATTTTCTGGGACTGGATGGAAAAAACAGTGAACTGGGAACAGAACCCAGACATCTGTAGTCCAAGTGACTTCTACATTCCGGATCAAATCCCCCAATTATTTACCAAATTCAGTTCTTTTTAAAGAGGGTTGAGGAGCAGCAGTGAGGAGCCTTCCGGCTGTTTGTCCAACAGCTAGACTGGTTTCTCTGGCAACAATCATAAACAAACGTCATCGTGGGGGGGGCTTATGACCGTCAACCAATCAGAAGTCTTATGCAAATTTACTATGTTCCATAGCAAAATGATTGGACCACCACTCTGATGTCCTAATGATGGCACATGAGGAGAGATGACGCTCCTTTCCTTTCCTTTCCTTTCCTTTCCTTTCCCCTTCCCTTCATTTCCTTTCCTTTCTTCTTTGTTTCCTTTCTTTTCCTTTCCTTTCCTTTCCTTTCCCCTTCCCTTCGTTTCTTTTCTTTCTTCTTTGTTTCCTTTCCTTTCCTTTCCTTTTTCCTTCCCTTCCCTTCCCTTCCTTCCCTTCCCTTCCCTTCCCTTCCCTTCCCTTCCCTTCCCTTCCCTTCCCTTTCCTTTCCTTTCCTTTCCTTTCCTTTCCTTTCCTTTTCTTTCCATTCCTTTCCTTTCCTTTCCTTTCCTTTCCTTTCCTTTCCTTTCCTTTCCTTTCCTTTCCTTTCCTTTCCTTTCCCCTTCCCTTCATTTCCTTTCCTTTCTTCTTTGTTTCCTTTCTTTTCCTTTCCTTTCCTTTCCTTTCCCCTTCCCTTCGTTTCTTTCCTTTCTTTTTTGTTTCCTTTCTTTTCCTTTCCTTTCCTTTCCTTTCCATTCCTTTCCTTTCCATTCCTTTCTTTTCATATTTCCTCTCCCCTCCCCTCCTCTCTTCTCTTCTCCTCTCTTCTCCTTTCCTCTCCTCTCCTCTCCTTTTCTTTTCATTCATTTCTCCTTTTTTTTTATTTTTCAAGACCACGTTGTTCCCAAACTTGCAAAGATCTCAATGCTTCTGCCTTCCTCCCTCAGTTCATGCATTAAACACCTGCAGGTACTGCTCTTCTTTCTTGATTAATGCAATTTTCTCCTTCTGACCTTTTTCTGCCTGAATCACTTGGTTCCTACCCTTTAATCTTAGATAAAAGGTTGCAAAGTAGCTGTAGGCTTGAGATTTCCTACATCCCAGGGAGGAGAAAAAGAAAGGGGTGTCACCTCCAGTCTCTAATCCCTGAGGAACCATATGTCTCTTTCCATCCTTCCTTTCTCCCTTGCCTCCAGGTTTGGGTACCTTCTCAGTGTTGCAATGAGTTCCTTTCCACTCACTCCGTGAATGGAAGAATAATAAATAATTCTGTTAAACTGAGTATCTCAAAAAGTATGCCGATAAACTGAAAGTTTAAAATAACTGAAAAAGATACAAGACATAATTTGCAACCCTAAGAATGTTAGAGTTGCAATGTCAATACCAGAATAGAAATAGATAAAACAAAAACAGAGTCCCCAAGGTCACAGTGTTAAGGCACATCTTCCTGCCACAATCAACCACACCATACCAGAGGCTTTTCAGATGACATCATGCTCTTGATGCAAAAGTGAAAAGCAATGATCAATTTGCATTCTTCTTCATGCTAATGTCCAGTGGAACCAGCACCATTTGTTAAAAATTCTTTTTTCTACTGGATGGTTTTAGCTCCTTTGTCAAAGATCAAGTGACCATATGTGTGTGGGTTCATTTCTGGGTCTTCAATTCTATTTCCTTGATCTACCTGACTGTATCTGTACCAATTTCATGCAGTTTTTATTACTATTGCTGTATACTACATCTTGAGGTCAGGGATGGTGATTCCCCTAGAAGTTCTTTTACTGAGAATGGTTTTAGCTATCCTGGGATTTTTGTTATTCCAGATGAATTTGAGAATTGCTCTTTCTAACTCTATGAAGAATTGAGTTGGAATTTTGATGGGAATTTCATTGAATCTGTAGATTGCTTTCAGCAAAATGGTCATTTTTACTGTATTAATCCTGTCAATCCTTGAGCATGGGAGATCGTTCCTTCTTTTGAGGTCTTCTTCGATTTCTTTCTTCAGGGACTTGAAGTTCTTGTATAGATCTTTAACTTGTTTGGTTAGAATCATACCAAGGTATTTTATATATTTGTGACTATTGTGAAGGGTGTCATTTTTCTAATTTCTTTCTCAGACCATTTATCCTTTGAGTATCTGAAGGTACTGATGTGTTTGATTTTCTCTCCTTTTAGTTTTATGTAGACTACTGGTTTGCTGTATATTGTTTTTACTATGTTTAGGTATGGGCCTTGAATTCCTGATCTTTCCAAGACTTTTAACATGAAGAAATGTTGAATGTTTTTCTGGTGTGTTGGGGTATCTATGGCTTGCTGTGGTGGGATTACTTGGTTCTGATGATGCCAAGTTCCCGTGGTGTCTGTTCCTTATGTTCTTTCCTTTGCCTCTCTCCATCTGGTTATCTCTGGTGTTAGCTGGTCATGCTGTCTCTGACTGTGGCTTGTACCTCCTTCAACCCTGTGAGTCAGTACTCCTGGAAGACCAGATATTTCCAGGAGGAATTTGGGTATGGAGAACTGAGGCACAGGGTCATCTCCGGGGTGTAGACAGAAATTGGAAGAATCCTGTCCCAGGCTCTGTCTCGGTTCCTGTGTCCTGATGGCCTTGGGTGGGTTCCTCTCAGGCCAGGAATTTGAGCAGAAGTGGTGGTCTTTCCTGTGTTCATGGGTTTGTCAGCACTCCTAGGAGACCAGCTCTCTCCCAGCGGTATTTGGGTATGTAGAGCTTAGCACAGGATCAGCTCTGGGAGCAGATGGAAACCAGAAGGATCCTGTCCTAATATTCATTTTTTAACTGATGCAGAAATATCACTGTGTATGGTACCATGTCGTATTTTAGAATATGTAAACTTTGTATCATGCTTAATTTAGGTTAAATATATCTATCTTCTAAAACATATTTCTTCATTGGAGAAAACTGAGAATCTTTTTGTAACCGTGCTTTTGAAATGTGCAGTATATTGTTGGTTACATGTATTACTCTATGTGTAATAGCATACCAGAATCAATTTTTTACTCCCATATCATTGTAACTTGATAACTGTTGACTAGCCTTTGTTCTCTTAACCCCTCCACTTTCACTAATCTTGGGTAACAGTCATTCAACTCATCTTCATTATTAAGTCTAAATAACATTCCTGTGTGTGTATACTATATTTGGTTTATTTACCCATTGATGCATACTTGCTTTTTTAGGAAAAATATTTTTTTACTGTTTCTTTACTTACTTGTCTATTTTATTTATTTACCTATTTATTCATTTATTTATTTTGTATGTTTTGTGAGTGAGCATGTGACAGCTGGCATGTGGTGTATGGAGGTCAGAAGACAGTTGTTAGATTCATTATCTGTCTTTATCTCTCCCAAAACTTAGCTCCACCCCCAGGTAGTCTCTCCCTTGAGACAAAGAAGTTAACTGTTAGATCATGGAGGTCTGCTGGACAGAAGATAACCAAGCCTGCCCCCTCTGCTGCCCAGAATCAAGGCAACTATGAATTATGGCCTACCCAGCACAAGCCTCCATGCCAGGATCCACATAGGCCAGGTGAGGCTAAATTCCATGATTTGAAGCCTTTCCACCCTTTCTGGAAACTTGTAAGAGTCAGAAATCCTCCTAGTTTATATATTTGAAGGTTTGCTTTCAGGTCTCTTGTCATGCTATGCATGTTGACTTTCTCTCCTAATGTAGCCCTTGTCTTGACTTCAAGACCCCTCTTCTATTTCAGGGCTCTATCTCTCCTACCTTCAAGTCTCTACTATGTTGTCTCTGGTATGACAGTATATGTCTCCTAATTATTCTCCTGTTTCAATGATGAATCATCTCTGACAATAGTCACAAAATTCTCTCTTCTAGTAAAGTCAATTTTGAAAAGTAAGTCCATGCTTGCTCCTTTTCTGAACCTGCTGTTCTCTCCAGTGTAAGAACTTTTGGGAGTCACTTCTCTCTTTTGCTAGTAAGGTCCAGGGATCAAAATCATGTCCATGGTTGTACAGATATTTCTTCAGAACTTTGATTTTAGTTCTTTTGTGTATATATCCAGACAGAGGACTATAAGATCATATGTAGGGTAATTTTATGTTGAAGTTTTTCATGAACTCTCAGTCTTACTGTTTTAAACAATTGTTATATTTCATTTAATTTTCATGCATGCACATTGTATGCATGTGTGCCTGCCTGTCTGTCCACTGTAACACACATAGAAGACAGAGAGCAACCTCTGGGCATTGGTTCTCTCCTTTATCTCTTATCATATGGGTCCCAAGTCCCAAGGATCACATTCAGACCATCAGGCTTGGTGGCAGTTGCTTTTACCTACTGAGCCATTGAGCTGGGTTCCACCAATTTCTAGAATACCAATGTTCATTCTCCACAATGTTCATCACCTACAAGTCAGATGTAGACTGTTAATGTTACACCTAAAGACTTTCATTCAATAGGATCATCAAGTGACCACAGAAATTTTCATTTTCAAAGTTGCTTGAGGTGGTGATAATAATAACACAGGTATATGTATGGGCTAAAAATGAGGGAAAAAATGAGGTTAAAGGTGTTAATCTAGAAATGAATCTCATAAAATCTAAAGCTTAAATGTTTGCCTGAATGCCAATATAGCCCACTTTGATATGGCAATGAATTTCATGTCTGGATGTGAGTGACTGTGTTCAGCCAATGTCCCAATCCCTGATGACAAGACTCCAGGAATGACCACCTTGTCAAGATTCTTTCTGGTTTCTTTAGCTTTCTAGATTTTTATCATTTTCTCCTATTATAGCTTTTCTATGGTTTTATGTTCCACAAAGTTTCCAACATTAAAAACGTGGCCTTTATAGTTAGAAAAAGGATTTTTACACTGAACAAAAACCCTTTAGAGGTGATAGCATTTTGAGTTTGACCCCCATTTATATTAAGGCATGTTAATCACTGTGTGGTCCTTTCCTGGCATTTCATTTTAACTCTAGTCAAGTACATTTCTCATGAAATGATAGTTGGTTACATTTGATAGAATCTTCAGAAAGATAGGCCAGTAGGTCTTTCCAATGGAGCCTCACAGGTGATGGGATTTGCCTAAAAGAATCTAAGACCAGGAAGTCACCACCTAGCATTGAATCCAGGGACTGCAAAATCACCAGAGGTTAGACGATATTTTATTAAATTATGGGAAGAAACAGAAGAGCAGGTAAACAGTAGACTGGAATCATAGCTCAGAGGTAGAGTGCTGACTTAAAATATGGATTGAACAACATAAGAAAAGATTAACTAGGAGGCTAAGTGACTATTACTGAATACTTACTTGCAGAACACAAGAATCAGAATACAGAAAGTCAGATAGTTAGAATAGCTAGGGTGGTCTAGTAGAGCCAGCCATTCTTGTGTTTGGCCAAATTTCAGGGGCACATGGGTCAGAGGACAAGTCACTCTGACCCTGCCTGTGGAGCTGCAGTGTTAACTTTCTGCATTCCTTGTAGACTATTTTGCTGTAGAGATATTGATTTTAGGTCAAATAATTAGGTAGGTGACTCATTTCAGGAATGCTTTCCTGATCATGCTTCCTCATTGTGCCACATGCACCAGAGGACAGAGGACTGGGAGGGACTGGAAGAGGCAGATGGAAGTTCAATTAGGGGTTGAGAAGCTGTGAAAATCTGTATAAACTGACAAAGCCTACTTCAGGGAGCAAAGGAGTTGCTGATCATGTGACTCAAATTAGACAGTAGAGCCAACAGATAGCTCATGATAAATCAGAAGTCCCTAGTAGACAAGAAACCAAAGGCAGGGTTGTAGAAAGCCCACTCAGACTAATTCTCATGGAGGAGGTCTTCCAGTGATATTAACCACTTGAAAAGAACAGAGCCTGCTACAGGAACACAGGAATATAGCCTCTCCATCTGTAGGCTGGTCTTTTCCCCATGGAAGCTCTAATGACTTCTAAACATCTTAATGCACAGCATGGTTAGGAACCATTTGTTAGGTATCTTCTCTAGATGGCTAAGTTCATTTATTTATTTATTTATTTTTTGTTTTTTTGTTTTTTGTTTTTTGTTAAGAGGGTGAGTTTTACCTGACCTTATTCGTAAAATCTGAAGTTTAGTTCTTGGCTCCTATACAGGTTACTATGTGCCCATCTGCTTGCCAGAACTCTATTTGTCTGTATTACCACCAGCCCAAATAAAGTGTTTTATACAAAATTAAAATTCAACCAAAGTTTGGTGAATAAGCAAGTGATATATTTTCTAGGGACAGAAGTAGCATAGGAAGATTACAAGAATATTCTGGTTTACCCTAGTTTCCAAAGAACCCTCAAATTGATGGTAGGTTTCTATGCTGTAGCTCCTCAAGAATAAATTCATATCATCTTCAGACCATCCTGTTCTCCATGATCGTCAGTTTTTTGGGGGGATGGTGGTGGTACATTGATCCTCATTTCTTTAATAGCCAAGCCCCCCTGTGATATCAAGGCCAATATATAGTGGCATTCCTTCTCTTTTTAAAAAGTGCATTCAGTAATAACATCCATGGTCAAATTTCAACTGTTTCCATCACCTCAAAAGAAAACTAACTGTGCATGGTGGTGCGGTGCTTGCCTTCCAACACTCAAGAGCTGGAGAATGATGCTAGTCTGGCTATAGATCTTTGAAGGGGAAAAGGAGGGAGGGAAGGAGAGGGAGAAGGAGAGGGAGAGGGAGAGAGACAGAGACAGAGAGAGATACAGAGAGACAGAGAGAGAGGAGAGGTGCTAATTTGGTCAATAAAGAATGCTGGGAGCCAAATTCCTGGGTGGAAGGGATAGATGGGAATTCCAGGTCCCAGGAGGAAAAAGGAGGGAAAGAGAAGGTGCTTTTGTTGCCATGAATTGGAGCAAGAAGAAAGCAGCAGTCATGTAAGACCTCAGGGAAGCTAGAACCAGTCACCTCCAACACTGGTCGATAGCCAAGGATCAATCAAGGTCGATCAGCCAGTGGAGGCTGGCTGATACAGACTAGCTGATAAGTTTTGGGCAGGAGATTCTGTGCTCAGCAATAGTGCTAGTCTACAAGTTCTAAAAAAATAAAGCTGAGTTTTTACTCATGGATTCAAAAGTCTCTGGTGGGGCTGGTAGCACAGCTCCTGGACTAAGGCAGAAGCTGATGGCTTGGTGAAGCTATGCCAGAAGAAATGGGCAAGTCAGGAGTGGGGCTGGCAGCAGCTGATCTCGGAGCTAAGCCAGGAGGGTCCAGAGCATGGGCTTTGATCCCAAGCTAACATGTGTGTGTGTTTTACAATTACATGGTACAAGAGAGAACAAACTTTACAAAGTTTTTATCCTTTACTTGTTTTCTCTAACACCTGCTTTAAGAACCATTTCTGGTGGACGGGGTGGCCCACACATGTCTTTAATCCCAGCACCTGGGAGGCAGAGGCAGGTGGATCTCTGAATTTGAGGACAGCCTGTTCTACATAGCGAGTTCTGGGGCAACCAGGGCTATCTAGAGAGTGAGACTAGGAAAGATTTGCAGGTCCCCAGCTTTCTTTCTTTAAGGATTTATTTATTTATTTTATACATGAGTACATTGTTGCTATCTTCAAACACACCCGAGGAGGGCATCTGATCCCATTACAAATGGTTGGGAGCCACCATGTGGATGCTGGAAATTGAACTCAGGACCTCTGGAAGACAAGTCAGTGCTCTTAATTAAGCCCTGAGTCATCTCTCAAGCCCATATCCACCTTTCTTAATATGCCTTTTCTAACAGAGAACAGCTGCTCCTATTACTCCTCTTATCCATTTTATTAAAAAGGAAAACAAAGCATCATCAGTAACAAAATAAAGTGCATTTCTGGTATTGTGCAGGGGTGTCCTTAAGCTGATCCATGAGTTATGGGTCACCAGTGGGAAAGATGGGACACCTCTGTTTGTGCTGCAGGGGTTTCTTTATTGCTTGCTACATCCTAACAACCATGTACCTACCTTGTCTGCTGGCCTCTGCAGGGAGCAGACCCCTGAGCTCAGAATGAAACATCTTTTCACTGATAAAATGGGGCACTGTTTCTCAAAGTTGGTAACACTGATGTCAGTTTAATATTGAGGTACTACCACACAAAATGGAGGGTTCCAAAGATGCTAAGGTCATTGTTGAGTATATTCATAACTATATCCTTGTCCACAATGGACTTGAAAAAGGTGTAGAAAAGCATCATGCTGCAGGCCAGACTGGTAAGGAAAATAATGAGTGCTGTTGGCCAGAGCACGAGCTAGAGTGCAAGCCCAAGTACAGAGATCAAAACAGGAAAAGCACTTATTTAGGGGGTGACAGCAGAGAGGACCTCCAAATCTACAGTATGTTATCTAGTACAGTTGTAATCTTGTCACAATCTTTTCTCCCATTAATTTATTAAGTCATTTATTTACTTTACATCCTGATCCCAGCCCCCTCCTCGCCTTCCAGTTCCCCCTTCACATAGTCCCTCCCTTTGTCTCTCCTCCCTTTGTGTCTGAGAAGGGGGAGCCACACACCCCTGCAAAGTTGAGGCCTACAACTTTGTTTTGTTTTGTTTTGTTTTAAGACTGTTTTGGCTATTCTGACTATTGCAATCCAACACAAATTTTTAGTTTGTTAATTTCTAAAGGAGGACAGGTAGATTCTGATAGGAATTGTGTTAAATATAGTAAACAATTTGAGGGCTATGTCCAACATAACAGTATTAATTCTATTTATCCATGCAATCAGATATTTTCCCATTTATTTAGTTTTCTTTAATTTCTTTCCACAGTGTACAATATGTGTTTTACATTTTTTGTTAAATTTATCCATAAACACTTTTCCTTTGTTGGTATTTTAAGTGAAGTGCAGAAAAGTGCAATTGATTTTTGTATATTGATCTTGCATCTTCTGAGCCAGCTAATCTTATTTATTAGTTATGCCTTTCCTTAATGGATCCCCAAGGGTTTGGCATCAGATATGTTATCTATATAAAGATACTTTTTTACAAATATCTTTTACTTTTTGCTCTTTCAGGGTAAATGCTATTTTTTTTTTCTTATGTACCACCTCTGTTTGTGCTGCAGGGGTTTCTTTATTGCTTGCTACATCCTAACAACCATGTACCTACCTTGTCTGCTGGCCTCTGCAGGGAGCAGACCCCTGAGCCCAGAATGAAACATCCAGTCCCCATTGCCAGGACTGCTGCACCAAAATGAGTCAGCAGAAGAACCCTGAGTATAGTGTTTCTTGGAAGTAGCTAGAGACGACATCCTCATCTTGTTTCTTGTGTTGTAGTATTTCTTTTCCTATCAAATAGAATGTTAACCACAGGCTTTTATAGACACCTTTTATCTGATCGGGGAAAGTACTCTCTATTTCTAGTTTGCCAAGTGTTTTGCATTTATGAAAGGGTGTTGCATTTTTGTCAAATGCTGTTTCTGTGTTTATTGAGATGATCATGCATTTTTGTTATTAATATGACTTATTATATAAATTGATTTTCATATGCCAAATAAACCTTACATTTGGGATTACTCCTATTTAGTTATAGTGAAGAATTCTTTTCATATATTATTAGATTGGTTTGGTCTTTTGTTGAGATTTTGACATTGATATTCATAAGAGATGTTTGGTCTGCCCTGTATTTTTTTCTTATAGTGTCTTTTATGGCTCTGATATTGGGTTAATAAGTTAAAATGTGCTCCCTCTCTTCTTTGTCAGAAGTGTTTGAGAACTATTAATGTTAATTATTCTAGAAATGTTTGGTAGGTTTCAACAGTGAAACCATTTTGAAACAGTGAAAAAAACCTGGGTTTTTCTTTTTTTTTTTTTTTTTTTTTTGGTTTTTCGAGACAGGGTTTCTCTGTATAGCCCTGGCTGTCCTGGAACTCGCTCTGTAGACCAGGCTGCCTCAAACTCAGAAATCTGCCTGCCTCTGCCTCCCAAGTGCTGGGATTAAAGGCATGCGCCACCACCGCCCGGCTAACCTGGGCTTTTCTTTGTTGGGAGGCTTTTGATTACAAATTCAACCATCTTACTAGATTTGGGTGTGTCCTAGTTATTTTCTGTCACTATGATAAAACACCAATGAAAAGCAAGTTGGGTCAGGGGGAGAAAATATTTATTCATCTTACACACCATAATCACAGTCCTGATCAGTTCAAGATTGATTTTTCTTTGTCCTGTAACCAAAATAGGTGGATTCTTCCCCAATATTGCCTTGAAATCTAGTTATGGTCAGCAACTATCAGCAACAGGAATAACCTGTATTATTTTGTGAGATTCTGGAGTCTCTCTTATCAATATCTCATATGGAGGTAACCTTTGTCTAGTACTGAGATTTTTGTTAATAACTCATGTCATCTAGAAGCAGCATTGTTCCTAATGTGGGGTACTTCAATTAAAATGTCTTTAAAATACTATTTTTAATTAACTTACAAACTTGTATGTTTTTATAAGGCATCTTTATATTTAAGTCTACTTTGGTAGTTTGTTATCTTTCTAATTTTTTCCATTTTTAACCTAAGTTATCTAACTTACTAGTATACAGAGTCTTAGTTACGGTCTTATTGCTGTGACAAGGTTTCATGACCAATATAGCTTATAAAAGAAAACATTTAACTGAGGACTTGTTTACAGTTTCAGAGGGTCAGTCCAAGATCATCATGGCAGGGAGTATGGCAGTGGGCAGGCAGGCATGGTGCTGGAGTTGAGAACTCACTTCTGATCTGAAAGTAACAGGCAGGAAGAGGGGGAGACTGAGCCCACCTCCCAGTGACACACCTCCTCCCCAAAGGCTATATCTATTAGATTATTTAAAGACAGCTATAGAAAAAGGGAAGGTGAAAAGAAAGAAGCTTGGTCTCACCTTGGGCATGATAATGTTTATTCATGGTGAGGGGTCATTTTGTCATCCAAGTGTAGACAGCCAAAAATGCCTACAGGGGAAGGTGGGATGTGGCCCCTTATAGGAATGGAAATGACTTCTGTAGCCTGCAAAGGAAGCTGGGAAATGTAGTCCTTCAGTAGGAAACTATCATTGCTATCTCTGAGAGGATGTAAAAATACAAGGCAGGGGTATTAGAGCTGCTTTCTGCTGAGGAGGGTCTTCATAGGAGAGGGTAGTTCTACTATTATTCTCTATTCCTGAAGAAACGTGGAAATAATTATTAAAGCGCAATAGGCAGAGGATTTACTTCCATAGTATAACTAAGAGATTTTCTGTGAAGGTTGGGGGAGGGGAGAACAGAGGCAGGAGAGAGAGAGTGGGCTTGTGAGAGGAAGTGGGCATGGGCTTGATTCTTGGTGACAGTGACTGGCCCCATTGCTAGGACTATTGCACCAAAATGAGTCAGCAAAAGTATCAGGGAGCTACAGGGCATCAACGAAAGGGAACAGGAGAAAATAGAGGACTAATGTAAAGAACTGTATCTGGCCTGGGGTGAAAGGGATGAAGGTCCCTTTTAACCAGAGTTTCGCCACAGCATCTCAAAGGTATTTTTGCAAATGTGTCAGGAACAGCTGATAGGGTAAGAGGTATTGGGAGAACTTGTATAGAACATTTTGTTTGGGTATACAATGAAGTTCAGTAAGTAAAAAATTTAAAAGACTGTAACAGCAGAGATCTGAGGATAATAAAAAGGAAAAAGTGATCAAGGGGAGGAAGCGGAATAGGAAGAACCAGAAGGAATTTTTGTCTGGCCCCTGTCTTTAGGGCTCATTTCAAACCAGTTAGGATTTATTGGCATGTGGAAGTAATACTGTTTGTGGAGGAGGGCTCAAATCCCATCCCTAGCAGTAGATCTAGTTCTTCTTAGTCTTGGAGCACTGCAGCAGCCAAGGGGAGTCCAGCTGGTCCTGAAGGATGTTAAGCTGATCTTCGCTGCTGAGACAGAGAGGCTAACTGATGCAAAGGAGACTTCAGGCTAGATGTTTTAGTCCTGAGCCTCTCAAACAATGTGCTAAGCGGCAAGAAGAGGGATGAGTTGGATGGCCCGTGGTCCATTAGTCCTCTTTTAGAGGTCACTTGAACTGCTTTTAGGGGTTTAGGGGCCTCAATCTCTCGGTAACTGCTCCAGGCTGACAGAAGAGTGATGAGAGGGGCAGCAGTTAGAGTGCCTCAGAAGAGGGTTCATCCAAGGGGCCAGCGTGATGCTGAACAGTTGGCAAGGATCCAGAACATAAGCAAGGATGTAGTAACTGTGCACTTTGTGGGGAACATTAAGAGACAAACTTGCACGAGGAAAACTTCTACATCAAGGTTAACATGAGTTACAACTGGCTGGACCATGACCAGAGATCTACAGAAGGATGAGGTAACTTTAATTAGATGTTTGTTTATATCAGACATCAGACTCCTGCATAAGGAACAAGTAGATGGAAGCTTAGAGAAGAAGCCAGTTAAAGTCAGCATCCAAGGAATGATTTTTTTTTAATTTTATTTTATTTTCTAAGTTTTTTTTATTTACATTCAAAATCATTTCCCCTTTCCCATTTCCTCCCTCCCCGAAAGTCCCATAAGCCCCCTTCCCTCCCTCTTTTCCCCATTCAACCCCCTCTCGCTTCTCTGTCCTGGCATTCCCCTACATCCAGTCTTTCCAGGACCAGGGGTCTCTCCTTCCATCTTCTTGGAAATCTATTGATATGCGAATTGTGTCTAGGGTATTCCGAGATTCTGGGTTAATATCCCCTTATCAGTGACTGCATACCATGTGTGTTCTTTTGTGATTGGGTTACCTCACTAAGGATGATATTTTCAGGTTCTGACCATTTGCCTAGGAATTAATTCCAAGGAATGATTCTGAACAGAACATGTCCAAGTGGTACTCCTTGCTTTCACATGTGATAAATTTGGTATATTTGATTCAAACATTAAAAATACCAGCTATTATTTAAGAACAAAAAGAGTCAAGTCTCTCAAGAAAAATACAATTTTTGATTAGAAACAGCTTGATAAGGTGACATTTTAAAAATTGGGCCCATTACCTTAAATGACCATATCTAGAATATAAATACATAACTTAATACATATTTTTGTTAACATCAGATTGTTATACTTATGTTCTAGGATTACATAGCAGATATATTTTATAGTGTCAAGCTACATAAAGAGACAATTTAATTCTAAGTTGTATTCCCTCAAAAGAAATAATTTCCAATTTAAAGAAGTATACTCCCAGAGACAGTGTCTGCCCTGTCAAGAGTAAATGATTCACTTTAAAATTTTTTCTAAAATTAACCCTAGTAACAGAAGCTTTAAAAAGTCTGCTACAGCATCTTCATTCCATAACCCCAACCAAAAGATGAAATCTGTTAGTCATATCACAGATGTAACAAATAGTTTATGTATAACATGAACTGGATTAACAATGAAGGCTAAAACTATTCCTTCTGCAGAAGGACAGATCTCCAAGTCACCACATCATTACAGCAATAAGCATATTCTTAAATCATTTTACTTAAAAAGATTGGCTGTTCAGAGGCATAATTTGTAAAGCAAGATGACCAAATTCATGGGACCTCGCTACCATACAGACATAAGAACTGGTAAGGTTGAATGAGCTTAAACCTCAGGAATATCAGAGATTTGATGGCAGGAGTGGAGCTATTGCCCCTGTCTCTGTACCTGCTTTGGAATACATAACCACAACACCCCTCTGAGAGGTGGATACTCAGTCAGGTAGCATAATACCTGGAGTTTTCCATGTTGGTGAGGTATCTAGATAGCTTTGAGCTGTCAGTCAATGAGCTTCCCTTCCTGGGTATTCCTTCCCCCAAAAGGTATTTAATCATTGGTTCACCCTGAATAAAGTGTATGAATTTACATCTACCACCAAGCAAAGCAATATTAACAAGCAAGGAGCTTCTCAGAGAGCTGCTTCATTAAGGATCTCTGTGGGGAAGGCTTTCTCCCCCCCCCCCAGTGCCCCCAGTACTCTTGGCTTTCACTCCCAATTAGACTGGATTCTGCTTGGCCTGGGCCCCACCTACCTTTCCTGCTTGTTGTGCAGCCTGAAGGGAAAGGTAGACCTCTACCTGGATCCTTGACTCCATCTCCAGGCAATAAGCTGGTGGCACCTTGGTACCCAGCAAGGCAACTGGGAACCATTGTGGACTCCCTGTTTCAGACTTTGCCCTGCCTCCTCCCAGCAGTGTGCTGGCAGCAACCAGGCACCCCCAGCAGAGAGGCAGGATACAGTACTATACACAAATTAAATAAGCTTTTGTCTTTTGGAATTTTTTTAGGAAACACCAGTCCTAAAGCCCTTCTGCTCCTTGTAGGCTTCAAGGTGAGGGGACAGGCTCTGGCCCTGGAGCTCTCAATCTGGGTAGACACTGGATTATATTCTCAAAGCACCACCGGTGAGCCCAGGTTGGAGAGAATCCCTTAATCTAAGTAATTTCCTCCCTAGGAATCTAAATGCTTAGGATATCACTTAATAGAATCATTTGTTGAGGCTACAGATATAAAACCAACTGTCAAAGACACCACTTGGACATTCTGGATAGCTTTTCAAAGCTGTGAGTTTGAGTATCTGGCATCCTTCTTCAATGAGGGAACATGGGTAGTTAGGGTTATTGATGCTGGAATTAGCTTTTACTAAGAGAAAGATCTGAGTGGCAGGATAAGAGTCATGGTCAATTGAACTAGCCTACAGGTTCCATACCAGTCAAACGGTAGGCTTAGGTACAAAGTTGTCCTGGTCACAGCATCCTCATATGTCAGTTCAGGAGACATTGATGGCAGAGTAATTGCTATTTGCTTCTTGGTTGTTTGAGATGTTTAGGTGAGATAAGGGTGCAAACTCAGGGATCCTTCTCTGAGTAAGAGAATGTATTCCCTCCCCCAACCCCACAATTCTTGTCCTGTGAGATGTGAGGAGAAAATTATCTTTAAGATAGAGAAGAGTCTTTTTTTTTCTGCTTGTCCTACATTGCAGGAGCTGGTAAGGCCTAAGCAGCTGGAGTCAGAAACAGCAGACTTCTGGCAGGTCTTATTTGTCATGCATATTTGTCCTGCAATGAGGCTAGCATGCAACTTACTATGGTGGATTGGTGCTTCATCCAAGGGAATGACTTGAGCTGGGCAGGTATCCTGACATTTGAGTATATAGTAAATTTAACCCATTTTACTCAAGCATTCAATCTTTTATAGCCAGTTTTTATAAACCTGATTTTGAATATTTTTTTCCACTAAACAAATGTTAAGTTTACTTTAAACTTGTTTTGTTATACTTGCTTTCAGCTTAATGTTGACAACATACACAGAATATGATGAGATATAAAATTGGACTCTCTCTTCAAGTTTGCCTCTGTAAATGAGTTACAGTTGTACTAAGCATGACTGACCAATAAGTTCTATATCTTAATTATCTTTAACAGCTTATAATAAATTAGTACCTCTGTGATAAGATTAGGATTTTATAACTTTTTCCTTGTTAATTTTAAGCTTAAAAATATAATTCTTGAATTAAAAGAAACTTCAAATCATAAATACGGTTCACCAAGGAACTGGAGACTCATTTTCCTGAACCTTTTATAATAAGCTTTTACAAAATGCCAGTTTTTTTTTTATATGACTCAGTGTCAAAACCATCTGGGAATCCTGGTATTAACCTTCTTAGTCTAATAAAAGGGAGATACAATGATAAGCAGAGGGCTCAGTGGGTAGTACCTACATTAATTTATATTACGTGTTTGCCTTAGCCACAACGGTGGTGAAGTCACATGGCATGCTATTTCTTTAACATTAGTAGAGATGGTGGGTGATTCACATGGCAAGCCTCATGGCTGTTATATACTCTGAAGTGAGCCTAGGTCATCAGACAAGATGGCAGCAAACTACATGGAACTCCAAGGTGAGTGCATCAGGCACATACTCTTTTTGTAAGCAAGAGTTGAATCCAAGGTACATACCCAGCATATGTTCCTATTGTGAATAGTTTACATTTTAGCTATTTTTAAGCACAGTGTCTTTGTCTCTGTTGTTATGTTTTGCTCTTTCTCTGCCACTGAGTCAGGTGGCCAGTCTAACCCAGGACAGAGACATTGGAGGAAACTTTTAGACAGACATGTGTGGGTTTGGAGTAGAGGGGCCAAAATCCAACTCCAGAACTGCCTTATCAGTAGCATGAAACAATTTTTTCAGTAGTATTCATGCTCAAAAGATATCTGAACCTCTGTAGGATGGAAACCAATGATATATATATCCATAACCAGTTGTGTGTGCCTGCAGAAGGGAGCTGAAAACCTGAAATGCTTTTACCTCTTAGCCATGAAAGACACAGCAGAATTTTCCAGGTTTAGAGAGGCAGAAACATAAGTAGGCCCAAAACAAAAGACAAAGAAGCATAAGGCAAAAGAGTCTTATGAAGATAGAAGTTTGGAGGCCCAGCAGAAAAGACAGACATCCTGGCCTTAAGCCTTGAGAAAGATGTAAGGGAGCTAGGAGTTAAATGTGGGAGGTGGCCTCAGACCATGCTCCTATTCCATCTCATGGATTATTTCTAATTCTTGTAACTGGAACATTCTCTACTTCTCTCAATAAATTTTCTTGTTTAACCTTATTCATTTTGTGGTTATTTTAATGAGAGAGATCCTCATAGGCTCATCAGTTTGAATGTTTGGTTCTTAATGGAGATATCTGTGAAGGGTTAGAAGGTTGTGGCCTTGCTTAAAAGCCAATGCCAGGGCCAGTATCGTTCTCTCTGCTTGCCTGCCTGTGGATCAGGTTGTAGCCTTTAGGCCTGCCTACTTGGCACCATGCTTCTCATCATTATGAAAATGAAACGATCAGTTTTATCTGCTGTTTTTCTATTCTATGTCTTATTAATTTCCACTCAAATCTCCATCATTTTAGTGTTTTTGGTTGTTTACTTTCTTTTTCTTTTTCCAGTGTCTTGAGAGGAAAGGTCAGATTATTGAGTTGATATCTTTAAAAAATGTATGTGTGCTATTTGTGTATGTATGAGCATGTGTGTATGGGTGTCAAAGAGCTCAGAAGAAGGCATTATATCCTTTAAAGCTAGAGTTGCGGATAGTTGTGAACCACTGCTGGATATGAGTTCTAGGGACCAAACTAGGGTCCTTAAAAGACTAGCAATTGCTGAGACATCTCTCCAGCCTCCCCCCCTCTTGGTTTGTTTTAAAGGCTAAAAAAATTCCCCTAAGAACTAATTTATTAATGTCTTATATATGTTCATATATTTTGTCTTAATTTGCACTTCTTTTATTTCCAAAGTATTTTCTCTGTAGTTGAACTTTCAGTTCTCCTGCTTCAGCTCTCCATATGGCTGGGATGGTAGGCCTTCTCCACCAGGTACTTGGAGACCCCAAGATGTTTGAGACCCAGAGCCATCGGCTATCTACTGAGGAAAGCTGTTAACAGGGAGTGGAACCAACCCATGAGAAAAAAAAGTCTGTTGCAGTCAACAAAGATGAAAAAGGAATTCGACATCTGAAGACCACTTTGTCATCAGGCACGGTGAGGCAGAGTTTGGACATTGTCTAGTGCTGGGAGCCAGCCCCAGCAGAGGTGTATCTTCTGCTTGGTTCTTCTTGAGGCAGCGGAGGGGGTAAGAGTGTCGGTGGGGGTAAGACTCTGTCTTACGAAATTCTGGGGGTAAGACTTTGTCTTACAGAAAATTTAAGGTTGCTGTATAATAAAAAGTTTACTAATGTAGCTGACCTGTCTTCTCTAATTCTCTGAGGCTAGAAACTGCAGTTTCTGGCATTTAGCACCTCTTCCTCAAACTGCTAAAGATTAGATAAATTGCCTTTGTACTGTCTCCACAGGAACTGCTGGGCTCTAACTTTCAGTCTGCTAGTCAGAAGTTGCAGGGAGAAAAATGAGACACTTAGAGAAGTGGTTAATGATTTTATTACTAAGCTGTAAAAAGTTTCCTATGAAAGCTATCTAAGAGGGAAAAGCAGAAAGATCCTAAGTGGAGAAAGGGAAAAATTCTTCTAAGTGGGGAAAGGTAAAAAGTGAGAGAGAGGGAGAGGGAGAGGTTGAGGGGGAGAGAGAGAGAGAGAGAGAGAGAAGAGAAGAGGTGAGAAGAGATGAGAAGCGATTGAGAATGAGAATAAGAATGATAATGAGATGATTCTCTTTTGTCTTCAGTACTTATACATCTTTCAGAATACATGATCACATGTTACAAAGTTCATCACAAGTTCACACAAAAATCAAACCATAAATTGAAAAAGAAGTTTACAACAGGGAATGTTTACATGCATATCCATTAGGAGTAATTATCTAGCTAAACATTTATCATTTGCCTTCTCTACAGGTTCATAGAAAGTTTAACACCATAACTAAGTTATAAGTGAAGTTTTGTATAGATAAACCCAGTCAATATTTTATCTTCTGTCCTAGCACCTATAATAAATCATTAGTTCCCTTTTTTGACCTTTGGTTAACTGTTTTACAACCTCTTGGAATGTGCTCTGAGTAGGAGAAAGTCTGGTTGCCATCTAAGAGCAATTAACTGGTGACACTTGGGAGACTGGCAGAGTTCTCATTGCAGTTTTGACCATCAGAAAAGGACCTAATAGAAGTTTCACTATAAAAGAGCTTAATAATCACAGATATAATTTTAGGAATTCTTATAGGATCATCATTAAAACTTAAGTCATCTATTTGTCTATATAGCACTACTATAAGACAGTACGTCTTCATGGATCTGCAGAGATCTGCTCCAAAGGAGTATGCTATTACTTATTGATTATTATATATGTATAATAATAACAGGAAAAGCATATTAATAACAGGAATCTTTCCTAAAATTAGTCCCCCACAGCCTTGCTGAATGAGGGCTCAACTGTCGCAGATTATATAATAATCCGAAGCAGGCCATTTCAGGATGATTACCTGCTAGTATATTAGCTTGTCCCATTATGACTCCAGACAGTCTAGCTGTTTGTCTGTCTTGCTTTGGGGATTACAGTTAAGTGATTGGATGAAGATCAGAAGAGACCTTAAACTTTAACATTGCTGAGACTGCTATAGACTATGGGGACTTTGGAAGTTGGACTAAATGGATAATGATGGATATGGTAATTTGTTATATGGCTAATGAACATGTAGAGACTAAATGTGTAGCTAGACAATACCTATGAAGTGAAAACTGTCAATGCCATATTGGTGTCAAGGATGATTGGTATCTTAGTCATGGTATGTTTAGGTATGGTCCCCATAGACTCATGTGTTTGAACAAGCCTATGGGTGCCAGGGAGTGGAATGTGACTGTTTGCATATGCTTGGCCCAGGAACTGGCACTATTAGGAGGTGTGACCTTGTTGGAGTAGGTATGTCACTGTGGGCATGTGCTTAAGACCCTCACCCTAGCTGGCTGGAAGTCTGTCTTCTACTAGCAGCCTTCAGATGAAAATGTAGAACTCTCAGTACTGCTTGCACCATGCCTGAATTCTGCCATGCTCCCACTTTGATAATAATGGATTGAATCTCTGAACCTGTAATCCAGCCCCAATTAAATGTTGTCCTTAGAAGAGTTGCCTTGGTCATGGTATCTGTTCACAGCAGTAAAACCCTAACTAAGATACCAATCATCCTCGATACCAATTTGGCATTGACAGTTTTCACTTCATAGATACTGTCTAGCTAGACACTTAGTCTGTACATGTTCATTAGCTATATACCAAATAACCATGTCCATCAGTATTTTGCCATTGCATCAGAAGGTGGTATGTGATTTCTTGGTGCTGGGGCCACAGATGCCAGGCCAAATATAATGATGTTCTGGGTCTCTGTGCATATCCATCTAGCCCAGATTTGGGAAATAGCTTCACATAATTGTTCCCAAGTGGATGTTCTTGATCTAGACCTCCAGGATCTGGCCCTCGTTGCTGACAGGTTTGAATCTGGTCAGTAAAGAGCAGAAGAAACAGGGGTCCTGCTTACTTGAAGACCATTTTCTTTTTCCTGATGACTGTGGAACTTTCAAGAAGTAAGTATGAGGGGATTTTCGGGGAGGGGGGAAACTGGGAAAGGTTTTAGCATTTGAAATGTAAATGATGATTATATTCAATAAAAAAAAAGAAGCAAGTGTGAGTTAGATAAAATATTTGTGCTTAGATTCCATTAAGTGGGAAGTCCACCTATCTCCAACTGGAACTGCTCCTTGAAGATGGTAGGCTTGACTGCAGCCAAAGAAGCCAACATACACAGCACCAGAGCAGCGTGGCGGTCAAGGAGCAGGTGGCACTCCAGGTTTGAAAGTCCGTGGGCAAGCAGTTCTGTAGCATAGATCCCAACTGGCACCTTCAAAACTCCTGCAGGCAGCAGATACTCGGGTCTCATCATTTACAAACCTCTAGTCTGAAGATTACAGTCTTTGGCCTATTTCATCCAGTCATATTCAAACTTTTTATTGATATTAATTAGATTTTCCTTCCATTTGAATTTTATTCCCTGTACTTGTCTTTTTAAATCTTTTCTTGGCCTCATTGACTGTCTTCCATTGTTACATTTTGTTTATTTGTTTTTTACGATATAATTTTGTTAGTATTTGATTTATAGGTTACCATTTATATTTTATGACATTTTAAAGTTAAATTATCATTTATTGTATTGCAAGAAGCATACACGCAACATGAGTGTGGAAGTCAGAGGACAATTTGCAGGTATTGGTTCTCTCCTTCCATTATATGATCTGGGGAATTGAATTCAGGTAGTTAGGTTTGGCAGTAAGTACCTGTCTGCCTGGTGAGCTGTCTCACAGGCCTTTTTTGAGTATTTGAAAACATTTCATTTTTTCCCTTACACTTTCATGTATGAATACATACATTTTTACCACACTCATCACCCAACCTTCTCACAGCCTTCTCCCACCAGTGCCAACCTCACCTCCTTCCAGCAAGTCTCCCCTCCCCATGTTATGTTTTTTGTTTTGTTTTGTTTTAATTTTGTGACTCACTGAAGTTAACCAGGTTCACCTGCGTGGGTATAGGTATGGAACTATCCACTGCAGCATGGGTAATTCCTCAATGGCTGGCTATAGTGAAGACAGTGACCCACCCTCCCCTTCACACACAAAAGTAGTTAACATCTGCCAATAACTGTCTAAAGAGAGGCTGGGCTCCTTGAGCCACCCCTCCCATCCATGACTGACTAAAAGTTGACAAATCCTGTCTTGTGCAAGTCTCGTCAACTGTAGTTTCTATAAGGTCCTAAGTGTTTGGGTCACATCCTGTATAGAAGCAGAATCTTACAGCTCTCCCCATCATCTAGTT